>CM061488.1:18360118-18960118 GCA_030867185.1 Tagetes erecta
TTTGTGCAATATAGATTCTTATGACATGATATTTTCTTTTCTTTTTGCTTTTATATTTTGTTTTTGTTTTTCTTTTTCTTTTTCATGCACACACAAAATGCAAAACATAAAATAAAAAGACAAAGGAATCAATACTTGACATCAACTTATTATATTTTTGGCTTTTATATTTTCTGATTTTTGTTTTGTTTTCGAAAAATAGAATCAATCATGATTGATTAATCCTATGGATTGAATTAAGAATTCAAACCGTCCTGACAAAAATGATTTTGTGAAAAGATCTGCCAGTTGTTTGTCGGTATGAACTTTAATCAAAATTATTAAACCTTTTTCAGAATTGTCTCTTAAAAAGTGATATCGAATTTCGATATGTTTGGTTTTTGAGTGTTGAACAGGATTAGCAGTAATCAACATAGCAGCAGTATTGTCTATGTAAATAGGAGTTTTGAGAAAGTTAAACCCGTAGTCAAGCAATTGGTTTTGTAACCACAAAACTTGAGAACATCCTGCAGATGCAGCGATATACTCTGCTTCAGCTGTGGATACAGAAACGTTGGTCTGCTTCTTGCATTGCCAAGAGACAAGTCTAGGACCCAGAAATTGACATCCACCAGTAGTCGATTTCCTGTCAAGAGCACACCCACCAAAATCACTGTCAGAATAACTATATAATTCAAAATTGCCTTCATAAGGATACCATAACCCAAGATTCGGTTTCCCTTTAAGGTATCTGAAAATACGTTTCACAGCAACCAGGTGCGACTCTTTTGGATCAGACTGATATCTTGCGCACACACATACAGCATACATGATGTCTGGCCTTGATGCAGTAAGATACATCAGTGAACCGATCATTGATCTGTATAGTGTTTGATCCACGGATTTGCCTTTTGGATCCGGTTGTATCTTGCAGTTGACATCAGATGGAGTTCGAATAGTCTGACAATCTTGCATCTTGAACTTCTTCAACAACTTCTCAACGAACTTTGATTGGTTGATAAAAATTCCGTCAGCTGATTGTTTCACTTGTAATCCAAGAAAGAAGTTAATCTCCCCCATTGAACTCATCTGAAATCTAGACTTCATGATTTCCTCAAATTCTTTACACATTGACGCACTGGTCGATCCAAAGATAATATCGTCCACATAAACTTGAACACATAAGAGTTCTTCATTCTCCCTCTTCATAAACAAAGTTGGATCAATCTGTCCTCTTGTGAATCCATGTTCTAGTAAATGCTTAGATAATGTCTCATACCAGATTCTTGGAGCTTGGTGTAGACCATATAGAGCTTTACTCAACTTGTATACACGATGAGGATAGTCAGGATCTTCAAAACCCGGAGGTTGTCTGACATATACATCATCTGTAATCGGTCCATACAGAAAAGCGCCTTTAACGTCCATTTGGAATACTTTAAACTTCATGAAGGAAGCATATGCAAGAAAGACGCGTATAGCTTCAAGTCTTGCGACCGGAGCGAACACTTCTTCATAATCAATGCCTTCTTCTTGAGTATATCCCTGTGCAATTAATCTTGCTTTGTTTCTCACAACAATGCCACGTTCATCTGGCTTGTTTTTGTACAACCATCTTGTACCAATCGCATTCTCTCCTTCAGGTAAGTCCACTAATTTCCAAACTTCTTGTTTGCGAAATTGAAGTAACTCCTCTTGCATGGCTTCAATCCAACTATTATCTTGCAACGCTTCTGAAATGTTCTTCGACACCACTTGAGAAAGAAAACATGAATAAAGACAAACATTTGCTTGCTCAGTTTGACTTCTTGTAGTTCTCTGATTCAACGGCCCGATGATCTGAGAGACAGGATGTTTCTTGTGAATTCGATGAATTGGTATGTCATCTCCTTGCACTTGACTCTCCAGATTGGAATGATTCAGATTCGGTAGATCTTGTAGTATTGTAGACACATGCGGAGTGAAATTCGGGACTTGATCCGGTGAATTGATGAAGTAATCAAATGATTCTGGAATAACTTCAGCATTCGGATCTGATGATGGTTGATTCTGAACAGATCCACCATCATTAGGAGAACTTTGCGGATTCACATCTTCTTCAAGATTGTTTGATTCTTGATTGTCTTGAGAACCAGAAGGACCCGGATCTTGACTAGATTTGACATGATCAGGATTATGAAATGACATGAACGGATACTCAGAGTTGAGATTGCCATCCTCGTCATTATCAGAATCGTCACTAAAGCATCCCAAGTCGCCTGATTCTTTCCTTGCTTTTCCTGAAAAATCAAACAAGTTAGAATTGAAAGATTTTGATAACGAATCTAAATCAAACAACCATTCGGGACCATGCGCCACTGACGGAAACGAATTTTCTAAAAACTTCACGTTAATAGTTTCAATAACAGTATTTGTTTTGCTATTAAAAACCCGATAAGCTTTAGAAACAGACGAATAACCAAGGAAAAATCCATCGTCAGATTTTGACTCAAATTTCCCGAGATGATCATTTAAATTTAGAATCGATACAGGACAACCAAATGCTTTCAAATAAGAAATATTCGGTTTTCTTCCAAATAACAACTCATAAGATGTTTTCTGTTTATCTTGAACCAGTAATGTTCTGTTTTGTACAAAACATGCAGTAGCAATAGCTTCATCCCAGAATGTGATAGGGATTTTGGCATCTGCAAGCATGGATCTTGCTGCTTCAATTAGTGTCCGGTTTTTCCGTTCCGCAACCCCATTTTGTTGAGGCGTTCTTGGAGCACTAAATTGTCTAGCAATTCCTTTTTCTGCACAAAACAAATCAACATTAGCGTTCTTAAATTCTGTACCATTATCACTTCGTAAATTTTCACTTTACAATCCAACTGATTTTCAACTTTGATGATAAATTCTTTTAATAACTCCGCAGTTTCAGATTTAACATGCAAAAAATAAACCCAAGAAAATCTAGTGAAATCGTCAATAATGACAAAACAATAAGACTTCTTTCAGATGCTTTGAGCATTTGTTGGTCCGAAAAGATCCATATGTAGCATCTGCAAGGGTTTTGAAATGGAGTTTTCTGGCTTGGACTTAAAAGACATTCGGTGCTGTTTTCCTTTCAAACATGCTGGACAGAGATCAGTTGTAGAGAATTTCTTTGAAGGTATTCCCACAGCGTGATTTCCAGTCACTTAACGATTCATGTTTCTGAAGTTTGAATGGCCCAGTCGTCTACGCCAAAGCTGACTCTCATCATTTGAAGCATGTGCAATGAGACAAGTAGTTTCGGTTTCAACGTCAATCTGCGACATATCCAGCTTGTATACATCACGATCTCTTGGAGCTTTAACCACTACCCATTCATTGTCAATCTTGAAACCTGGTTTGAGTATATAACAGAAAGAATCATCAAATAAAGTTGAATAAGATTTATCACAAATTTGAGATACACTTAGTAAGTTAAAGTTCAACTGTGCACAGTAGTTGACTTTATCAAAACTAATGACCCCATTGGATACTGTTCCTTCTCCTGTTATTTTACCACCCGCATCACCTCCAAATGCAACGTGTGTACCATTTTTCAGCTTGAAATCCTGAAGCAAGGCATGGTTGCCTGTCATATGCCGACTACACCCACTATCAACGAACCATGAGTTGATAGGTCTTCTTGGGCGTACCTGCATTTCAACAATTACTTAGTTAGTTTGGTCAACCCAGGCCCACACGGTCTTGGGTTTTCCGAATCTATCTGCAATAGTAACTTGTTGATATTGAACATTTTGAAAATTTGTTTCATTTAAGAGATTTTGATGCTGAAAACTGTTGTTTCGCCCATTGGCGTGCATTGATTGCTTTCTCCTCAAAGCAATAAACCTTTCCTCTAACTTAGGATCAAGGTTATTTTCAAATTTTTGATTTCTTACCATCAAGGCTCTTGGTTTAAAATTGTTAACCTGCACATTTCTTGATGAAAAGTTAGAAACAGAATTGTTTCGATTGAAATTTCTCAAAACCGGAGAATGACTTTGATTCATATTTTGAAAACCAAAAGATTGATTTCTTTGAAAGTTTGAAAACGGAGTCATTTCTCTTGTTGAGTTTGATCGAAAGAAACAATCCTTTGTGTCATGGTTTCTCCTCTCACAAATTTCACAGAATTTGTTATAAAAACATTCTTCTGAAGAATGGTTTCTTTTGTCACAGAGATTGCAGTACCTGTTAAAGAAACATTCAGCAGTTGCATGATTATATCTATCACAAATTTCACAATGTTTCTTGCTAATCCTAAAGAGCCGATTGTTAACTTTTGATGTTGAACTCATTCGAGATTCATTTTCAGTTTTGTTCGGTTTTGGATTAACATTCTTTTGTGGAGATTTTGTTTGTGATATTGATTGCATGGGACTTTGGTTCGATTTTAAACTGTTCTGTTTGGTTACCTTTTTGGTTTCAATTCTCTTATCATTGACAGCGGAAGACTTAGGACCTGAACCTGTTTTCAGACCAGAGTTAGATTTGATTGGAGAATTGATTGGTTTACCATAAGATCCGTTCAAATCAAAAGTTCCTGCAGACACAAACTTGATTTTCTTACCTTTTTACACTTTCTTCTTAACAGTTTTATCATTTTGAGCTTTGGTATTGTCATTTGATTTTATGACACTTTTAACTTTCGATTCTTGTGTTTCAGATTGATTGATCTTTACTTTCGATTTCTGCTTCTTCGCAGTTGAAACTTCAGCCTTCTTCACTTCTTGCTTCTTGATCAACTGATCAGCAACTTGCGCCTTTTGTTCTTTCTTCCACCTGATGTATTCAGGATCATTGTATCCTGAAAATTCACCTTCATCCTTCACTGTTTCTGGCTTCGGATTCAGTTCCGGATACTCAACCAGTTGAATCAGAACAGGCTCTGATTTGTTGCTAGCTTCATCATCAGCTTCAGTTGTCACACCATCTTCTTCTTTCAGACTTTCCATCAAAACTTCAGAACCTTCAGACTCGGATTTACTTCTTTGAATTTCTTTGAATTTTCGTTCATTTTCAGGTGAATGATCAAATTCATTAAAGTTTTCCGGTAAGGTTTGAGTGATTGAATTTGGCATTGGTTCATGAGTAAAACCCAACCCAGTTTTGGTTTTGTTACCTCTTTCACTTATAAGTTGTTTAACCATGTTCTTACAACTTTTCACTTTTGTTAGTTCAACTTGCGTGACAGCATGAGCAACTTTTTCTTGTTCAAAGTTCTTTGTCATTTCTTCAAGTTGTTTTGTTACCAGTTCCAGTTCCTTTAATGTCTTGTTCCATGATTCTTTAAGTGACAAAATCTTCTCATCAGAAATTTTATGATCAATTTAAAGTTGTTCATGAAGTTTTTCATGTTTACTTAATTTATCACCAATTTTAAATGAATGAGTTCGATAATGTTCTACTTGTTGAATGCATTGTTCAGAACATAACCTTTCTTTCACATCAGCAGGTAATGGAACATAGTTAGGGGGTAAGTCATTACTAACCTTTGGTTGTTCGATAGAAGATGAAGACTCACTGGCAGTAGCCATCAGCGCAATTTCAGACTCAGATTCTTCAACAGGATCTGACTTTTGCACTCCAGTCATATTCCTCAGAATCTTCACTCATAGTCTTCAGTCACTTGTTACATCCTCCTTCTTCAGACCAAGTCCTTCTTCGATTTCAAATACTAACGCCAAACTGGATGTAAGCTTCAGACGTAAATTGTTCTGCATAAGCGCTCCAATCATAACCGTCTTTTCACACTAACCTACCAGTGCCTTTGTTTGATCTTCTGGTTTCTTGCCTTCATCCTTCAGTTCCGGCATGGGAAGACTTTGATATGGTTTCTGAATGAAATGTTGATTTCTGCTTTGATAACTTGAAAACTGTTGCGAGCTTTGACCTTGACCTTGATTCTGTCCACTTGAACTCGCTTGATCATTGTAGTTCTGATTGTTAGGAGCTTTGCATTCCCTTGAAAAATGACCATAGCAATTACAGTTGAAACATCTGGCCTTTGATTTGTCAAATCCCACAGTTTTGTTCGCATGTGGCTTGTAGCTTCGGTTAACATACGCATGTTTCTGCGTTCTATAAGCAACCATCACCATTTGCCAATTCAGATCCATTTCCTCAACGTCATCAGGAACCATTTCAAAAAGATCTTGAAGCACAACATCCATTTGACTCAAGTGACTTCCTTGATATGCGTGAAAGCTTGCCATAAAAGCTGTAAATGCAGTCTTGGTCTCGTCATCTTGTAACAGGATGTTCATTACATCTTTTACTTTGGCTTGAACATTAGAACTTTGATTTTCTGATTGCGGTTTCACATTCTGACTTTGAACTTGAGTTCTTGGTGGAGATTGAGGTTGAGAATAAGTTGGTGAGTTTGGAATGTATGAAGAATCAGTATAAAAACTTGCGCCAACAAATAGATCACCCTCATCTTCAAACTTAGTTGCATCTTGTGCAAGAAAGGCATTCTCCACAGTATTAGCAGGATTCACAATGTATTTGTATTGTGCATGTGAACCAATTCTATCAGTGTTTCTAGAACTTTCATCAATCTCTACCTCTTCAATCTTTGCAATGAGCAGATCTAAATCCATCGGAAACTTTTCAGTATGCTTCAGTAGAGTCACAGTCTGTTTCCATGATGATGGAAGTGCACATAACAATCTGTCATTCAAGTCTTGGAGATCAGTCTTCGCACCCACATTGGTCATTTCAGTAGTCAGATGAACAAACCTATTCATCATCTGGTGCACGGACTCTCCAGCAATATGTTCAAATAACTCCAACTGTCTCTTCAGCTTTTGTTTCTTGAGACTTCTGAGTTGTTCACCTCCTTCACAGATGGACTTTAAAGCTTTGAACAATGTATAACCTGTTTGATAAGTATCCAACCTTGACAGTACTTGTAGTGGCAATCCTTTACACATCAAAGAGTAGGCTTTGCTATCATTCTTCACTTTTGTTAAATCTTCTGCTGACAAATTATCTTCTGGATAAGGTTCAGTAAACATGTTTATTCAGGACAATCATTAAACTTGAAACGCCAATCTCAAGCACGTTTGAGAATGATAGTCGATTCATGTCCTGATCTGAGATGGATATTTTATTCAAAGATCTAAAGTCTACTAAGATTTGAGACACTCATCCGCCTTGAGTTGAGTTTTCTATTATAATAATCACCACGCGATTTGAGAACCCAAATTTCCATGTTTCACTTAAGAAGTCGCAACATTCGTAATTAGGAAAAATTCAATTTGAAGCGAATAATAAGCCACAAGACTTACCATCTTATTGGTATTAGTTAGGAACTGAAGGATAAACAACATCTTTTACAAGAAATATAAGGTTTGCGTACGTGTGCATCACCTTAAGATCTTAAGGCTTTACTTACTGATACCCATAATTAGTCTTTCGAGAATAGTATTGATCTTTAAACTATATCAAATTGTAGAATTATAGATGGATTATGCGTGTAGAAAGAAATAAAGTTTGCATTTGATGCTCAATCAAAGATTAGCACTTCTTGATCAAACGAGTCAAATAGATGTAAGTGTTTAAATACTTGGCTGAAGGAAATCAGTAATGACTACATTACCGAGGAGAGTCACAAAGAGACTAGAATTTAGGGAAAAGTCATTCGCGTTAAATGACAGAAGAGGTCAAATTCGAATATTAGAGCGTGCGATGAAAGAACTATTGAATAATTACAAGTTATTAAGGATAATCACAAGATGTCTGGCGTTTAAGGAGTCAGTTGAATTGGGGAGATACTTTATTATTGTTTTACGTTAATTCATAGTATTCATTCAGATTATCGAGTCATTCCCCTAATAGGTAAAAGCGAATCACACTTCGTCGCTCCTCTCGGCTGTATGTCCTTCAAAGAGGCGTTTAGTTCAAGTATCTGACGACCATCGAGTCTCATATACATAAGTAATATATAAGTTATTCAAACTTATTTATTGAATTATATTTGTTCAATTAAGCATTAATCAAAACAACGGAATTTCCTAGAGTTCACAAGTATAATAATTCACAGTTACGTAGGCCAAAATGTAACTGTCAATTACTTTACTGGATCATTCTAGTATTCTCCCATCACAAATCATAATGCCAAATTTTCTTTTGGGTTTTGCTGTTCTTGTCTAATTGTTCATTTCGTTCGGCACTTCGTAACTATCAAACTTTCCAACTTTTCCAATCATTAATAGTTTGTTGTTAATCGTCTAACTATTATTTTCGTTCAGACGGGACGCATAAGGGAGGATTCAAGCTTCGTTCATTTCCAAGTTCGACTCAGCAATTATCCTAATGGTAATGCTTCTAAACTGTTGAGCAGGTTTAAATACCTCTACTAGTTGTTGAGTAGGCTATCAAACCTCTACCGCCTGTTGAGCAGGTTATCAAAACCTCTACCAGTCGTTGAGAAAGTTTTCAAAACCTCTGCCAACCATTGAGCAGGTTATCATAACCTCTACCAGTTATTAAGCATCTTATCTAAACCTCTACCAATTGTTGAGCTAGTTACATTCCAACCATTCTATTGTCTCAGCTAAGAGGTAAAAGTGAACTAATTGTTCATGAGAATTCTACTTAGTGCAGTAATGATATTCTTCAAACTAGATTTCCTAGTTAAGGTTAAACGAAACCTAGTTATCTAAGTCTCATCACGTAACATGCATGATATATATACACAATTACGCACACACAAATTTCCTTCATAAGTGACAATTTATTTATTTAGACTCATTCAAGCTCATGAATGTTACTTATATATTTCATGAATTTAATAGAATAAAAATGTCAATGTTTTATAAAAAAAAATATACATTTCAACCAATAACACATGAAGTTGACATTTATAGATATTCATTTTCCAAATGAGCAAAAATGCACATTTTTTTTAATATGACCAACGTAATTTTTTTTGTCGTATTAGAGTCTTTTCTTTACCAACACTTAGCACATATGTTTACATCATCATGTAATCTCATATTATAACTAATACTTCAAAAAAAATCATTTTATTACATAGTTCTAACTTGTCATACAAAATCTTTTATTTCAACCAAAACCGTAACATTTTCACAACTAATTGTTCACATAAGATAAGCTTGTTAACAAGACTTCTCATATATATATACTTAAATATGGTTTTAAACAATGGAAAATATATAAATTTTATGCATAAGACTATTTCATACATTCGACCGTTTTCCGTCGAGATATCAATTTTTACCGACTCTTTACACATAGTTAACTACCCGTTCAACATTTAATCCACATTGTTCATCATATCTAAAAAAATTACATATATTTACGTATAAAATACACATATCAAAGCTTTTCAAAACTTCACTTTTCATAAAATCACTATTAACTAGTTTTTTTTATGACTAGTTCACTATGTAATATTTTATAACTTAATTTATATTATCACTTAGCTAATTATTCATTTTTCACATCTAGTATTTCTTTATAAAATACTTCATTTCTAGAATTTGTTTTCAAACACATTTTTTTTACATAATTAAATTTTCACATATAATTTAATACATATATACATACATACCACATGTATACCTACAATCATTATCATGATTATAATTTTTTTTTACAAACATGTCATATTTTAATATTCGCTTTGTGTATAAAATCGACAAATAACGTCATTCGGTGATCTAGTTTAATCACAAAAATACGTATTTTATATGCAATAAAACACTTCCAAAAATATATATTTCTAGATACTCAAATGTTAGCGACAAACACATATCAATTTTCTCAAAATTTTAACCTTTTTGAACGTGGTTATCAAATAGACGATCCTTTGTCTTCATATAATCATATATACATTTATGATAAAAATTTATGTATAATAGTGATTTTTTTTATAAAATTCCAATTATCATTTAATGTAATCAACTTATATTAACTATATAATATATGCAAACATCAAGTGACATATATAAGACATGCCAATAACATGTTTTCATGATAAAGATGTCATTTTAATGTTCTTGAGATCTTTTATAAATGATAATCACTAACTCATATATGTATGGTTACATATATACATAAGTATCCATCATTTTTTTTATAAAATGATACTATGTTCCGTTGATCGTTTTGCAAGTATAATTAAAACAATCTTTTTGAAATTTTGTAACTTTTGACATAATATGTTAGGGCTATTTCCTAGATTAAGATTTACTTTGTATTTTGTTTATATGTTTATGTATAGTTTAGGGTCTATTTTGTTATATTCCTTAAACTTGTAATTGTTGCTTTAAAGCATGTAGTGAGAGAGTGTGAGGTAGAGGCTAGATCACATTTTCACGTAAGAGAGAGAACTTAGTGTGTGTGATTTATTTTCTCCTGCACTTGTATTACAAATCTGCTTTGATCATCAATATACAAAGAGAATTATTAGTATGAATTGTGTTAATGATTGAACTGTGTTTGTGTATATGTTATTCTGATCATTGAGCGATATTAACGATCCAATTGAACCTATCAAGTGGTATCAGAGCTGTTGGTACTGTGTTCTACGCTATTCATCAAGCAAAACACATCAATATTGCTCAAATATCATGATCTGAATGAATTGTTGCTGTTTTTAGTTGTGATTTATCATCGCAATCACTTCTAATTCACAACGATTGTGCAAATTCCATCAGATTATCATCAGATCTGAGGAATTAAGAAGATTGAAAAAGTTACTGTTCGATCGAATTTTGCTCAAATTCATCAAAATTTGATCATGTTTTGGATTGATTGAGATTAGGGATTGATAATCGGACTATTTCACTGCTTGTGTGTGAATTTTGAACGAATTGGACAAGTTTTTGACAAAACCCAGAAAATTCTCATGGAGAAGATAATGAACAGTATGAACTTGGTTGAAGATTAACTTGCCGGGTAACAAATTTGACTTAGACATTTTCCTTTGGACTTAGATTGAAGAACAATTAGGTCCTGTGCAGCCGTGTAAAGGAATTTGTGCTTGTTGGGTAAAGAATTTGACGAAGAAAAGGTGTTACTGTTCAGCCGGATCAAACACTGTTGTGCCGGGTAATACACAGTTACGCCGGGTGATTAAGAAATTTCAGCCGGGTGATCAAAGACTGTGTAGCCGGGTAAACAACATTGCCGTGTGATTGACAACTGTTCAGCCGGGTAAAGTCTTTCTGCCGTGTCAAGATTCAAGCCGGGTCAAAGATTATTGCCGTGTCAAGGTTAACTATTCTGCCGGGTAACTGTTCTGCCGGGTAAAGAATCCAAGATTTACAACTGTTGAGCCGTGTAACTGTTTAGCCGTGTAAAGACTTTTTCTCTGCCGGGTGAAGAACAAAGCCACTGTTTAGCCGGGTGAAGAAGGATTTTCACTGTTTTGCCGTGTGACTCAATTTTAGTTGTTTTTATCCTTGTTTCTTATCTTGTCTTTAATTACTTGTCTTTATTTAAGTATTTTAATCATTTCTTTTAAAAAAAATTAACAAAAACCAAAAATATTTTCTTTAAAAGTTGTTAAAAATGGCTCCTAATGATGATTCTGATAACCGTGTTCCTAGACTTGTCAATCGTGCAGATTTCAAGAACTGGACGATCAGGTTGAGACATCATTTGTGTTCTATTGACAATGATCTATGGAAGTCCATTGAAAAAGGTCCTCACATTCCAACTCAGACAGCTCCAGATAGTGCAAGTACCTACACCAAAGACTCTACTGAACCTTATCCAGAGGATAATTTGTCAGCAGAAGATTTGAGGAAAGTGAAGAATGATAGCAAGGCTTATTCTTTAATGTGCAAGGGACTGCCACTTCAAATTCTGTCGAGATTGGATGCATATCAAACTGGTTATACATGTTTCAAGGCATTAAAGTCGATATGTGAAGGGGGAGTATTGTTAGGGCTATTTCCTAGATTAAGATTTACTTTGTATTTTGTTTATATGTTTATGTATAGTTTAGGGTCTATTTTGTTATATTCCTTAAACTTGTAATTGTTGCTTTAAAGCATGTAGTGAGAGAGTGTGAGGTAGAGGCTAGATCACAATTCACGTAAGAGAGAGAACTTAGTGTGTGTGATTTATTTTCTCCTGCACTTGTATTACAAATCTGCTTTGATCATCAATATACAAAGAGAATTATTAGTATGAATTGTGTTAATGATTAAACTGTGTTTGTGTATATGTTATTCTGATCATTGAGCGATATTAACGATCCAATTGAACCTATCAAAGTTGAAAAGACAATTGGAGTTGTTTGAACATATTAATGGAGAAACAGTGCATCAGATGATGAACAGGTTTGTTCACTTAACTACTGAGATGTCAAACCTCGGAGTTAAGACTGACCTTCAAGACTTGAATGATCAATTGTTATGTGCTTTACCATCATCATGGAAGCAGACTGTTACTCTGTTAAAGCATACTGAGAAATTTCCAATGGATTTAGATCTGCTTATTGGAAAGATTGAAGAAGTTGAGATTGATGAAGGATCAAGAAATACTGATAGATCAAGCTCACAAGCTCAATATAAGTATGTGGTAAATCCTGCCAATACTGTGGAGAATGCATTTCTTGCACAAGATGCAACCAAATTTGAAGAAGAGGGTGATTTATTTGTTGGTGCTAGTTTCTATACTGATTCATCATATTTTCCAAGTCCACCAACTTATTCTCAACCTCAATCTCCACCAAGAGCTCAAGTTCAAAGTCAGAATCTGAAGAATCAAGCAGAAAGTCAAAGTTCGAATGTTCAAGCCAAAGTAAAAGATGTGATGAACATCTTGTTACAAGATGACGAGACCAAAACTGCCTTTACAGCCTTTATGGCAAGTTTTCAAGCATATCAAGGAAGTCACTTAAGTCAAATGGATGTTGTACTTCAAGACTTATTTGAGATGGATCCTGTTGACGTTGAGGAAATGGATTTAAACTGGCAAATGGTAATGGTTGCATATAGAACGCAGAAGCATGCATATGTTAACCGAAGCTACAAGCCTCATGCAAACAAAACTGTTGGTTTTGACAAATCAAAGGCCAGATGTTTCAATTGTAACCAGTATGGTCATTTTTCAAGGGAATGCAAAGCTCCTAAGAATCAGAATTTCAACGACCAAGCTAGTTCAAGTAATCAAGGTCAAGGTCAAAGCTCGCAACAGTCTTCAAGCTATCAACAAAGAAATTAACGTTTCTTTCAGAAACCATACCAAAGTCTTCCCATGCTAGAATTGAAGGATGAAGGAAAGAAACCAGAAGACCAAACAAAGGCACTGGTAGTTAGTGTAAAAGACGGTTATGATTGGAGCGCTTATGCAGAACAATTTACGTCTGATCTTACATCAAGTTTGGCACTAGTATGTGAAATCGAAGAGGATTGGTCAGAAGAAGGAGATAACAAGGTGACTGAAGATACTGTAAGTGAAGATTCAGAGGAATATGACTGGGGTGCAAAGTCTAATCCTGTTGAAGAATCTGAGTCTGAAATTGCGCTGATGGCTACTGCCAGTGAGTCTTCATCTTCTATCGAACAACCAAAGGTTAGTAATGACTTACCCCCTAACTATGTTCCATTACCTGCTGATGTGAAAGAAAGGTTATGTTCTGAACAATGCATTCAACAAGTAGAACATTATCGAACTCATTCATTTAAAATTGGTGATAAATTAAGTAAACATGAAAAACTTCATGAACAACTTTAAATTGATCATAAAATTTCTGATGAGAAGATTTTGTCACTTAAAGAATCATGGAACAAGACATTAAAGGAACTGGAACTGGTAACAAAACAACTTGAAGAAATGACAAAGAACTTTGAACAAGAAAAAGTTGCTCATGCTGTCACGCAAGTTGAACTAACAAAAGTGAAAAGTTGTAAGAACATGGTTAAACAACTTATAAGTGAAAGAGGTAACAAAACCAAAACTGGGTTGGGTTTTACTCATGAACCAATGCCAAATTCAATCACTCAAACCTTACCGGAAAACTTTAATGAATTTGATCATTCACCTGAAAATGAACGAAAATTCAAAGAAATTCAAAGAAGTAAATCCGAGTCTGAAGGTTCTGAAGTTTTGATGGAAAGTCTGAAAGAAGAAGATGGTGTGACAACTGAAGCTGATGATGAAGCTAGCAACAAATCAGAGCCTGTTCTGATTCAACTGGTTGAGTATCCGGAACTGAATCCGAAGCCAGAAACAGTGAAGGATGAAGGTGAATTTTCAGGATACAATGATCCTGAATACATCAGGTGGAAGAAAGAACAAAAGGCGCAAGTTGCTGATCAGTTGATCAAGAAGCAAGAAGTGAAGAAGGCTGAAGTTTCAACTGCGAAGAAGCAGAAATCGAAAGTAAAGATCAATCAATCTGAAACACAAGAATCGAAAGTTAAAAGTGTCATAAAATCAAATGACAATACCAAAGCTCAAAATGATAAAACTGTTAAGAAGAAAGTGTAAAAAGGTAAGAAAATCAAGTTTGTGTCTGCAGGAACTTTTGATTTGAACGGATCTTATGGTAAACCAATCAATTCTCCAATCAAATCTAACTCTGGTCTGAAAACAGGTTCAGGTCCTAAGTCTTCCGCTGTCAATGATAAGAGAATTGAAACCAAAAAGGTAACCAAACAGAACAGTTTAAAATCGAACCAAAGTCCCATGCAATCAATATCACAAACAAAATCTCCACAAAAGAATGTTAATCCAAAACCGAACAAAACTGAAAATGAATCTCGAATGAGTTCAACATCAAAAGTTAACAATCGGCTCTTTAGGATTAGCAAGAAACATTGTGAAATTTGTGATAGATATAATCATGCAACTGCTGAATGTTTCTTTAACAGGTACTGCAATCTCTGTGACAAAAGAAACCATTCTTCAGAAGAATGTTTTTATAACAAATTCTGTGAAATTTGTGAGAGGAGAAACCATGACACAAAGGATTGTTTCTTTCGATCAAACTCAACAAGAGAAATGACTCCGTTTTCAAACTTTCAAAGAAATCAATCTTTTGGTTTTCAAAATATGAATCAAAGTCATTCTCCGGTTTTGAGAAATTTCAATCGAAACAATTCTGTTTCTAACTTTTCATCAAGAAATGTGCAGGTTAACAATTTTAAACCAAGAGCCTTGATGGTAAGAAATCAAAAATTTGAAAATAACCTTGATCCTAAGTTAGAGGAAAGGTTTATTGCTTTGAGGAGAAAGCAATCAATGCACGCCAATGGGCGAAACAACAGTTTTCAGCATCAAAATCTCTTAAATGAAACAAATTTTCAAAATGTTCAATATCAACAAGTTACTATTGCAGATAGATTCGGAAAACCCAAGACCGTGTGGGCCTGGGTTGACCAAACTAACTAAGTAATTGTTGAAATGCAGGTACGCCCAAGAAGACCTATCAACTCATGGTTCGTTGATAGTGGGTGTAGTCGGCATATGACAGGCAACCATGCCTTGCTTCAGGATTTCAAGCTGAAAAATGGTACACACGTTGCATTTGGAGGTGATGCGGGTGGTAAAATAACAGGAGAAGGAACAGTATCCAATGGGGTCATTAGTTTTGATAAAGTCAACTACTGTGCACAGTTGAACTTTAACTTACTAAGTGTATCTCAAATTTGTGATAAATCTTATTCAACTTTATTTGATGATTCTTTCTGTTATATACTCAAACCAGGTTTCAAGATTGACAATGAATGGGTAGTGGTTAAAGCTCCAAGAGATCGTGATGTATACAAGCTGGATATGTCGCAGATTGACGTTGAAACCGAAACTACTTGTCTCATTGCACATGCTTCAAATGATGAGAGTCAGCTTTGGCGTAGACGACTGGGCCATTCAAACTTCAGAAACATGAATCGTTAAGTGACTGGAAATCACGCTGTGGGAATACCTTCAAAGAAATTCTCTACAACTGATCTCTGTCCAGCATGTTTGAAAGGAAAACAGCACCGAATGTCTTTTAAGTCCAAGCCAGAAAACTCCATTTCAAAACCCTTGCAGATGCTACATATGGATCTTTTCGGACCAACAAATGCTCAAAGCATCTGAAAGAAGTCTTATTGTTTTGTCATTATTGACGATTTCACTAGATTTTCTTGGGTTTATTTTTTGCATGTTAAATCTGAAACTGCGGAGTTATTAAAAGAATTTATCATCAAAGTTGAAAATCAGTTGGATTGTAAAGTGAAAATTTACGAAGTGATAATGGTACAGAATTTAAGAACGCTAATGTTGATTTGTTTTGTGCAGAAAAAGGAATTGCTAGACAATTTAGTGCTCCAAGAACGCCTCAACAAAATGGGGTTGCGGAACGGAAAAACCGGACACTAATTGAAGCAGCAAGATCCATGCTTGCAGATGCCAAAATCCCTATCACATTCTGGGATGAAGCTATTGCTACTGCATGTTTTGTACAAAACAGAACATTACTGGTTCAAGATAAACAGAAAACATCTTATGAGTTGTTATTTGGAAGAAAACCGAATATTTCTTATTTGAAAGCATTTGGTTGTCCTGTATCGATTCTAAATTTAAATGATCATCTCGGGAAATTTGAGTCAAAATCTGACGATGGATTTTTCCTTGGTTATTCGTCTGTTTCTAAAGCTTATCGGGTTTTTAATAGCAAAACAAATACTGTTATTGAAACTATTAACGTGAAGTTTTTAGAAAATTCGTTTCCGTCAGTGGCGCATGGTCCCGAATGGTTGTTTGATTTAGATTCGTTATCAAAATCTTTCAATTCTAACTTGTTTGATTTTTCAGGAAAAGCAAGGAAAGAATCAGGCGACTTGGGATGCTTTAGTGACGATTCTGATAATGACGAGGATGGCAATCTCAACTCTGAGTATCCGTTCATGTCATTTCATAATCCTGATCATGTCAAATCTAGTCAAGATCCGGGTCCTTCTGGTTCTCAAGACAATCAAGAATCAAACAATCTTGAAGAAGATGTGAATCCGCAAAGTTCTCCTAATGATGGTGGATCTGTTCAGAATCAACCATCATCAGATCCGAATGCTGAAGTTATTCCAGAATCATTTGATTACTTCATCAATTCACCGGATCAAGTCCCGAATTTCACTCCGCATGTGTCTACAATACTACAAGATCTACCGAATCTGAATCATTCCAATCTGGAGAGTCAAGTGCAAGGAGATGACATACCAATTCATCGAATTCACAAGAAACATCCTGTCTCTCAGATCATCGGGCCGTTGAATCAGAGAACTACAAGAAGTCAAACTGAGCAAGCAAATGTTTGTCTTTATTCATGTTTTCTTTCTCAAGTGGTGTCGAAGAACATTTCAGAAGCGTTGCAAGATAATAGTTGGATTGAAGCCATGCAAGAGGAGTTACTTCAATTTCGCAAACAAGAAGTTTGGAAATTAGTGGACTTACCTGAAGGAGAGAATGCGATTGGTACAAGATGGTTGTACAAAAACAAGCCAGATGAACGTGGCATTGTTGTGAGAAACAAAGCAAGATTAATTGCACAGGGATATACTCAAGAAGAAGGCATTGATTATGAAGAAGTGTTCGCTCCGGTCGCAAGACTTGAAGCTATACGCGTCTTTCTTGCATATGCTTCCTTCATGAAGTTTAAAGTATTCCAAATGGACGTTAAAGGCGCTTTTCTGTATGGACCGATTACAGATGATGTATATGTCAGACAACCTCCGGGTTTTGAAGATCCTGACTATCCTCATCGTGTATACAAGTTGAGTAAAGCTCTATATGGTCTACACCAAGCTCCAAGAATCTGGTATGAGACATTATCTAAGCATTTACTAGAACATGGATTCACAAGAGGACAGATTGATCCAACTTTGTTTATGAAGAGGGAGAATGAAGAACTCTTATGTGTTCAAGTTTATGTGGACGATATTATCTTTGGATCGACCAGTGCGTCAATGTGTAAAGAATTTGAGGAAATCATGAAGTCTAGATTTCAGATGAGTTCAATGGGGGAGATTAACTTCTTTCTTGGATTACAAGTGAAACAATCAGCTGACGGAATTTTTATCAACCAATCAAAGTTCGTTGAGAAGTTGTTGAAGAAGTTCAAGATGCAAGATTGTCAGACTATTCGAACTCCATCTGATGTCAACTGCAAGATACAACCGGATCCAAAAGGCAAATCCGTGGATCAAACACTATACAGATCAATGATCGGTTCACTGATGTATCTTACTGCATCAAGGCCAGACATCATGTATGCTGTATGTGTGTGCGCAAGATATCAGTCTGATCCAAAAGAGTCGCACCTGGTTGCTGTGAAACGTATTTTCAGATACCTTAAAGGGAAACCGAATCTTGGGTTATGGTATCCTTATGAAGGCAATTTTGAATTATATAGTTATTCTGACAGTGATTTTGGTGGGTGTGCTCTTGACAGGAAATCGACTACTGGTGGATGTCAATTTCTGGGTCCTAGACTTGTCTCTTGGCAATGCAAGAAGCAGACCAACGTTTCTGTATCCACAGCTGAAGCAGAGTATATCGCTGCATCTGCAGGATGTTCTCAAGTTTTGTGGTTACAAAACCAATTGCTTGACTACGGGTTTAACTTTCTCAAAACTCCTATTTACATAGACAATACTGCTGCTATGTTGATTACTGCTAATCCTGTTCAACACTCAAAAACCAAACATATCGAAATTCGATATCACTTTTTAAGAGACAATTCTGAAAAAGGTTTAATAATTTTGATTAAAGTTCATACCGACAAACAACTGGCAGATCTTTTCACAAAATCATTTTTGTCAGGACGGTTTGAATTCTTAATTCAATCCATAGGATTAATCAATCATGATTGATTCTATTTTTCGAAAACAAAACAAAAATCAGAAAATATAAAAGCCAAAAATATAATAAGTTGATGTCAAGTATTGATTCCTTTGTCTTTTTATTTTATGTTTTGCATTTTGTGTGTGCATGAAAAAGAAAAAGAAAAACAAAAACAAAATATAAAAGCAAAAAGAAAAGAAAATATCATGTCATAAGAATCTATATTGCACAAAGTGAGAAATGATAGTTACACTAGACATTATTTGTTACATCATTTTTTTAATAAAGACTGATGAATGTTAATTGATGTGCTAGACAGCTCAGGCAATTAGACTGAAAAAGTAAGTTGATTGTTGACAAACATAAACTTAATGATCTTTGTGTTAAGTTCCATTGTTATACATGTCTAGATATATATCTTTTGATACATTGCTTGTGATGATAGTTGTACATGGTCGGGTAACGATGCAGTGTATTCAGTGTGATGAACCGCATCGTGAGCTTCTTTGTTGTGGTACCCACAGACCTGAAGTCTCACACGAAGTCTCTTTTGAGCTTCAAGGTGCAGCAAAAGATTCCCAAAGATGGAACAAAAAGAGTCCCAAATGTGGACCATCACCAAACAAAAATTCCAAAAAGGAATTCAGAAGATTCCCAAGGGGAACGATAGGAAAGCAAAATTCCAAAATGGAATTAAAAAGAAGTCCCAAAGTGGACCAAATCCGAATAGAACCCAGATTCCACACTGTGTATGACTGTAAGTGACCAGGTTGGTGTGCAATATGTATTCAGGTAGTGATTGATAAGGAAATATGTTGACATATGTATACATGTGGGTCACATAAGTCATTCTAATCGAACCTTAATCTCATCATGATACTGAAAAAGTAAGTGTGTCAACTCGAGCTAATTGGTATGTTTTCATATCATCACTCAATCAAACATAAGTCAAATGTCTATTCAAAACTTGCAAAACATGTTCAGATAATGTGTGGTATGATCTCACTGCGATATTTTGATTCATTGCATTGCATATGTCTTTATTTTAATGTGTGTGCTTTGTGTGTGCAGGCATATGGAATCATTATTGACACATCAACATCCTGTTAAACTTAAAAATTTCAAGAAATTTCAAGTTTAGGGGGAGAATAAATTGAAGAAGAAAAATGTTTGCAAAAATCCAAAAATATTTTGGTTTAAATAAGTGTGTTTTGAATGAACAAGATTATGTGGTATGAAAAGCAAAGGTATTGGATGTGTTAAAAACAAACCCAAGGTCTTGCAATGTGATTTTCAGAAATTGCTTCGGGATATAGAAAAATTGGTTGTGCACAAACATTTGTTTTTAAAAATCAAAGAAAAAGAAAAATGAATTTAATTGGAATTAATGTTATTGACTTGTTTAAATGTTGTTGATAATTAATGTGACAAATTCTTTTTAAGATATCTTGTCTAATTAATGTGTCGAGAATGTTTGCAGGTGCAATAAATGTAGTTGAAAAAGTCAACAGACGAGAAAAAGTGAAGAAAATTGCAAAGGGTTATAGCCGGGCAAAGATATCAGACACAACTGTTCTGTCGGGTAATGAACACACTGTTCAGCCGGGTAAAGTTGTGAGTTTGATACAAGCCGGGTGATTGAGAAAAAGGTGAAGATATTATGACTACTGTGTAGCCGGGCAATGAACATGTCAAATACAGCCGGGTGAAGGTCATAGATATCTGCCGGGTGACAAGTGTTCACTATACAGCCGGGTAAAAGAGTTTTTATCTTGTCGTGTAAATGAATAACTGTGTTGCCGGGTAATGAAGAAAAGCAAGCCGGATGAAAGAAAAACAACTGTGTTGCCGGGTGATGAAGAAATGTTGCCGGGTGATGTTTTGAAGACTACTATACTGCCGGGTGATGAATAAAACCAATCAGGTGTAGTTGTTCCTAACCTTTACCCGTCGCTACAGTGACTTACCCGTCTCTACAGTGTTTGACCCGTCAAGTGTTTTTACATGTTTTGTGTTGACCCGTCACACTTTGTGACTTGTTTCAAGTACTTGACCCGTCACAACAGCGCATGACCCGTCTCTACAGTGCTTGACCCGTCAAGGCTTATTGGGCTTTTTAAGCTTGCCCGTCCCAAATTGTTGACCCGGCACTTCAAAGTTTGACCTAATTTTTAACGATATAAAAACCCGCCTCTTCACAAACACTTATCATATTTCACTCACGTATTCAAGCAAACACTCTGTACTCAAATCCTTTGATTATCATATTCAATCGTTTGTTCTATAACAAGTCTGATCGATTGAATAAGGTATTGATTATGTGTTTTGATCTTGAAAAACCTGCAAATCGACCGATAAAATGAAAAACGATGATGAACAGTGTTTTTGATCATTGAATCGACACTTTGATTGTGTGTGTTAAAACCAAAATCGAATGTTGTTTTAAGTGTAAAACCTGTCGATCATTAACAATCAATCACTCATTTGCACCAAAACACCTTAAAACCAACTGAATCAATCAAAATTGTCATAACTGATAAAATCGCCATTGATGAACTTTGAAAGCTCTTAAATGTTAAACTTCAAAATGATGAAATATGTGTTAAAAAGTGACAAATCCTTGTTAAAACTGAACTAAAACATGTTAAACAACTTCATCTTATAACTATCAAATTTATGTTCTTAAGTGTTAAACTGTTAAAATTGAAACATGTTGTATAATCATTAAAATTCAAAGTTGTTTTGATCAAAATGATGAAAATCAGTTTGTTAGATCAATTTAGGGTTAAAATGTTTATGTGAATGTTTTTCTTCTTAACTTTTGTTCAAACACCTATGAAAATTTGATATGTATTAATGAAGAATCTAACACATTTGTCGTGTTTGTGTTTGTTTTTATTTTAACAGATGGAGAATCTCAAGTTTGAACCTAAGCACAATCTTGTGACATGTCTAGATGAATCTATCCCTGAAACTGAAGGTTACAGAGACATGATGAGATTCATAAAGAGGACGAAGTATGTGTATGCTATGTGTGCCAAACCGGTCATATATGCAAGGCTGATAAATAGTTTTTGGAGGACAGCTGAAGTTATTAGAGATGATAATGGTGTTGCTGTTGTTAGAGGAAACATTACCAGAGAGTTGGTGTTGACAGTTTCTGAAGAAGCAATCAGAACTGCCTTGAGAATTGATGAAGATGAAGTAGGAATGAATGATGAATTGACCATGGCTGAGTGTCAATCGTGCTTTGTTAATATGGGACATCCTCCTGCATTTCCAAAGTCACAATTTTATAGAGCCAGATTGGGAAAGAAATGGAAGCTGTTATGCTATGTTGTCCAACAGTGCATGTCCAGGAGGAGTGCAGGTTTTGACAACTTCCCATCTGATATAGCATCTCCAATTGTTGCTATAGCTGAGAACAAACCATTCAATATGTCAAGGTGGATCATGAATGGTTTTGTATTTAATTTGGTAAAGGGCAAGAGGTTTAAGTTTCTCATGTACCCGAGATTCTTACAACTGATGATCAATGTTACCTATCCCAGGATTAGAGAAGAAGGAGTGGTTGGAGGTATATTATATACTGAGGACATGAACGATCTATCTTACAGAAAGATGAGTATCGGGAATGTGCCTAGTGTGGACTTATTTGACTATATGAGAGATATAGCAAATAATGAAGAAGATGTTGAAGGTGTTTATCATCATATCTCTCACGGTGAGATAGTTAATCCACAGGACCTTGTGGATGAGGTGCCTGATAATCTTTTAGATGATGATGAGTATAATGCTCGTCATGCAGAAGATGAAGATGAATCTGAGGATGATGGATATGATGATAGTGATAGTGATGATGAACAAGATGATGATAATGATGATGATGATGAAGATGAGGAAAATAGTGATAGTGAAAGTGGTAATGATGATGGTGGTGACAATGCTGAATCTGTTTCAGAGGAGGCAGAGATTAGTGAAGCAGCTGAACCGATGGAATTGGAAACTGAAAATGTAGAAGTGATTGAACCAATTGTGAATGAAGAACCTGTTGAGGTTGCTGATATTGAAGAAAGTGTTGTTGAAATTCCTAAGGCTATTACTGTTCAGTATGTTAGATCACAAAGATCGAAACCAGTAATAGAGCCTGTGATTGTAGAGGAACCGAATGTGATAGAGCCTGAACAGATAGATATTGTTCAGATAGCTCAGGAAGTAATGGCCGAGGCTGAGACTATTGCACAGATAGTTGATGAAGCTGATGCTGGAGTTACTGATCCTATCTCTGTTGATATACCCACCACATCATCCCCTGTTGCAGAAAACATTGAACAAATTTTGGAGTCTTCGCCAAAAGTTGTGTCAAGTGTTGATGAAAATGAGGATAAGAAGAAAATTATTGAGTTAGAAGAGATGGTGACAAAGTTGGTAGAGGCGAATGAACTGTTGAAAGCTTCGAATGAGAGGAAAAGGAAAAGACTTGAAGAGTTCTGGGCTACTCACAATCAAAATCTGGAAACTTTCAAAGCTTTGGATACTGATCATGTTAATTTGAAGATTGAACATGACAAATTGAAAGATGAGTATGCAAAGTTGAAGGAGGAACATGAGAATCTGAAGTATGATTACAAGGAGTTGAAGGCTGAATGTAATATGTTGGTCCATAATGATCGTGATTTCAGTGCTTTGTTGACTTGTTTAACACAAATATGTCAAATACTTGAAGAACAAAGTATATAAAGTCCAAATAACCCAATAACAAGATCCAACACACAATCGAGGTTAATAAGCTACAATGATAAGTAGAATAAGCTCCTAGCACCTCAATAGAACGATTACACAACACAAATCAGTGAAGAATAGCTTGAGTAAAAGATGTGCAAAAGTTGTATAAATGTGAAGATAAGGTTACAATATATAGTAGTGATAGGTTCGCTGATAGATTCGCTCTAGCGAATCTATTCAGCGAACCAACACAGGTTCGCTGGGCACATAGGTTCGCCCAGTCGATACCTAATACAAAAGACATGATGACCTGCGGGCGAATCTATAGATTCGCCCGTAGGTTCGCTAGCACTAATAATATTACAAGTCAAACAATTACATACAAAAGTAGCACCGACAAGCCGGTGGGTCCAACCTATACATAGTGACTATCAATACTCCCCCTAGGTTGGACCTCACCTGGGGAAGTCTTCTGATTAGCTCCGTCTTTATGGCTTCAAAGATGTTCAATAAAAGCTCCTGCCCTTTCTTTGATCCCGGCCATTGGGTTTGTATAGTCTTCAGTTCCGGCCTCATCTTCACTCAGGTTCAGCATTGAGTCCACAAACTCTGTATCAGCGACCTCTGTGTCAGGCTCAAGTTGAACTGTCGTTTCCGCCTGTATCAGCAGTTGGCTCCTCGCTTGCAACCTCCAAATCAATCACTTCTACAGGTTTCTCAAACCTCTGTTCAATAGATCGATCAAGCTGTCTTGTCAGATCATCCATGTCCATTTTCAGGTCATCCGTCCTCCTCAACCTCTCATTTACAGCTTTAAGTTCAGCACGAATCCCCCGGGCTTTGTTTGCGACCTTTACAAACAGGTTCGCTTCAGCAGCAGTGTCATCTCCAGCCCCGTGCTTAATTCTGTTCTCACACAAAACCTTTAAATCCTCATCACAGAAGGAGAAGACCTCCATTGGATCAAATAGACGGATTTCAGGACGGTCATCTCCTTTAAGTCTGATAACAGCTTCACCCGTACTGTTATCGTAGAACCATTTAAGAAACTCCTGCAGTCGGGGTGGCTGTGTGTCTGGGACCTTGACCCTTGTCATCACTTTGGGTGCAGCAATCTTCAAAACAATTTTTCCCTTCCACGATACCCAATGTTTATCCACCTTCTGCCTCATTCTCCTAGGCTTTTGATATCCAAACTCAACAAAATCAGACTTAGCAGCTTCCCTGATCGCAGCTTCGAACGCGCAAGCCCTGCCACTATCTTCCTTTCCCAGTAATGGCAGCTCTGCCAGTCTACGCAAATCCCAGCGAGGAAAGGTGGCAAAGTGCTTTCGGTTCTTGACATACGTAATGTCGCCACCCCTCCTTTTAATCATATACGCCTCCACCAAACAGTTGTACTTCCATGCTATGATCTGTCTATCTTGCTGTTTGGTGTTGGGTTCATCTAAGTGTTGGAATATCGGCACCTCAGGCACTACAGCTTCCTCCTTCCTGAACCATTCGGATTTGTCTAATTCAGCATGCTCGAATTGATAGCTCATCTCTTTTTCCTCAACTTTGTATATTTCCGGCTCGTCATCCAAATCTTCCTCACTTTCTGCATCAATATCAGTATCAGGTTCATCTACCAAAGTATAATCCACACTAGTTCCACCTACCACTTCATCCCCTTCAAATACATCCATATCAATCCCCATTTCTTCATCAAACTCTTCCTCCACGGCTTTTCCCTTTCCTTTACCACCAAAATCAACATCCATTAACGGATATTTTGTAATATCCGTTAAGGAGTTCAGTTCCGCTTCAGTCATCGCCGGTTCAGTCCCAGCATTTTCCTTCAAGCTGTTCAACTCTTTGAAGATCCTAACTAACAGACATTGCTGGTCCTTCATCATCCGACCCATCTCATATATCACTGTTGATTTCTCTGCATCCTGCTTTTCCAACTCTTCATGTTTACCTTTCAGCTCAGCCAGATCAGCCTTCAATTTCTCAACCTCATCCTTCAACTCATTTCCAGACCCAGCAGATGTACCCCCGGTGTCATGCCTGGCTTTCTTTGATGTTTCAGGTTGAGTATCAGACTTTCTCTTCGTCCTCAGTTCCCTGCCAGCATCTATCTCGGCTTGGATCTCATCTACTTCCCTTTCAAACGAATAGTCTTTCTCTTTGGCATAGGCTTTCCTCTTCTTTATCTTTTTCTCAATTACCTCTATATTCTCTCCGCCTCTTTTCCTCTCCGTTTCCATCAGCCTCTGTATATAAACCCACCTTTCAGCACTGTACATGTTCTCCCACAAATAAACAGTCCTTCCCACACAGTCTGACCTCACCGATTTACAGTCTTTGAAGATCCTGGAATGCATATCCCATACCTTCAGCTCAGCACCAACAACCGGCAGACCCGGCAATTTGTCATTCAGTACCATTTGAATGAATCTTGGATACATTAACCACTTGGTGCCTTTGGTAGCGTGAATGTTCTCGAGAAGATAATTGAATATTAACTTCGCGAGATTGGCCTTTTGCCCCCGGCAAAATAGCACCATAGCCCTTGCCCAGTCAAGGTTCAGTCCGTCCGTTCCTCCTTTCCTATGATCCAGGCACATGATAAACACATGAGCGATGTACCTCCACTCCTGGATCAGGTAGGACTTGACAAACTCCATCTTCTTTTCGCCGGGCATCGGACCCTCATACCCGGCAGTCCGGAGTGCTCCGTACACTTCCTCTGCTGTCATACTCACTTCCTCACCAACATCCTCTTCTAATCTAAGTATCCTGGCTAGATCAGCCTCTGTGAACTCCAGGTCATACCCACCGACTTTGGCACAAATGCGTGACGGCTGTACCGACACGTTCATAACAGCAGTTCCCCAAAAATCCCGAACATACGTCTCATATATAGTAGGAGAGTGAGAAATGGCATAATGTATATGAGACGATTTCAGCCATTTGATTGCATCTCTATAGCTCCCGGCCTTTTCGTGGTTTTCGTCGAGTAAAGCACACATGTTGTGCTTCTTCTCGAAGAATAATGTCGACATAGTGCCTGAAAGATAAACGGAGATTGATCAGAAATGAAGATTTGAAGAACAGAGAATAGATTCGCTGGATAATAGGTTCGCTGGTATAGCGAACCTGAGATTTTGGCACGAGAACCTATAGGTTCGCTGACATAAAAAAAATCAGTCATTGTTGTCGAGCGAATGTATAGGTTCGCTAGCAACAGTCGGGCGAATCTATGTTGTTGCGCGGGCAGCATAACGACATAGGTTCGCTCGAAGTCTTGAACTTTCGTTCAGATTCGCCAGACGAACACTTAGGTTCGCTGGAAACCCTAGTTTTTCAAAAACGGCCAGAATCTCAGTTAAACAACTATTATCAAGCAAGTAAAGCAACAACAGGTCAAATTAAACAATAAACGAGGCTATTATGAAGAAAGTCCCTAACATTTAACACCAAAACAGTCATTTCTTTTACACACAATCACACGACAACAGATTTAAGCAGGTGAAGAGTGCGATTAGGGGTTTAAACAGAGATTAAGTTGAAATCGATCACATACCAGACTATAACGTGATGTTTTATGTGTGAAAAAGACCGGAAATAGCGAGAATCGAACGTAGGTGGTTTGAAATTGAAAAAGTCGAGCTACAGTACAGTGGTCAGCGAAAAAGTGATAAAATTTCGCTGTCACTGTGTATAAATACAGACATAGGTTCGCTGGCAGTCAGTCCAGCGAACCTTAGGTTCGCCGGAAGACCAAAAGACAAAGGCAGCCGACAGGTTCGCTAGTAGGTTCGCTGACACATAAACAACGATGTTTCATGTCAGCGAAACAAAAAGGTTCCGGGCGAACCTTGGGCGCCGAGCGAACCTGTAGGTTCGCCTTAGGTTCGCTAGACAAACAACAAAAAATATTTTTGGATTTTCTTAAAAATTTTTAAAGACTTTGTAAATCCGTGAAAATGTCCCACGAATTCAACGCTCCAAAAAAAATAAACATAAACGCATATAATCCTAAAATTAAAAAAATGAAATGAAGTAAAATGAAATAAAATAAAATAAAATTAGAATAACAGGAGACGGTTTTAAACGCTAGAAAGGATATATATTCTTCATGATGTTTTGAGTAGAATCCGGAGAATCATCGATTGGCGGGATTGCAGATATGTTTGTCCATTTAAACCCATGCCTTAGTCCTTTCAACAAGAGATTAGCAGCTTCTTTTATCATGTTTATGGTTTGATTGAAGAAGCTCAGACAACTCGGTCCCCACAAACATTTAGGTAAAAAGAACAGGTTCTGTCATCAGGGTATATCTGAGCAATACTATTGACTTTGCTTGAATTTCAATGATCAACTTTTGAATGTTGACCGATGCATTAGCATTTTTGACACTTGTGCAATTTTTTGCATCTTTTCTTTGTGAGTGGAGCTTGTCAGCGATTGATTCATTTTGAATACAATGAGACTTATTATTTGGGAAACTCAAATAGTCTAGAGCTCCAGGTCTATACTCACGTATAACAGAGGAGATAAACATTTGAGCATGCTCGGTGAATCTTCAGGTCAATACTTCCGTATAGCAGAGAAGATTCACCAACTCCAGGTCAATACTTCCGTATAGCAGAGGAGTTAAGCACTTGACTCAAAACGTTCTGAGGAGTTAACGAGTAACTCACTCAGAGGCTTTTCCGAAGAGCATCACTAGCAGCTTTTTATTTTATTTGTTTTGCATACTAGAAACTCGATTCGGGGATAGGGCGAGGGTGATTTGGGATTTTTTAGGGAAATCAAGACAAAGATTTGACACTCTCAACCCATTTGTGACAGAACCATTATCTTTGTGCAATCCAATCACGTCAAGGAGATAATCCTTGTTGTCGAGATCTTGAGCGTTATGTTTGGCTGCACAATCACTGTTTACTTCGTTTTCGGGCTGAGCCTATCTGACATATCCCAAACGCAATGCTTCTGACCTCCTTCAACGACTCTTCAACATCAATCAAAACGGAGATCCTGAAATAGCAAAATTTGAAAAACTATAAATAGTTAATCTTTTATAAATAGTTAATCTTTTATATCTCCCCCAAAATTTCTATATAATAGCCGTCTAATAAGAAATTTTTGTTTTTCAGATTTTCTTAATATATATATATATATATATATATATATATATATACAAAAGTAAAAGAAAATTAAAAGAAGATAGAATAAAATAAAGTAACGGAGCAATGAATCGAGTGACCCACGGATTTTTCAAAGAAGATAAAGACCAGATTATTTACAAAGACCAGATTATTTACATATTTGCAAAAGGATTCTCACAGAAAAAGGTTTTCAAAAAGATATAAGTCCAAGCATGGAGATCAATTCATAAAAACGTGGTTTGTCAAAAGTTTTTGTGAAAAGATCTGCTTTTTGCTTTCTAGTTTCGATAGGAATAATATCAATAAACCCCTTTTCCTGAGCATCCCTGATTGCATGAATTCTCGTTTCAATGTGCTTGGTTCGAGTGTGATGAATAGGATTCTTGGCGATTCCAACAGCAGCTTCATTGTCACAAAAGAGTGGCGTGTGAAGAAAGTTGATGCCATAATCCATCATCTGATGTTGAATCCACAGCACTTGGCAACAGCAACTTGAAGCAGCAATGTATTCTGCTTCTCCTGTGGACAGAGAGACAGTTGTTTGCTTCTTGCTTTGCCACGAAACAAGACATTCTCCAAGGTATTGACATCCGCCCGTGACAGATTTCCTGTTGATCCTGCAACCAGCATGATCACTATCAGAAAAAGCATGTAAATCAAAGTTCCCACCTTTTGGGTACCAAAGTCCCAAACGAGAGGAACCCTTAAGGTAACGAAAAATTCGTTTAACAGCTTTTTCATGTGATTCTTTTGGATTGGCTTGGAAGCGAGCACAGTAACACACGGCAAATGTAATATCTGGACGACTTGCAGTCAGATACATGAGAGATCCGATCATCGAGCGATACCGATGAGCATCCACAGGATTCCCATTATCATCGGAAGTAAGGCATGTTTGAGCAGTAAAAGGAATCAATTCAGGAGAAGAATCATCCATGCCGAACTTCGTGAGGATTTCTTTGATATATTTCTCTTGGTGGATTAGAATTCCATCGGGCTTTTGCTCAACTTGCAGCCCCAAGAAGAAACACATCTCCCCCATTATTGTCATCTCAAAACGATCCATCATCACCTTCTCAAAATCTCTACACAACCCTTCATTAGTCGAACCAAAAATGATATCATCAACATACACTTGAACGATCAGCAGCTCGCCATCCACCTCCTTCTTGAATAATGTCATATCTATAGCCCCACGTGAGAAACCTTTACTGAGGAGATACTGTGTCAGAGTTTCATACCAGATCCTAGGAGCTTGATGCAACCCATACAAGGATTTATCAAGCTTGTAAACCTTTGACGGGAAATCAGGATCCTCGAAGCCTGGCGGTTGACATACGTAGATCTCCTCATCGATGTCTCCGTATAGAAATGCACATTTCACATCCATCTGATAAACCTTAAAGTTTTTGTTCGCAGCATGTGCAAGAAAGATTCTGATGGCTTCCAGGCGAGCGACTGGAGCAAAAACTTCGGTATAGTCAATTCCCTCCTCTTGGGCAAAACCTTGAACAACCAGTCTCGCTTTATTTCTGATTACAACACCACGATCATCTGGCTTGTTCCGAAAAACCCATTTAGTGCCGATTGGACACTTGTTAGGAGGAAGATCAACCAGTTCCCAAACTTTGAGCTTCCTGAATTGCTGCAGTTCCATTTGCATGGCATCCACCCAACTCGGATCTTCAAGTGCCTGTTTATAATTCTTTGGAACGACTTGAGACAGAAAGGCAGCATAAAGACATTCATTAATCAAACCGCTCTGACTCCGGGTTCGCACACCATCGGTAATAGATCCAATGATATAATCGTGAGGGTGGTTTTTCAGGGTTTTGAAGTCGGTGTTGAGTAGTAAAGGATTTTGATCGGTTGAGGGTGTTTGATTTGATGGTTGTGACGGTGTAGGTGATGGGATGGTAGTGGATGTGGATGGAATATCTGATGGAGAAGTTTGAACAGTTTGAGGTTGTGGAATATCTGGTGGTGGTGATGGGATGTCAAATGAAGTGGGAGGTAGTTGTGTAGCGGATGTGGAAGGTTGTGATTGTGATGGTGTAGGTGTATGATTGAAAATAGAAACCGATGTGTGTGGAAGAATGTCGTCATCGTCAGAGTCAGGAAGATTAAATGATTTGAAAATGGTGGTGGCATCATAAAACCAAGCCGGTTCACTACCAATACTTGTAGTGTTTGATTCTTGCCAATCAACATAGTAGGACTCTTGCACAATCCGCGTTCGCTTGTTGTAAACGCGATACGCCTTTTGTGTGTTAGAGTATCCCACAAAGAAGCATTCATCAGAGACAGCCCCAAACTTCGTCTTCTGATCTTGAGTATTCAGAAGAGTGCAAGAACATCCAAAGGGGCGTAAAAAATCAATCAGCGGCTTAATCCCTCGGAACAGTTGGTATGACGTCTTCATCTTTTCTTTGACAATCAGTACCCTGTTAAGAACATAAGTTGCACAATTAACTGCTTCAGCCCAGAAAATAATTGGAAGTTTTGACTCGATCAGCATAGTCCTAGCGGCCTCCACAAGAGTTCGGTTTTTCCTTTCAGCAACACCATTTTGTTGTGGTGTTCGGGCAGCGCTAAACTGTCTGAGAATACCCCGTTGTTCACAGAAGGAGTTGAAGATGTGGTTTCTGAATTCAGTTCCGTTATCGCTTCTGATGGCTTGAACCTTCTTCTTTCCAAGAACCTCTATTAGAGGTATTAACTTCATCAACTCTTCGGCAGTCTCACTCTTGTTTGCCATGAATCTCACCCAGGTGTACCTTGAGTAATCATCTGTGACAACCAAGCAATAAGACTTTTTAGCAATTGATTTGACACTTATTGGACCGAATAAATCAGTATGTAACAATTCGAGGGGTTCTGAGATAGTATTTGTAATTTTGAGTTTATGTGGCTTTTTGTGCTGTTTTCCTCTAGCACAAGCCATGCATTTCTCGACCACAGAAAAATCCTTTTGTGGTAAACCCCTGACCAAATTGTTCTTAACCAATTTATTCAGAATTTTAAAATTGATGTGTCCTAAACGTTTATGCCACAAAAATGATTCAAAGGATGATGCTTTAGACAGGAGACATGTCACAGTGGAATTTGATTCCTGTGAACCCATATTCAACATATAGGTGTCATTTCGTCTCGGAGCTCGCATGATCACCATATCTTCAGGAATGGTAAACTCTGGCTTCAAGAACAGGCATTCATTTGGAAGAAACATCACAGGAATGTTCTTATCACAGATTTGTGATACACTCAGAAGATTGAATGCCAGTTCAGGAACATAGTTAACGTCTTCCAAAGTAAGTGAGCCATTGGAGACTTCTCCTTGACCAATCATCTTCCCACCTTTCTTATCTCCCGCAAAAGCAACATAACCTCCATTTATGATCCTATAGTTAGTAAGAAGATCCTTCAATCCTGTCATATGTCTGGAACATCCGCTGTCAATATGCCAATGACTATTTACAACGACATTTGAATGTTCCTGACATTTATTAAAAGAAAAGAAAAGTTAGACCTTTGCAATAGGCACCCAAGTCTTTGTGTACCTGGGTGGTGAAGCAGATGAAGTATTACAAAAGAAATTATTTACAAAAGTGTTTAATCTTTTTCTGATAGATTTTTGCTTTGGACTATTTTGGATTAATTTGGAGCATTGCTTGACAGTGTGACCAGTATTTCCGCATTTAAAACAGTGAGACTTCAAACCGGTTTTGGGAATTCTGTTGACAGGAATTTTATCCATTACAATTTCCTCATCACATTCAGACAGTTGTGAGTCACAGTCACTGTAAGTGTCATAGAGTTCTTTTAACTTACTTGTTGTGACTTTAACTGTATCAGATTCAGGTTTTGGTTTAAGAATGTATGAAAAAGATGATTCCTTCTCTTTTGGTTTTGAAATTCTCACAGGTGTGAAAGATGGAATTTGGTGGGTGAAGAACTTTTGAAAACAGTTTGTTTTGGTTTGACTTTCAGAGACTTGACCTGAAAGTTTGTTTTTGTCATTCACACACACATTTTTAATCAAATCATCATCATTCAACACATTAGGGTTTGAAGTGGAGCACCCTAAATTACTATTAAACATGAAATTGTCTGAATATGTCACATTACTACAAACAGGATTATCTAAACAAATGTCTTCAAAAGACTTCTTGGAATCAGAACTACTGCCATCACTACTGCCAGAACACCCGAGCCCAACACTCGCACCATATGCGTACTCCTCTCTAACTTCCTTAAGATTTACTTCACTTAAACCTGCAATGGAACTGTCAGTATCGTTCTGCATAATCTCTTGAATTAACTCATTTGAGGGATGAGGAATAGGTGTAGGAGAATAACAGAAAGTACTGGGTGGAGGATATGCATATGATTCTTTGTTACTTAAACCCAACCCTGTCTTAACTCTGGCCCCCCTTTGTTTTTGGCAGAGTTCCTCCCTTTTCATACCAGATATAGTCCACTGCTGCAATTTGTTTTTAAGTTTTCTTGCTTCAAATTCAGCAAGTGTAACTTGCTCAGTCAAGTAGTTAATTTCACAGTTCTTTTCTAAAAGAGTTCTTTTTAAGTGTTCATTTTCTTTTAAAGCCTCTCTTAACTTGACAAAATATTTTGATTCATTTAATTTAAGCTCTTTGTTGGTCCTTTTTAATTCATTTTCGTTTGACATTAACAATTTGTTAGCTTTGTATATGCCAATTAAACGAATTTTGCAAGCAGACGAACACATATCTTCAATAACATCGTAAGGAAGACCAATTACCAATTTTTCGGCGGCCAGTGCGCGATCACATTGACAGTAGGGAGTGCTTCTTTTGAATTCATCGACTGCATCTAGCCTTGCCTTCTCAATCACTTCTTCCAGGCTAACCTTTGACTCTTCCTCATGCTTAACTTCATTAACAGCTGCTTCACAAACCAACCCAGAATGATTCAGATGCCCTTGAGCAATAACATCTGATTGAACTTTGTCAACATTCTCCATCTTCTCTTCCTCATCATTTCCATAAAATTCTTTGAACGGATCAAAGAGATTTATATCGTTGTCATCAAACTCAGCAATTTCGGCAACAAGGGCATGGTTAATCTCCTCCTTGGTTTCTTCAATTTCTGCACTCCAGTCAAAGTTGGTGAGTAGTGCAGTTTCATTCTTTGACTTGGCTTCCTCAACTTTTTCTTGAATTGGAGCAGATCTTGGATTTGCAGAGTTGACTGGCTCAGTAACGATTGGTAATGGGCATTCTCTCTTGAAGTGGCCCAGTTGTTTGCAGTTATAGCATCGTAACTTTCCCTTGTCATATCCCAGCTTAGCATTCTGTCCTTGATTTCCAAAGTTTCTTCTGCCAGTTCTTTCCATGAATCGTCTGGCACGAAGAGTGAGCATAGCCATCTGCCATTGGATATCTGTTTCTTCCAGATCATCAGGGTCCACTTGATACATATCTTCTACTGTCATACCCTTCCCTTTCAACTCACCTGCAACAAGAGCTTCATAACTGTGAACAAACATTCCAAATAAAGCCATAGTATCTGACGGAATCTGTGTGGTGACAGACGCATTCGAACTTGAACCAACATTTGAAGGCACACCGGCAGATTTAGCAGATACATGACTTGATGGTCCTCTAGATGCAGCACTGTACATATATGAGTTTGCAGCGGATGAGATAAGTGCAACATTTTGAGAGGGAATGTTTGGAACCATCATTGACTGATTATATTCTCTTCTTTTCACGTCAAGGTCGAAAGACTTCAGCTTGTTGATGACGTCCATCAGTTTGTAGTCAGGAAAGTTTCTCTCTTGTTTCAGCAGCTTGATTTGAAGACTCCATTGCGGAGGAAGAGAATCTAACAATTTAGCAACTTGTTCATGATTGCCCAGCTTATCATCATATTTCTTCAAATTACTTGACACAGATAGAAATCGGTTTGTAATGTCAGTCAAGTTCTCTTGTGAGTACCCCACAAAAGAGTTGAATTCCTTTTCGGCTTGAGCTTTTCTATCAAGTTTCAGATCCTCATTGCCATCATAAAATTCACACAAGGCATCATACAGACTTTTTGCTGTTGTGTGTTCGGCAAACCTGTTAAAGATGTCCTGATGTAAGCAGAGTATTAATGCCCCGAGTGCCTTCTTGTCTCGATCTAGTAATCTGATGTCTGCTTCGGTGAAAGTGCTTGGATTTGTGTTTGTTGAAGTAACAGTTCCTTCAACAGTTGTTGGCACGTGCGGACCATTTACGATGGATTCCCATTGGTTGTAATCCGTGTAGTAGAAAAAGGCTTTCAGACATCTTTTCCAGTCTTCAAAGTTTTCACCACTAACAAGCCTTGGAGGCCTATTAGGTTGAACGCTATCCAGATCATTCATATTCAATGTTGATGAAGTCATAACTTTGAACAGATAATAGATTCGCTGAAAAATGACAGATTCGCTGGCTAGTTTCGCTAGAAGAACACAGCAGATTCGCTGGCAAATTCGCTGGAAGCAGATTCGCTGGACAGTCAAACAGTTTCGCTGACGAGCAAGCACAGATTCGCTGGCCTGATTTTGGCAGCAGTTTCGCTTGCACAGTCAGCTAGACAGGTGAACTTTCGTTCGATGATATGTTAGATTCGCTGGCCACAACACAACCCAAACAGGACAGAAGTTTGAATTAGGTTCGCTGGATAAACTGACAGATTCGCTGCTTGAACAATTAGTTTCGCTGGTAGCTCAACCACTCTGAAACAGTACGGAAACAGCTCGAAAACCCTCAAAACTTGACCATTTGCCTACACGTTTGTTTTAAAAGCTTTGTATGTCCAAATACCACAAACCTTGACCAAAATACAACTCCAAAACACAAGAAACAAGCTTCAAACAGAATCAAAAGTGTTTTGACCCAAAAACTTCAAAAATCAACACAAAAATCACTTGAATCAAACAATCAAGAGCACTAAGGCTCTGATACCATATTGTTGGTCCATAATGATCGTGATTTCAGTGCTTTGTTGACTTGTTTAACACAAATATGTCAAATACTTGAAGAACAAAGTATATAAAGTCCAAATAACCCAATAACAAGATCCAACACACAATCGAGGTTAATAAGCTACAATGATAAGTAGAATAAGCTCCTAGCACCTCAATAGAACGATTACACAACACAAATCAGTGAAGAATAGCTTGAGTAAAAGATGTGCAAAAGTTGTATAAATGTGAAGATAAGGTTACAATATATAGTAGTGATAGGTTCGCTGATAGATTCGCTCTAGCGAATCTATTCAGCGAACCAACACAGGTTCGCTGGGCACATAGGTTCGCCCAGTCGATACCTAATACAAAAGACATGATGACCTGCGGGCGAATCTATAGATTCGCCCGTAGGTTCGCTAGCACTAATAATATTACAAGTCAAACAATTACATACAAAAGTAGCACCGACAAGCCGGTGGGTCCAACCTATACATAGTGACTATCATAATACATTGGAGGATGAAAAAGAGATGTTGGAGAAATGGCTGGAAGAAACTAAACTGAAGAAATCTGGATCAACATCTGATAAAGATTTTTCAGATGAAGTGGTTGAAATGACTGAAGCAACTCAAGCACCAAAAGTTTATCTCACTAGAGCACGAGGTACAACAAATGTTGGTATAAGGGTAGAATCTCCAATTATCATTCCCGATGAAGCTGTTGCTGAAACTGTCAATACTGACAAGGCTGAGGGAAAACGGAAGTTAGATACAGTTCCAGAAATCACTGGTGATGAAGGTTGCAGTAAGAAGGCAAAACTGGATGAAACAGTGCAGATTGAGCCGATTCAATCTGTAGCTGTAGTTGAAATGGCTGAGATAGCTAAGGTTGCTGAGGAGACTGTGACTAATGCTGAAGTTGATAAATCAGTTCAGATTGAGCCGATTCAATCTGAAACTGTTGAAGTTGAAGAAGTGCCTGAAACTGTCACAGTAGAAGCAAGTCAGTTTGAGCCGGTTCAAACTGACAATGCACCAATGATAGAGGCTTTAGATGATTTGGATGATATAGATTTTACTGAATCTGAGCCAGAAGCTGAGCCAGAAACTAATGTTGATCAAGAGATTCCAGATGACTTAGATCAAAGATTTGCTTATCTTGAAAAGATGAAGTACAATGCAGTTTTTCTGAATGGGCTGACTGTGAGTCAAATAAATGAAGAGTATGAAAAGTGTGTGATTGCACAAGACAAAGCCGCTGCTGATGAAAAAGAGTTTTTCATTGAGATGGGTGAGTGGACTCCATTGCAAGAAAGTTTGAACATAGAAGATTTGCCTCCAACTGAATTGTATCACCAAAATCCGGAAGAGATGTCCAGTAGGAACATGAGAGATTGGTTGAGCTCAAGGAATTATCCGTATAAGACTCTGAAGAGATTGAAATCTGAGTCGTTGAGGAAAATTGTTGTTAGTTTTATGAAGACGGAGAAAATGTACAATCGTATGTTTTATTTGGACTACAACAACCCTCAATACTATGAACTGACAAAAAGATTCAAAGTTCTCGGACCGAAGGAGATACCGGTGATGGCGTTACCAGAGAATGCACATAAGAAAAGACATGAGTTGATGGATATGTTCCCGAGTGAAGCTAAGTCATACAACATACCTATGGATGTACGTGAAGCATGGCACAAATCAGCCACAGCAGGTGACGTTGTGAGGTCACTGCTGAGCAAGGGTCAGTCTATTGCTGAACTTCTTGATTCTATGATCGTACCGGAAAAATCCAAGAAGGTGAAGATTATCATGTGGAAATATGAGGAGGTGTTCGATGCATTTATGATTAAAAGAGTTAATGGTCTATGTGACGTATACCATTATTACTCTAGCATCTTTAAGTTGGAAGTTCAAGATCTAAAAGAATTGCACAAACTTAGACTGATAAATCACACGCATGCTGAGCGTGGTGATAAATGTGCAATGCTGTTGGATGCCGGGATAGCCAGATCACCGAAATATCTTGATTTCAGAGGACAACAAGAAGACAGTGCTTATGTGCAGGAAAAGAAAGAAAGAAAGAAAAAGAGGTTGGTTGTTAGTGAAGACATGTACTTGGAGGAATTTTCGGATGAGTATTTTGATAAAGTAACCAATCCAGGACTTAAAGTGATTGATGGTTCTCAAATGACGAAGCCAATACTTAGAGTTTTCTAAAACCAAGAAACTTTTGAGTTGAAGCTTGTTCGAAATTTGGAAGATTGGGATAAAGATATGATTACTTTATTTAGTACCTTTGAGCTGAAACTGCTGCATCCATCCTATATCGATTTTCTGAGAAGTTGCAGAATGGAGAAATGCAAAGATAAACTGGCTGAAGCTGATAGAAAATTATTTGTGGTGATGATAGAAGTGATAGTTGCTGCATCTGAAAAGATTCGAGTACGGAAGGCATTGCTCAATTCTAATCTCGTGAGGGTTGACATACCAGAGATAGAATTTATGAGGATTAGTGCGAAGGGTACTTTAGAAGTACAAGTCAAGGGGAAGGAGATGCCTTATGAGTTTTATGCTAACATTGATTTTGCAGGTTTAAATCTGGATTCTCTGAGACGCATGAATGCCTGCCCAATTCTTACTAATGAGTCCAAGCCGAAACAAGCAAAGATAGCAGAAAAGTTCAAGTCTTGCATAGAAGAAGCACTGAAGGAACAAGAAGAGTTTAAAGGAAAAGAGTTGCTGGATATCAAAGATGAACCAGAAGATTGGTAGAAAGAGATTGAAGCTGAAAAGATGAAAACTGTTGAAGATTTTGCTGAAGATTCAAAGATAAATCTTAGGGGGAGTACTGTTAGGGCTATTTCCTAGATTAAGATTTACTTTGTATTTTGTTTATATGTTTATGTATAGTTTAGGGTCTATTTTGTTATATTCCTTAAACTTTTAATTGTTGCTTTAAAGCATGTAGTGAGAGAGTGTGAGGTAGAGGCTAGATCACATTTTCACGTAAGAGAGAGAACTTAGTGTGTGTGATTTATTTTCTCCTGCACTTGTATTACAAATCTGCTTTGATCATCAATATACAAAGAGAATTATTAGTATGAATTGTGTTAATGATTGAACTGTGTTTGTGTATATGTTATTCTGATCATTGAGCGATATTAGCGATCCAATTGAACCTATCATAATATAATTGTTCTTTGTACACATTCACGTATACACCCATTTACACGCAAATCACACACACATATATATTCCTATACATTTAAGATACTTTCACTTATTTATTGGGCACTACATATAACTAACTGCAGTTGTTGGCATCTTGCTATTCGGCTTCATTGGCTTTCCGCATTATTTTCAAGTCTCGGTTTAAGACTAGACCCTACTCGCTAGCGTCTAATTCACTTAAACTACGGCTCTGATACCAATCTGTCACACCCCGATTTCCGGGTCACGTCATGATGATTGGATTTACACAAGTACGTAGCCGTTTTAAGTTTTACAGCGGAAGTCTTACGGTCCAAAATTTACTTTTACATTTACACGTGTATTCTACAGCTACATACTAAATTTTGTTTATGCCAATGTAATTCCTTTGCCAAATAGCTAGCCAATGCCTTCAAATTCGTCGCGCAGCTTACTTGAGATAACTATTTTCTTACCTGAAATGCATACTAAAACAAGTCAGCTAACGCTGGTGAGTTCTAAGTTTATTTAGTAAGGGTAAAACTATTTCAAAGGACCTGTTATTAAGTTCAATAAAACAATATAATCAAACTTTTATGAAAAACAGTCCTTTTTATAATATCATCTCCACGAGATATAAAACATTGGCTTATCAAGCACGCTTGTTCAAAAACACTTGTGCACATAAAAATTCTTGTAAAACACACTAGCACCTCCCATGCTATGTTAACAATTTAAGCCACATGTAATAAATTAGTTTTGCCATGCCATACAATATGATGTACTCGAGACAATGATATAACGATCATAGACTAGCTAGGTACTATGATAAACTTCGGTCATAAGTCCATAATCAAACCAAGAAACACGTCGTTGCCCCACAACAGTCCAAACATATAAACTCCCTCGCTAAATATCCTGACCATAGCGACTGGTCGCGAGAGCGGGCCCTTCTAACCCGATAGATCTACCAATATAGTCTGTGGCCTCCCCGAGGTTAATGATTATGGGGGGATTTAGGGGATCAACAATATATACACATACAGCTGACCCAACTTATACCGTCATAACACTATACATGATCCCGATTACCCATCATATCACCATTTCATGTTTTTCCCCCAAAACAGTTAAATAAAACATTTATTTAAAATGGGGAAAATGGCTCACATATGTTAAAACAGTTTAACACAAAACCATTACGAGTATGCATCCCAACCCAAAGCGTATTTGAAAGCTATTTAAAAGGGGTTGTCAGAGAACTCACATAAGTTAAAACAGTTTAACACACAAACCAATACGAGTATGCATTTCAGCCCAAAACATATTCAAAACGATTAAAAGAGAGGGCATCATAGAACTCACCTTAGCCATGCATTTAAGTATTTCCTATTGGTTTTCAGATATAATCTCGTATTAATTCCGAATCTTCGGCCTTAAGTTCCTGATCTATAATCATATATGTGTCCGAATTAGGATATGGAAGTAGACTTGGCTTAACCGGCCATCTAACGTGTCATCTCACACGTTACAAATTTATTGGATTCATGGTTTTATTATCCGTGTATCATACTTTTTAAATTGTTGATATGTATTATCACTTATAAAATTTGTTTCGAGTTTTGAACTTAGGTAATTATCTAGGTTTGATAATCAATATTATTTGGGTATATTTGTTTGCCCAAAAACTAATTATATCCATAATATCTCTGGTACAATTTATTTGTTATTATTATAATTGTCTCGTATTGTATAATTATACTTTTAAGACAATTATAAATAAATACATATTTTATTTATGTATTTTCCCAAAATACATCCATTTACATATATGTAGTCTATAACTTTTAAAAACATGAAGTTTTCGGATTTTATATATTTATAAATCATCCCAAGTTATACGCAATTTACGCAAATTTATTCATTTATGATTTCGTCAAATTCATTAAAACATGCGTTTATATATATACATATGAAAATATTTTGTTTTGTCACTTCGTATTTTTATTAAAGTCCAAGAGTCGTATTTTATACAAAAATGAATTTCTAAATATTCCATATATATAAATATACGTGTTCATTTAAAAATATGTTTTTATGAATTTGACTGTTTTCATATAACCAATATCTTATTCATTAGTTTTAATAATACAAATTTCAAGTTTTAGTTATATTTTATACAAGTCCATTTTCAATACCTCGTATTCATATCACATTAGTTATATTACCAATTTGTCAAGTGTTTGTTAATATAATAATTTATTTATATTTTTGTATATATGTTCATATACCGTCTCATTAGGTGTATATTTTATAAGTTTAAAATGATATTACTCATAAATTTTTACTTATATAATTCGCACTCGTCCCACTCGTTTAGCACAATATAAAACGATAGCAAAACGTTCGGTTTATACCTTTCGCGTCCGATTCGCGTTAACGAATCTCTTTGAAAACCGACATGCAACGAGACCCGATTACATCATTGTGTTCGTTTTTCCATTACGAACGTTTCTCCGGCCTCAGATCGTCCACACAATCTTGTTTGACCCACCATGCAACACCAACAAGTTTCCTGATTTCATTTGAGAAATTGTTACAAACTGGTCGGATTAAAAACAAGGGCGAAGCCTAATAGGGACCAAGGAGGGTCCGGGCCTCCCCAGTTTTTACCGTCCGAAGTGTTGTTTTGTTGGTCGGTGGTTGATTTTTTATACATATATTAAGTTTGGCCCCCCGAAACAAAGCATTATAAAAAAATTTATGGGTTTTTTTTTAACTTTGGCCCTCCCGGGACAAATATCCTGGCTTCGCCACTGATTAAAAACCAGGCTTCCGATCATCTGATCATAATTTCCTTTGTTGGAAATGTTCACATATGTATAAGGAACATACAGTCCAAATTTCGTCAGTAACCAACGGTCGGATCTCCGGGAAAGTGACGATCTTTGGGACTGGGTTTTCAGTGACGGAAATTACGAAATGTTCCGTTTTTGGACATAAAAACCGTACCTCTGGGTAAGATATACAAAAACTGAACGGTAGATGTTAACTTCCATATGTTAGGCTCAACCCGACCAAATTTCAGACGTATCCAACGGTTAGATCTTCCGAAATCCGCCCTAGAAAACCACTGTGTTTTTTGGAAACACAACATGCAACCATGTTTATAACGTTTCTCACGAATTTAAACGGTTTTAGAGAAGGATTCAGGCTAAAAAAAAGTTTACCATTGCGTTCGGGACGTCAAGAAATGGTTCCGGGTCGAAAATGACATCTCCGACTGTCGTCGGACCACCACCGGAAGGTGGCCGGAATTTATTTCCTCTCCAGAGTTCTCTCTCTCTAAAACACACTCATATGTGTGTTTTGTGAGAAAAATGAGTTAAGTCTCATTTATATAGTGTTCGGTAATTTGCTAGTTGCTCCGTGCCAGCTCGTACCACGTATATATATGATCGATTTCTCGTTTTTATTAAATTTCGTTTCTCAATGTTAATTACTAATAGATATAATAAATATTCTCAGAATATTTATTTCATCAAATATGACGTGTATGACGATAACGGCGCGTAACGCGTTAATATCGCGTATTTTACACGCTTAACTGTTTTAAGCGTTTTCTCGCACCGAATGTCAATATTATATTTTCTCCACTTATATTGAATCAAAACAAGTGTTTGATAATATTTTTCACGTCATTTTAGGCATCGAGACTGCTTCATCAAATAACGTAAACGTACGCACGTTTAGCGCAGTTTTATCGGTTCCGCACGCGTAATTTGCATTTTTGACATCCGAATTGAATTTCCGAATGATTAAAAATGAGAATAATGATATTCATAGTCATGACACCTGACGTGTCACGTTTCTGACAGATACCGGCTATTTACCGCGTTATCAATTTATGGTATGAATTATCATTTGAGAGACTTAAAAATCATTGTTACGACCTTGTTACATGATTTTAATTATTTATTGGACTTGAGATTATCGATTTGGGCTTCAGATGAACCTAAAATCTTTAATGGGCCTTGTTGGGCCTTGTGTGTCCATTTCGTTAGCCCACACTTTAAGTACCGAATTTTGACGAGTGTCACATTCTCCCCACCTTTTAGAAATTTCGTCCTCGAAATTAATCAAGTGCCATAATCCTTTGTATGACATATTCTAAGATTTCACGGAAATCATATGGTTAAAACCATTGGTAAGCGAGGTTATGAGTTTCAATACGTGAGGTTGTATGCCTTACGTTAATTGAACAGAAGGATTTAAAAAATGAGCTAACCTTCTTCATAAAGATTATGCCTCCTTTATTATCATAAGATTTTTCCAATTAAATTAGAGGATTTGTTAGTCAGACCATCGAATAGGTCACGTAAGAAGTTTGAGCCAATTAGAATTTGTTAATATCATGAATGAGTTCAACTCATTCGAGGGTGTTAGAGAATTTCTTAGTTGTAAAACACAACTACAACACAATCTAATACCTATGTTTGCCGATCAGGCTTTATCTAGTCCAACTTTAATCGAGTCTTTGTTAGACAATTCGAATGTGCATGATTATCCAAGGTAGTAATATTAAACTACCAACAGATTATGGTTTAATCTTTGCCATACTAGTAGCATTCACCTTAGTCTTTTGCCGGTTGTTTCTTTATTTGGTTTTAATACGAATTCCTTCATCTGAACCATGAGTTTTTCATGTCGACCTCGTGTTGGTTAAAGTTTATAGTCGAGTTATTCCGACATGTTGCGTTTCTAGATGGTATGACATTTCATGATATATATACTTTTTTTGGTTCAAATCTTTAATACGGAGGATATGAATATAATTCCATTTATCGAGTGATTATTTTAGGATAGACAATCAACGTCTGAGATGACAAGTCATGTTTCATTCAGGAGTCATTCGTGGATAATTATCATTATTCTTCCACACTTATGAAAATCTAGTCGTCAAAGACAACTTTAACTTAGTTAATGAGGATGGAATACAAGTGTAATATTAACGAGAACATGTTTATTCAGGACAATCTTTAAACTTGAAACGCCAATCTCAAGCACGTTTGAGAATGATAGTCGATTCATGTCCTGATCTGAGATGGATATTTTATTCAAAGATCTAAAGTCTACTAAGATTTGAGACACTCATCTGCCTTGAGTTGAGTTTTCTATTATAATAATCACCACGCGATTTGAGAACCCAAATTTCCATGTTTCACTTAAGAAGTCGCAACATTCGTAATTAGGAAAAATTCAATTTGAAGCGAATAATAAGCCACAAGACTTACCATCTTATTGGTATTACTTAGGAACTGAAGGATAAACAACATCTTTTACAAGAAATATAAGGTTTGCGTACGTGTGCATCACCTTAAGATCTTAAGGCTTTACTTACTGATACCCATAATTAGTCTTTCGAGAATAGTATTGATCTTTAAACTATACCAAATTGTAGAATTATAGATGGATTATGCGTGTAGAAAGAAATAAAGTTTGCATTTGATGCTCAATCAAAGATTAGCACTTCTTGATCAAACGAGTCAAATAGATGTAAGTGTTTAAACACTTGGCTGAAGGAAATCAGTAATGACTACATTACCGAGGATAGTCACAAAGAGACTAGAATTTAGGGAAAAGTCATTCGCGTTAAATGACAGAAGAGGTCAAATTCGAATATTAGAGCATGCGATGAAAGCACTATTGAATAATTACAAGTTATTAAGGATAATCACAAGATGTCTGGCGTTTAAGGAGTCAGTTGAATTGGGGAGATACTTTATTATTGTTTTACGTTAATTCATAGTATTCATTCAGATTATCGAGTCATTCCCCTAATAGGTAAAAGCGAATCACACTTCGTCGCTCCTCTCGGCTGTATGTCCTTCAAAGAGGCGTTTAGTTCAAGTATCTGACGACCATCGAGTCTCATATACATAAGTAATATATAAGTTATTCAAACTTATTAATTGAATTATATTTGTTCAATTAAGCATTAATCAAAACAACGGAATTTCCTAGAGTTCACAAGTATAATAATTCATAGTTACGTAGGCCAAAATGTAACTGTCAATTACTTTACTGGATCATTCTAGTATTCTCCCATCACAAATCATAATGCCAAATTTTCTTTTGGGTTTTGCTGTTCTTGTCTAATTGTTCATTTCGTTCGGCACTTCGTAACTATCAAACTTTCCAACTTTTCCAATCATTAATAGTTTGTTGTTAATCGTCTAACTATTATTTTCGTTCAGACGGGACGCATAAGGGAGGATTCAAGCTTCGTTCATTTGCAAGTTCGACTCAGCAATTATCCTAACGGTAATGCTTCTAAACTGTTGAGCAGGTTTAAATACCTCTACTAGTTGTTGAGTAGGCTATCAAACCTCTACCGCCTGTTGAGCATCTTATCTAAACCTCTACCAATTGTTGAGCTAGTTACATTCCAACCATTCTATTGTCTCAGCTAAGAGGTAAAAGTGAACTAATTGTTCATAAGAATTCTACTTAGTGCAGTAATGATATTCTTCAAACTAGATTTCCTAGTTAAGGTTAAACCAAACCTAGTTATCTAAGTCTCATCATGTAACATGCATGATATATATATACAGAATTACGCACACACAAATTTCCTTCATAAGTGACAATTTATTTATTTAGACTCATTCAAGCTCATGAATGTTACTTATATATTTCATGAATTTAATAGAATAAAAATGTCAACGTTTTATAAAAAAAAATATACATTTCAACCAATAACACATGAAGTTGACATTTATAGATATTCATTTTCCAAATGAGTAAAAATGCACATTTTTTTTTAATATGACCAACGTAATTTTTTTTGTCGTATTAGAGTCTTTTCTTTACCAACACTTAGCACATATGTTTACATCATCATGTAATCTCATATTATAACTAATACTTCAAAAAAAATCATTTTATTACATAGTTCTAACTAGTCATACAAAATCTTTTATTTCAACCAAAACCGTAACATTTTCACAACTAATTGTTCACATAAGATAAGCTTGTTAACAAGACTTCTCATATATATATATATACTTAAATATGGTTTTAAACAATGGAAAATATATAAATTTTATGCATAAGACTATTTCATACATTCGACCGTTTTCCGTCGAGATATCATTTTTACCGACTCTTTACACATAGTTAACTACCCGTTCAACATTTAATCCACATTGTTCGTCATATCTAAAAAAATTACATATATTTACGTATAAAATACACATATCAAAGCTTTTCAAAACTTCACTTTTCATAAAATCACTATTAACTAGTTTTTTTTATGACTAGTTCACTATGTAATATTTTATAACTTAATTTATATTATCACTTAGCTAATTATTCATTTTTCACATCTAGTATTTCTTTATAAAATACTTCATTTCTAGAATTTGTTTTCAAACAAATTTTTTTTTACATAATTAAATTTTCACATATAATTTTATACATATATACATACATACCACATGTATACCTACAATCATTATCATGATTATAATTTTTTTTTACAAACATGTCATATTTTAATATTCGCTTTGTGTATAAAATCGACAAATAACGTCATTCGGTGATCTAGTTTAATCACAAAAATACGTATTTTATATGCAATAAAACACTTCCAAAAATATATATTTCTAGATACTCAAATGTTAGCGACAAACACATATCAATTTTCTGAAAATTTTAACCTTTTTGAACGTGGTTATCAAATAGACGATCCTTTGTCTTCATATAATCATATATACCTTTATGATAAAAATTTATGTATAATAGTGATTTTTTTTATAAAATTCTAATTATCATTTAATGTAATCAACTTATATTAACTATATAATATATGCAAACATCAAGTGACATATATAACACATGCCAATAACATGTTTTCATGATAAAGATGTCATTTTAATGTTCTTGAGATCTTTTATAAATGATAATCACTAACTCATATATGTATGGTTACATATATACATAAGTATTCATCAGTTTTTTTATAAAATGATACTATGTTCCGTTGATCATTTTGCAAGTATAATTAAAACAATCTTTTTGAAATTTTGTAACTTTTGACATAATATAATTGTTCTTTGTACACATTCACGTATACACCCATTTACACGCAAATCACACACACATATATATTCCTATACATTTAAGATACTTTCACTTATTTATTGGGCACTACATATAACTAACCGCAGTTGTTGGCATCTTGCTATTCGGCTTCATTGGCTTTCCGCATTATTTTCAAGTCTCGGTTTAAGACTAGACCCTACTCGCTAGCGTCTAATTCACTTAAACTACGGCTCTGATACCAATCTGTCACACCCCGATTTCCGGGTCACGTCATGATGATTGGATTTACACAAGTACGTAGCCGTTTTAAGTTTTACAGCGTAAGTCTTACGGTCCAAAATTTACTTTTACATTTACACGTGTATTCTACGGCTACATACTAAATTTTGTTTATGCCAATGTAATTCCTTTGCCAAATAGCTAGCCAATGCCTTCAAATTCGCCGCGCAGCTTACTTGAGATAACTATTTTCTTACCTGAAATGCATACTAAAACAAGTCAGCTAATGCTGGTGAGTTCTAAGTTTATTTAGTAAGGGTAAAACTATTTCAAAGGACCTATTATTAAGTTCAATAAAACAATATAATCAAACTTTTATGAAAAACGGTCCTTTTTATAATATCATCTCCACGAGATATAAAACATTGGCTTATCAAGCACGCTTGTTCAAAAACACTTGTGCACATAAAAATTCTTGTAAAACACACTAGCACCTCCCATGCTATGTTAACAATTTAAGCCACATGTAATAAATTAGTTTTGCCATGCCATACAATATGATGTACTCGAGAAAATGATATAACGATCATAGACTAGCTAGGTACTATGATAAACTTCGGTCATAAGTCCATAATCAAACCAAGAAACACGTCGTTGCCCCACAACAGTCCAAACATATAAACTCCCTCGCTAAATATCCTGACCATAGCGACTGGTCGCGAGAGCGGGCCCTTCTAACCCGATAGATCTACCAATATAGTCTGTGGCCTCCCCGAGGTTAATGATTATGGGGGGATTTAGGGGCTCAACAATATATACACATACTGCTGACCCAACTTATACCGTCATAACACTATACATGATCCCGATTACCCATCATATTACCATTTCATGTTTTTCCCCCAAAACAGTTAAATAAAACATTTATTTAAAATGGGGAAAATAGCTCACATATGTTAAAACAGTTTAACACAAAACCATTACGAGTATGCATCCCAACCCAAAGCGTATTTGAAAGCTATTTAAAAGGGGCTGTCAGAGAACTCACATAAGCTAAAATAGTTTAACACACAAACCAATACGAGTATGCATTTCAGCCCAAAACATATTCAAAACGATTAAAAGAAAGGGCATCATAGAACTCACCTTAGCCATGCATTTAAGTATTTCCTATTGGCTTTCAGATATAATCTCGTATTAATTCCGAATCTTCGGCCTTAAGTTCCTGATCTATAATCATATATGTGTCCGAATTAGGATATGGAAGTAGACTTGGCTTAACCGGCCATCTAACGTGTCATCTCACACGTTACAAATTTATTGGATTCATGGTTTTATTATCCGTGTATCATACTTTTTAAATTGTTGATATGTATTATCACTTATAAAATTTGTTTCGATTTTTGAACTTAGGTAATTATCTAGGTTTGATAATCAATATTATTTGGGTATATTTGTTTGCCCAAAAACTAATTATATCCATAATATCTCTGGTACAATTTATTTGTTGTTATTATAATTGTCTCGTATTGTATAATTATACTTTTAAGACAATTATAAATAAATACATATTTTATTTATGTATTTTCCCAAAATACATCCATTTACATATATGTAGTCTATAACTTTTGAAAACATGAAGTTTTCGGATTTTATATATTTATAAATCATCCCAAGTTATACGCAATTTACGCAAATTTATTCATTTGTGATTTCGTCAAATTCATTAAAACATGCGTTTATATATATACATATGAAAATATTTTGTTTTGTCACTTCGTATTTTTATTAAAGTCCAAGAGTCGTATTTTATACAAAAATGAATTTCTAAATATTCCATATATATAAATATACGTGTTCATTTAAAAATATGTTTTTATGAATTTGACTGTTTTCATATAACCAATATCTTATTCATTAGTTTTAATAATCCAAATTTCAAGTTTTAGTTATATTTTATACAAGTCCATTTTCAATACCTCGTATTCATATCACATTAGTTATATTACCAATTTGTCAAGTGTTTGTTAATATAATAATTTATTTATATTTTTGTATATATGTTCATATACCGTCTCATTAGGTGTATATTTTATAAGTTTAAAATGATATTAATCATAAATTTTTACTTATATAATTCGCACTCGTCCCACTCGTTTAGCACAATATAAAACGATAGCAAAACGTTCGGTTTATACCTTTCGCGTCCGATTCGCGTTAACGAATCTCTTTGAAAACCGACATGCAACGAGACCCGATTACATCATTGTGTTCGTTTTTCCATTACGAACGTTTCTCCGGCCTCAGATCGTCCACACAATCTTGTTTGACCCACCATGCAACACCAACAAGTTTCCTGATTTCATTTGAGAAATTGTTACAAACTGGTCGGATTAAAAACCAGGCTTCCGATCATCCGATCATAATTTCCTTTGGTGGAAATGTTTACATATGTATAAGGAACATACAGTCCAAATTTCGTCAGTAACCAACGGTCGGATCTCCGGGAAAGTGACGTTCTTTGGGACTGGGTTTTCAGTGACGGAAATTACGAAATGTTCCGTTTTTGGACATAAAACCGTACCTCTGGGTAAGATATACAAAAACTGAACGGTAGATGTTAATTTCCATATGTTAGGCACAACCCGACCAAATTTCAGACGTATCCAACGGTTAGATCTTCCGAAATCCGCCCTAGAAAACCACTGTGTTTTTTGGAAACACAACATGCAACCATGTTTATAACGTTTCTCACGAATTTAAACGGTTTTAGAGAAGGATTCAGGCTAAAAGAAGCTTACCATTGCGTTCGGGACGTCAAGAAATGGTTCCGGGTCGAAAATGACATCTCCGACTGTCGTCGGACCACCGCCGGCCGCCGCCGGACCACCACCGGAAGGTGGCTGGAATTTATTTCCTCTCCAGAGTTCTCTCTCTAAAACACACTCATAATCATATGTGTGTTTTGTGAGAAAAATGAGTTAAGTCTCATTTATATAGTGTTCGGTAATTTGCCAGTTGCTCCGTGCCAGCTCGTACCGCGTATATATCTGATCGATTTCTCGTTTTTATTTAATTTCGTTTCTCAATGTTAATTACTAATAGATATAATAAATATTCTCAGAATATTTATTTCATCAAATATGACGTGTATGACGATAACGGCGCGTAACGCGTTAATATCGCGTATTTTGCACGCTTAACTGTTTTAAGCGTTTTCTCGCACCGAATGTCAATATTATATTTTCTCCACTTATATTGAATCAAAACAAGTGTTTGATAATATTTTTCACGTCATTTTAGGCATCGAGACTGCTTCATCAAATAACGTAAACGTACGCACGTTTAGCGCAGTTTTATCGGTTCCGCACGCGTAATTTGCATTTTTGACATCCGAATTGAATTTCCGAATGATTAAAAATGAGAATAATGATATTCATAGTCATGACACCTGACGTGTCACGTTTCTGACAGATACCGGCTATTTACCGCGTTATCAATTTATGGTATGAATTATCATTTGAGAGACTTAAAAATCATTGTTACGACCTTGTTACATGATTTTAATTATTTATTGGACTTGAGATTATCGATTTGGGCTTCAGATGAACCTAGAATCTTTAATGGGCCTTGTTGGGCCTTGTGTGTCCATTTCGTTGGCCCACACTTTAAGTACCGAATTTTGACGGGTGTCACATCTCCTTCAAGAACCTCGATTTGAGGAATCAGCTTCATTAGCTCTTCAGCAGTCTCACTCTTGTTTGCCAGGAATCTCACCCAGGTGTACCTAGAGTAATCATCTGTGACAACCAAGCAATAAGATTTCTTAGCAATAGATTTGACACTTATTGGACCAAATAAATTGGTATGTAACAATTCGAGGGGTTGTGAGATAGAATTTTCAATTTTAAGTTTATGTGGCTTTTTGTGCTGCTTTCCTGTAGCACAAGCCTTGCATTTCTCAACCACAGAAAAATCTTTAAGTGGTAAACCCCTGACCAAATTGTTCTTAACCAATTTATTTAGTATTTTAAAATTAATGTGCCCTAAACGCCTATGCCATTGAAAAGATTCAAAAGATGAAGCTTTAGATAGGAGACAAGTCACGGTGGAAGTTGATTCTTTTGATCCCATATTCAGCATATATGTATCATTCCGTCTTGGAGCTCGCATTATCACCAATTCTTCAGGAATAAAAAACTTTGGCTTCAAGAACAAACATTCATTTGGAAGAAACAACACTGGGATATTCTTATCACAGATTTGTGATACATTGAGAAGATTGAATGCCAGTTCAGGAACATAGTTGACGTCTTCCAAAGTTAGTGAACCATTCGAGACTTCTCCTTGACCAATCATTTTACCACCTTTCTTGTCTCCCGCAAAAGCAATGTATCCACCATTGATAATCCGATAGTTAGTCAGCAGGTCCTTCAACCCAGTCATATGTCTGGAACATCCACTGTCAATATGCCAATGACTATTTACAACAGCACTTGAATGTTCCTAACATATTTTTAAAGATAGAAGTTAGACTTTTGAAATTGGTACCCAAGCCTTTGTGTACTTGGGTCGCGGAACAGAAGAAGAATTACAAAAGAAATTATTTACAAACGTATTTAATCTTTTTCCAAAAGATTTTTGCCTTGAACTGTTTGTGGCTAAGTCAGGGCATTGCTTAACAGTATGATCAACATTTCCACATTTAAAGCAATGAGATTTCAAAACCACTTTGGAATCTTTAGCAACAAGAACTTTATCTATTACGATTTCTTCATCACAATCAGATAATTGAGAATTGCAATCACTGTAAGAGTCATAAGGAACTTTTGATTTACTTGCTGTGACCTTTACCTTTTCAGATTCAGATTTAGATTTATCAATGTGATTTATGGATGAGAAAGATGATTCCCTTTCTTTAGGTTTTGAAATCCTCACATGTGTGAAAGATGGAATTTGATGAGAAAAGAATTTTTGAAAACAATTTGTTTTGGTTTGACTTTCAGAGACATGACCTGAAAGTTCATCGTTGTCATTCACACAAACATTTTCAATCACATCATCATTCAACATATTAAAGTTTGAAGTAGAGCACCCTAAATTACTATTACAAATAAAATTGTCTGAATGTAACACATTACTAGAAACAAAATTAATTAATCTAACGTCTTCAACAGACTTCTTGGAATCAGAATTAGAACAATCAGAACTGCTAGAACAACCAAGCCTAGTACTCCCCACCATAGGCATAATTCTCTCTAACCTTTTTAAGATTTACTCCACTTAAACCTGCAATAGAGCTGTTAGTACCATTCTGTATAATCTCTTGTATCAACTCATTCGAAGGATGAGGAATTGGTGTTGGAGAGTAACAGAAGGTACTAGGTGGGGGATATGCATATGCTTCATTGTTATAACCCAAACCTGTCTTAACTCTGGCCCCCGTTGTTTCTTACAGAGTTCCTCCCTTTTCATACCAGAGATTGTCCATTGTTCCAGTTTATTTTTAACTTTTCTGGTCTCAAATTCAGCAAGAGTGACTTGCTCAGTCAAATAGTTTTTCTCACAATTCTTTTCCAAAATAGATCTTTTCAAATGTTCGTTTTCTTTTAAAGCCTCTCTCAATTAACAAAAAATTTTGATTCGTTCTCTTTTAGCTCTTTATTAATTTTCTTCAATTCATTTTCATTTGTCATTAACAATTTATTTGCCTTATAAATGCCAATTAAACGAATTTTGTATGCGGATGAGCACATATCCTCAATAACATCATAAGGAAGACCAATTACCAGTTTTTCGGCAGCAAGAGCACGATCACACTGGCAATAGGGAGTGCTCCTTTTGAACTCATCTACAGCATCAAGTCTTGCCTTCTCGATCATGGCTTCCAAATTTAGCTTTGACTCTTCATCATTCTTCATCTCATTCACCGCAGTTTCACATACTAACCCCGAATGATTCAGATGCCCTTGAACAATAGCATCTGACTGATCTTCATCAACTTTCTCCGCTTTCCCTTCACTACAACAAAATTGGGTTCTTAGTACGCCCAAAAGTGTCCTATAAAACTACTTTATAGGACCTTTCATTTAATAGGACCAATACTAAAAGTGTTTCATGTAAAGGGGTTGTAATAAGTCCCGGAACTTAAAAAGCGTCCTAATATCACAAATAAGATTATGAAACCAATTTTATGGTCGTATAATTTGTATATGAACAACTCAAAAAGCGTCCTAATAAAAACATATAAGTACACTTTTACAATGTTACAATATGTGGCTAGTTACTTTTAATGTAATAATACACGTACAAGCGTCCTTAAAAATTATTTTATAGGACCCTTATAATGTTACAGTATAGGTACTTTAGTACCAAGAAAAGGGTCCTAATATCTCAAATAAGATTATGAAACCAATTAGTTTATAGTCGCAAATATGTCCATGAACAACTCAAAAAGCGTCCTAATAAAAACATATAAGGACACTTTTACAATGTTGCAATATGTGGCTACTTTAATCTTATGATACACGTACAAGCGTCCTTAAAATTTATTTTATAGGACCCTTTTTATAATTTAACAGTATAGGTACTTTAGTACCAAGAAAAGGATCCTAACAAGTTATATAATACAACGCTTTGTTAAACATCCACACACAGTTTTACCATAAATAGTGTCCTAAAAACATATTAGGACACTTTTACAATGTTATAACAAGTTTAATTGGACAAATTCAAAGTCCTAACAAGTCATATAATACAACGCTTTCTTAAACATCCACACACAGTTTTACCATATGGTTATGGACATTGATCCAAATAATGGTTTTAATTAAACAATAAAAAGACCATCAATATATAAAACCCTACTAGTTATTGTGTAAATAAAATTCAACTAATGAAATAAATAAAATTTTATTATATTTCAAATAAGCTTGTTAATAACAAAACCACTAAACATAAATAAGTTAAAACATTATCCAACATAAAGTCTTATAACATTTAACAAAGAAACTAAAAGCAATGAAAGAAATAATCAACATAAAATCCAAGTCATCAATTTGTCCTCAATCCTCACGGACTACCTACAAATAAACCACATATGTATAAGCGTTAAGTTTCATGTTATATTAAAATTATTCGTATCTCATATTTTAAAAATACATACCGAGATGAAAGGACAAGGCCATGTGATAGATGCACCAACACAATCTTGAATTGTGGAAAATAACCCATATGGTCTCACCAAATTTTCATCTTTTTTATTGGTACTTGAACATTTATCTCACACCATTCTTGTCCAAGCTCTGTACTACCAACAACCTCATTTGGGTCCAAGCTCTTCACCCATCCTCTTGTTACAGACTCGGTAGAGTTTAGAATGCTTTTAAGGAAAACTTCATCTTCGACCTAGATTTTAGTGTTCAACAAACATTTTTCAAACTCTAGTCATATGTACTTTGAGAATCCAAATCATATCAACTGATGGTTGCATGACTATACATGAATTAAAAAAAATACAATGACAAAACCCAGATTCACATTAGACGAACATTGATTCTCTTACTTCTTTTTCGCAAAAGTGATAATAAAGAAGCCAAAAACATTTAACATTTCTAAACTCAACATTATTGTGAATTTGTGACTTCATCTGTCATAAATGTAATCATTAGTTATACCAAGTAGCATAGTCATATACAACAAACATTTAATACAAAATGCAACTACAAAGCGATCAGATAATTAGACTTTTAAGTGCAATGTTACAACTCAGTATATGATTTTCAAGTTTAATAACCCTACATTAAAAAAAATGAAAGCATCCTAAGTTACTCAAAGATTAGGAAATAAACCTTCATAGATTAGATAAGCTGATTATCAGATTAATGTAACGTAACTTTATCATTTATTGGGGAGTATAAGTTTAAATTATCTAAATCTTATTGTAACCCATAACATTAACCTATTATAGATTCTTAATAATCCTACATTCCTAAGCTTTTACCAGAGTAATCACTCAATGTAGCTTTTGAAATTCTACGAACCAAAAAGATAGTTAAAAAACTTATCAAGTTGAGTGCTTTAAGAAGATTGAAGCCTCAATTGGCAGCAAAGCAGTCAGGCGCATACGCAAAGAAATCAGACCTTGGTAATCCTTCCGGTGTTCTCTCTGGCCTCTGCAGCAAGTTGCTCCAACAATTCTCTTAGAGCGCCAACATACTGCAATTTATGTTACAATAACTATACATTATCATTCACACCCTTCCTTTAATACTCAACCACACAATTTATACCACATACGATGCATACATTACCTTGCACACTACCAATCACACTTACAAAATACATACATAACACTCTTGTACTGTATCGTTTACCTCGTTCTGTTTCTGTTATCTACACATATATACATCATATAGCACATACATACATGTTGCATACATTCAACTGGCATATATATACATATATATATACATCCTAACCCATAAACCATTTTATATTACAAGCCATACATACGCAACTTCATATTCCCACATGTACATGCATTTGTCTTCTATGGCACCATCCTATTTCCAATTCCATCAGACTTCGATTTCACATGCAGCAAATATGTATAATCCTATGCACACTATTTATATATACATGTCGATCTACATACATACTTACAATTATATATATATTCCTACCATTACTTGCGCCCATATACACTACATGTTTCATATTCATATGAATTCATAGCATGTATCTACACAACTACATCGCATATCTCATACATATTTGGCACTATATATAAACATACATACCAATCAAACTGATTACATATCACACATCAATCGGACTCCCTTGCATATACCTACTCTATCACAAGCACAAATCACGTAAGCTACAACCTCACACATACACGATCATCCTGACTAAAAACATACCGTATTCTGTAATCGAACCAAAACCGAAAATCGAAACCCCGGAACGAAACAGTTAGTTTACAAGTTATAAAGTTTTTGCTTACCGAAACGACAATATAGATAAACAGAGACGATAAAAACGACCACAGATGACGAACGGTGACCCGATGACGTCGAAACAGTGCTCGATGATGCAGTTTGCATGCTTCTCTGATGTGTACTGCGTCGAGCGATGAGAGAACGGAACAGTGGTATGAAGGGTGGCAGCTGACTGTTGCTGTTGATTCCTGACTTCCAGCGACTGGCGAAGGAGACGAGAGGGCGAGATCGAACCGAGAAGATTTGTTGCTGCGTGTTCTGTAGTTGTAGTCGGCGACAATGTGAGAGAGTGGGTTTGTAATCGAAAGGGGGGGTGAGTATAAGGGTTTGGGTATTTAATTAAAGTTTTACAAAACAAACCTTCTAGTTTGACTAGTTATTTATTTTAGTTCAAACTTCAATAACTAACTTTTCTTAAATTACCAAACAAACCTTGAATCTTATAACTTAATTAACAAACAAATAGAAAATAGCTCACCTTATTAACCTGGAAATTACAGGTTGTCACATCATCCTCTTGTTATAAGAATTTTTGTCCTGAAAATTACGTCGCGTCACAGTTTGTTTGCAACGAAAAGAAAATAAGAGAAGAAAAATTTTCAAGTTATCACAAAAATGATAGATGAGTTGAAGTTTATATTTGAGCGGTGTATCTTGTAGGTAAGTTTAAATTGTGTGCAACTTCATATGTTTATGTTTTGTGTAATAACTAACTATGATAAGATAAATACGTTACAAACCATAATAGACCTAACGCTGCGCAACGCACCTGGTAAACTACTAATTTTATCATATATTAAAAGCTTCAAGAATAACTTTTTATTCTTCTTTTTGAACATCTTATGGAGTGAATGTAAATTAAGTTTTTTTTATCATGATGTATTATAATAACGCGACAATAAATAAGTGTTTTATAAAGGTGTAAGTTATAAAACCCAAGCGTCAAGTGTCCTATTAAGTTATGTTATATTAAAACTCTAGCAAATAAGCGTCCTATAAAACTGATGTTTTATAACTCAAATATCGAGTGTCCTATTACGATGTGTTATTATAAAACAACAATGATTAAGCGTCCTATAAAGGTTAAAGTTATAATACTCAAGTGTCAAGTGTCCTATTAACTCGTGTTCTAATATGACTTCAACTGGAAAGGGTCATATAACACTGAACAGTTAAGACTCAACTACAAAGTGTCCTATTAAGTAATGTTATAATAGGACCTCCTTTCATCTGGTGTCCTATTACATTACCACATAATAGGACACCAACAACTTAATGTCTTATAAATTACATTATTAGGATCTACATTCTAAGTGTCTTATTAAGTTATATGATAATAGTTAACATAAAATTCTTTGAAAGGATCAAAGCAATTCTCATAATTCTCATCATTTTCACCATAAAATTCTTTGAAAGGATCAAAGCAATTTATATAGTTAACATCATCCTCAACAATCTTAGCAACCAAGGCATGATTGATTTCTTCCTTTGTTTCTTCAATTTCTGCACTCCAATCAAAATTGGTGAGCAGTGCAGTTTCATTTCTCGGTTTCACTTCGTCAAACCTTTCTTGAATAGGAACAGTTCTCGGATTTCCAGAATTCACCGGTTCAGTAACAATTGGTAAAGGGCATTCCCTCTTGAAGTGACCCAATTGCTTGCAGTTGTAACATCTCAACTTCCCTTTGTCATACCCAAGCTTGTTGTTCTGTCCCTGATTTCCAAAACTTCTTCGACCTGTTCTTTCCATGAACCGTCTAGCACGAAGGGTAAGCATGGCCATTTGCCATTGGATGTCGGTTTCTTCAAGATCATCAGGATCTACCTGATACATATCCTCAACAGTCATACCCTTTCCCTTTAATTCACCAGCAACAAGAGCTTCGTAACTATGAACAAACATTCCAAACAAAGCCATAGTGTCAGATGGAATCTGAGTGGTGACAGATGCATTTGAACTTGAACCAACACATGTAGATGCACCAACAGATTTAACAGACCCAAGACTTGATGATCCTCCATGTGCAGCACCATAGATATGAGAGTTTGCAGCGGATGTAATTAGTGCAGCATTCTGAGGAGGAATATTTGGAACCATCATAGACTGATTGTATTCTCTTCTCTTCACATCAAGATCAAATGACTTCAGCTTGTTTATAACATCCATCAGCTTAAAGTCATGAAAGTTTCTCTCTTGCTTCAACAATTTGATCTGAAGACTCTACTGAGGAGGAAGTGAATCTAACAGCTTTGTGACTTGCTCATAATTTCCCAGCTTCTCATCATACTTTTTCAGGTTGCTTGATACAGACAGAAAGCGGTTGGTAATATCAGTCAGACTTTCTTGCGAATACCCCACGAATGAATTGAACTCTTTCTCAGCTTGAGCTTTTCTGTCCAACTTCAAATCCTCATTACCATCATAGAACTCGCACAACGCATCATACAAGCTTTTGGCAGTTGTGTGTTCAGCAAACCTATTGTAAATATCTTGATGCAAACAAAGTATCAATGCTCCAAGTGCCTTTTTATCACGATCAAGCAACTTGATGTCTCCTTCAGTAAAAGTACTCGGATCAGTGTTTATTGAAGTAACAGTTCCTTCAACTTTCTTTGGCACATGCGGACCATTTACAATTAACTCCCATTGATTGTAGTCAGTGTAGTAGAAAAACGCCTTCAAACATCGCTTCCAATCCTCAAAATTTTCACCACTAACAAGCCTCGGTGGCCTGTTTGGTTGAACACTATCCAGATCATTCATGTTCAAAGTTGATTGAGTCATAATTTCAAACAGATTGTAGTTTCGCCCAAAACAAACAGATTCGCTGGCTTAGATTCGCCCAAAGAACAGACAGATTCGCTCGGCAGATTCGCTCAACAGACAAACAGATTCGCTCGACAGCAGACACAGTTTCGCCCAACAGATTCGCTGTCAGAACAAAGATTTGTGCCCAACTGATTTTGGCAGCAAGTTCGCTTGCACAATGAGCCAAACAAGTGAACTTTCGTTCAATAAAATGTCAGATTCGCTAAACAGAAACACTAAATCCCAGAACACAAAATTGTCTTAGGTTCGCTGGATGAACACGCAGATTCGCTGGATGAACAAATAGGTTCGCTGGCTTACGGGCAAAACAGTTTCAGTCCAAAATCAATCAGAACAGCTTCAAAACACAACCAATTGAAGATCCGTTTGTTTCTATAGCTTCCTATGACCAAATATCACAAACCCAAGCAAATTCCAACTCAAAAACACAACAAACAGTCCAGAAATGAATCAAACAGTGTTTTGACACAAAAACCCCAAAAACTTCACAAAAATCTCTAAGATCAAACAATCAAGAGCACTAAGTCTCTGAAACCATATTGTTGGTCCATCTAGATCGAGATTTCAGTGCTATAATGATTTGTAAGACAACAAACACAATAAGATTCAAAGTTTTATAGTCCAAACACTTCAAACAACCAATAACAAGATCAAATGAACACAACCAGAAGAAATCAAGCTACAAAGATAGTGAAAATATGCTCCTAGCACTTCCAGCCGTCACACACACACAATTAGGGTTTGATAAAATATGCCAAAGTTGTATTGCAATGAGAAAACATTACAATATATAGTTCAGCCATAGATTCGCTGATAGATTCACTGGCAGCGAATCTGTCAAGCGAACCAAACAGCTTCGTCGGGCACAATATAGGTTCGCCCGGTCGCCAAAACTGAATAAACAAAACAAACTATACTATGCTACGGGCGAATCTATAGATTCGCCCGTAGGTTCGCTAGACAGAATATAAAAAGTATTAAACAAAAGATATAACACCGACATGCCGGTGAATCCGACCTATACATGACTATCAGTTGTGGTTTATGTGAAAATTTTAGATTGTTTCGTAAGTTGATTTTTTTTTATCAAATTTGTTTTTTGTGTGATTATATATGTAAATGTTGTGGTTTTATATGAAATTTTTTATGTTTTCGTAAGTTGATTTTTTGATCAAATTTGTTTTTGGTGTAATTATATAGGTAAATGTTGTTGTTTTAGGAGAAAATTTTTGGATTTTTTATAAGTTAATGTGAAAATAGGTAAACTGTTGTGGTTTTATGTGAAAATTTATTGATTTTTTGAAATTTGATTTTTTGATCAAATTTGTTTTTGGTGTGATTATATAACTAAATGTTGTGGTTTTATGTGAAAATTTACTATTTTTCAAATGTTGATTTTTTGATCAAATATGTTTTTGGTGTGATTATATAGGTAAATGTTGACGTTTTATATGAAAATTTTTATGTTTTCGAAAATTGATTTTTTGATCAAATTTGTTTTTAGTGTGATTATATAGGTAAATATTGTGCTTTATACGAAAATATTTATGTTTTCGTAAGTTGATTTTTTGGGCAAACTTGTTTTTGGTGTTATTATATAGGTAAATGTTGTGGTTTTATATGAAAAGTTTTTATGTTTTCGTAAGTGGAGTTTTTGGTCAAATTTGTTTTTGGTGTGATTATATAGGTAAATGTTGTGATTTTATATGAAAACTTTTTATTTTTTTTCAAAATTTGATTTTTTGATCAAATTTGTTTTTTTGTGATTATAGAGGTAAATGTTGTTGTTTTATGTGAAATTTTTTAATTTTTTCAAAACTTGATTTTTTGATAAAAATAGTTTTTTGAGTGATTAAATATACGTAAACTATTGTGGTTTATGTGAAAATTTGTTGTTTTTGTAAAGTTGATATTTTGATCAAATTTATTTTTGGTGTGATTATATAGGTAAATGTTGTGGTTATATGTGTTAATTTAATATTTTTCAAATGTTGATTTTTTGATCAAATATGTTTTTGGTGTGATTATATAGGTAAATGTTGACGTTTTATTTGAAAATTATTAATGTTTTCGAAAATTGATTTTTTGATCAAATTTGTTTTTCAGTGTGATTATATAGGTAAATGTTGTGATTTTTGGTGAAAATTTTTAATTTTTTCAAAAGTTGATTTTTTGATCAAATATGGTTTTGCTGTGACTATATAGGTAATTGTTGTGTTTTATATGAAAATTTTTGATGTTTTAAGTTTATTTTTTGGGCAAATTTATATTTGGTGTGATTATATAGGTAACTGTTGTGATTTTATGTTAAAATTTTTTATTTTTTCAAAAGTTGATTTTTTGATCAAATTTGTTTTTGGTGTGATTATATAGGTAAATGTTGTGGTTTATGTGAAAATTTTAGATTTTTTCGTAAGTTGATTTTTTTATCAAATTTGTTTTTTGTGTGATTATATATGTAAATTTTGTGGTTTTATATGAAATTTTTTATGTTTTCGTAAGTTGATTTTGGTAGTTCGAGATGAACCGAGCTTGGATCTAGATCTGAGATTGTTTGGGGATGTTGTTTGTAATCAGTGATGTGGAAACTCACTAATCACATATTGATGAATGTTGATGAAGATCAATACAAGGTATGATGACGATGATGATAATATGAATAGTTTCTTGTATTAGATCAATGAAAGGTTACAAAGGATAGTGAATGAAATGCGGGCAACTCTCTTTCACAAATGACCTAGGTGATGTTGTTTGTAGTCCATACCATTCGCCTTACATTTCACCTAAACACGTGCAATTAAGCACAATGAGAAGACTTCTTTGATTTAGAATACTCCCCTCAACTTTTGCTTTAGAGGTTAACGGGATCTGTGTATGAGATATTAAAAGGATGATTCTTAACACTCAGCAAACTAACTTGGAGATCTTTTGACTGGAATCAGGCTTGAACAGGAACATCTTCAAGTCCCGAAGCTTGTTCTGCAATGGAAATTGTTCCTTCAACTCAAAGAAAAACATTTAAACTCAAGCAATAATGTGCATTTATCATTAATGTAAAGATTAAGTTCTCAACCGGATGAGATATTGCTCGATGAACAATTCCTACATCAATAACACATGTTAAACTGCCAAAACAAAAGAAAAAGATTAAAATGACAATCTTTTTGGTGTTTTTGAATTTTTCAATGTTTTTGATATTTTTGGAATTTTCTCTTTACATTTATGAATCTTTAACCTGCAATGAGATCATACCATCAGTTTATCCAACACATGTTTTGTAATTCTTGAGAATAAACATTTGAATTGTTAAGTAATTGAGTGATGAATTGTTAAACAAATCAATTAGCTCGAAGTGACACACTTACTTTTTCTATTCTTGATGATCAATTAGGTTGATTAGAAATAAGTTTTGAGTGACCATAACCTGGCACATTAGAAAGTTATGCACTTCATTTAAACATCTTATGAGCAGCTTAACACTTCAAGTCACTTACAATCATAAACAGTGTGGAATAAGGTTCTATCTATTTGGATTTGGTCCACTTTGGGACTTCTTTTGGAATTCCTTTTTGGAATTTGATTGGGGATGGTCCACTTTGGGACTCTTTTCAATTTCACTTTGGGAATCTTTTCTTACACCTTGAAGCTCTTAAAGAGACTTCAAGTAAGACTTCAGGTCTGTGGATACCACAACAGAGAAGCTCACAGATGCGGTTCATCACATTGAATAGATTGCATCATTACCCGATGTATATCGGTTGCGTCACAAGATATCTATTTGATTTGTATAAACATTTCACATGCACTAAGATGTTTCAACCACAAAAACTCATTAGAATTTAGTTAAATCATCATGTAATGTACTTGTTCAGTATACTTGTCTGAGCTGTCTCGCACATCAATTTTCACGCTTCAGTCTTTATTGTTGAAAATGATGCATTGAGTAAACCTAGTGTACTATCATTTCTCATGTACGTGCAACTAGATTCAACATATTTTTGGATTTTTTTCTGGTTTTATCATTTTTTAATGGTTTTCTCCCCCTAAACTTTAAATTTCTACTAAAATTGAAAGTTTAATAAAAAGAAAATGACATATATGTTATCAACGTATGAAGAGTGCATGCAATATACTTAATCTAAACAGGCGTAATGAAACATCGGTTGTTTCTTGCACAACCATCATCGTTAGATTTTTGAAAATGTTTTTTTTATTCCAGCAATGATTCATTTTTGTTTCTAACTCCATTTGATGTCAGTTGCATCGAAAGCATCATGAACAAGATTCGGTATCTTATCATGATAAGGGATCAGCCACGGTCTTCTTTTCTTTGTTTGACCAGCCTCCATAATTGTCCCTACCACACTAACAAATTAGTTAGAGGTAATGACCTAAAACATTTCAGTTTTGGGTCGTCCAAATTCATCAACATAAGAGATATTCTCATAAGTGCAAGGAATACTTCAGGTGGTGGTGAAAGATGATACAATGTAATTTGTACCTTTATCTTCTTTCATGAATTGTTTCTCAAAAGAGTAATTATAGTCATTTTCAAACAGATTATGAATTCCTTTAAAAACATGTTTTATTGACTATATTTCTTATTCAAAGATTGATTCACTATTGGAAACATTTTATCATTTAAATCATGATATCCCTTTTTGTTTCTGACAAACTTTGGTGTCCATGAATCATTGACATGTTGATTTTCATAAAAAAAATGTCTATGATGAGATCTTTTAAAGTTAGAAAAATACCTGGAAGGGTATGCACATGATGAACTTCTTTGGACTAACCTTCTCAGCCTGTAGAAGCACTCATATGTGTTATGATTTACAATGCCACAGAAGGAACAATACTTGTGGAACCAACATTCCTTTATGTCATGGTTGTACATCTGACAGTTGATGCAGAATATGTTATAGCAACACTCCGATCTCATGTGATTCAAACAATACTTCTGATGAGCCTTGAAAGGAGACTTCTTTCTTTTCTTTTGAGAAGCCTTTGAAGTTGAATCTTATTGTTTTTAAGGAGCTTTGACCTCTGAATCTTGTTGAATCTTGCTTGAATGAGCTGGAGTCTTGAACTTGTCACCTTTTGAGCCATAAGGAAAGACACCTTGATTGTAGATACAATCGGAGATATGATGAGTTTTAGAGTCACAGATTAAACAGTAGATGTTACTGTTTGAATCGCTCGAGGATTCGAAATCTTGAGACTTTGAAGTAGAAGGAGGCTGTGGTGTAGAATCAGATGAAGCGGCCTTTGTCTTGTTCTTCTTGGCTTTGCTTTTCTTTCTTCTAACCTTCTTCTTCTTCTTCTTTGTCTGAACCTCTTGTGTCTTTGCTTCCTGAGAAGATTGTGATCCAACAAATCCGGCTGGCACTAATCTCTCATTTTTTCTTGTTCAGAAGACTTTGCTTGTTCAACTTCTTCTTTGATGTTCTCAAAATCAGATTGTGATCTGTTCAATTTGTCGGTAAGCTCCATGAGTTGTACATTCAGATTGTGCTTTTCGGTAAGCATTGAATCAACATTCTGTGTAAGAGATTTGAATCTATCTTCACATAATTGGTGATCTTTTTGTTGACTTTCGTGTTTCTCTTGTTCTTCTTGCAATTGGGTGTTCAGAATGTTGTTCTCTGAATTGAACATCTCAGATAATTTCTTCAACTTTAGAATTTCTGCTTGAAAATCGCTGATCACTCTTGATAGATGTTCATTCGATTTTTCAGCTTCATTCTTGACATTTGTAACTTCTCGTTCACTTTTCTTGAGTGACTCTGCGAGAATGTGATTCTTTGATCAGATTTTTCGTGTTGTTCTTTCAGATTCTCGAGCATGGTTTCTTCCTTCTTGAGTTTATCACAAATCTTGAATGAATATACTCTGTAGTGTTCAACTTGTGTGAAACACTCTTTCGTGCACATCTTTTCTCTTACGTGAATTGGCATTTCAACATAAGAACTGTTCACATCTTTCTCAGTTTCCTTTTCAGACAAGTTGTCTCATCTTGCTTTGCAATGATTTCTGACAAGTTGCTAATTTCGATGTCTTTCTTTACAAGCTCTTTTATGGAAACAACATCATTCTCTTCACTCCAATCATACTCTTCTTCATCTTCATTATCATCTGTCACACCCCGACCAAGGGGGTGGGCCGTGACGATTGAATATCCAACAAAACACAGCATAATCTATGTACCAGTGTAATCTAAGTGTACATCAAAGGGTAGAATAGTAAACTCTAACAAGAGCAGTGAGGCTAGTTGCTATTCCCAAGTAGTCTTCTATAATTCGTCTATAATCTTTGCGTGTTTCTTCTAATCGGGGTCTTCTAAAGCTATCAACCGTTTCTAAATGCGCATCCAATATTATAAAGTCTAGTTGTATACTTCCATCGATAAATCGTCTAAATACCTGAAATACATACAAAAAAATACGTCAACATAAAGTTGGTGAGCTCATGGTTTAACGAAACCGACAATGTCATAAGACGTTTAATACACAAAATGCTGGACATTTAATACGTACGTTTTTGGTGTTCCAAACCTGTTCGACAAAATGTCGACAAAATATGTAGCCAAACCTGTTCGGATTATACCCAACCCGAATACAATAAATAATAGTACCCTATCCCAAAATGGGCTAACGTGCTCTGCTAAGCACCGACATATCATTGAACATGTGGCCTAACGGTTTTCAACCTCAGTGGGGGTATGCCACTGTACGCGGGGGATTCCCAAATAGCATTATTCACATATCAAAAGGCTCCTGCAAGAAGTTAATGGCTACCGAAAGTTGTACCAACGTTTCGGGGACAAGTAGTAGATGTGTTACACCATGAAAATCAGTTTATATAAACAAGTTTAGTAGGTATGTATCAGCCCCAAAAGTATTATGTAAAAAAAGGGAGTTCATGAACTCACCTGGTGTCCGGCCTGCTCAAGTTTCTAAAGATATTGTACATTCAGCGTGGGAGTTCTACCACCTAGCAGGCTTCCTATGTTTAGTTTATTCATGTTAGACCCCAAAATACATAAGTCTATGTGTTTCGTTGTGTCGGTGTCGGGTGCGTACGGTTTTGGTTACATTCGTGTAATATCATGGTTTTAGTCGTTTGCGTTGACTTATACGCCTAAGTATGTATAAACCTATGTTATTATAGGCTATATAGGTAGGTATTAAGTGTACCTTGATGTTAAATCAGTAAAGTTTGATAGTTGTCACTTTTAGTCCTTAGACTTTGTTAAATAGTCAAATTCGTACTAAAGTTGGGTTTTTAACTAAGGGTTGATATTAATAAGTACTATACATTATTTTTGTTATGTATAGCATTTTAGGTGTGACTCTACTGATAAAAATATATATAAGTATTAGTTTCATGATAGTTAGGTTCCACCGGTGAATAGAAAAAAGTAAGTGTGTCACTTCGAGCTAATTGATTTGTTCAACAATTCATCACTCAATTACTTCACAATTCAAATGTCTATTCTCAAAAACTGCAAAACATGTGTTGGATAAATTGCTAGTATGATCTCATTGCAGGTTAAAGATTCATAATGTAAAGAGAAAATTCCAAAAAATATCAAAAACATTAAAAAAATCAAAAAGAACAAAAAGATTGTCATTTTAATCTTTTTCTTTTGTGTTGGCAGATTAACATATGTTATTGATGTAGAAGTTGTTCATTAAGCAATATCTCATCCGATTGAGAACTTAATCTTTACATTGATAAGAAATGCACATTATTGCCTGAGTTTTAATGTTTTTCTTTGAGTTGCAGGAACAGTTTCCATTGCAGAACAAGCTTCCACGCAACTTGAAGATGTTTCTGTTCAAGCCTGATTCCAGACCAAAGATCTCCAAGTCAGATTGCTGAGTGTTAAGAATCCTCCTCTTAATATCTCATACACAGATCCCATTAACCTCTAAAGCAAAAGTTGAGGGGGAGTATTCTAAGTCAAAGAAGTCTTCTCATTCTACTTCATCCGTTGAAGAAGATCCCGTTGCTGATATATAGATTCACCGGAATCTACTCTCTGCTTATTTCTTTCCATAGCCTCTGATGCTATTCAAAAGGGAGAGAAGGATGCAGGTTGCTTGTTGAAAGACAGAGTGTTGATAGCATCATCTTAGGGGGAGTACTGTTGGGTCCTCTTGAAGATAATGCATATCAAAACTCTAAGTTGCTCTCTATACTCGCCACATGAAGATTTAAGCTGATATGTCAGATTTGTAAAGTGTCATCTTAGGGGGAGTACTGTTGGGGTTATTTGAAGATGTCACTTTCCAAATATAAGCGAGTGAAGATATCGAGCATCATCTCGAGCAAGCACGGGTGAAGACGTTCATTATTTGTATTTGTCTTAGAATATTTGTGTAATCGTTTCGTGCTTAAATGCGCGTTTGTGCTTAACTGCACGTGGTTAGGTTACATTGTAAGGTGAATGGTATAGACTATAAATACCATCACCTAGGTCATTTGTTAAGAGAGTTGCCTACATTTCATTCCATATCCTTTGTAACCTCTCTATTGATCTAATACAATTTCACCTATTCATATTATCATCATCTTCATCATACTTTGCATTGATCTTCATGAACATTCAAGCATCAATACGTGATCAGTGAGTTTCCGCATCACTGATTGCAAACAACATCACCAAACAATCTCAGATCTAGATCCAAGCTCGGTTCATCTAGAACTATCAACATACATGTATGCATTGTTTCGTATGTGCCCAGATGCATAAATATTGTATGTCCCTAAAATGATGTATTTTTATTATTTTGTTATTTGTAATTAATTGTTGGTGTTCTTTTGTTATATTCTTTTGTGTTTGGATGGGTCATAACGTTAGTGGGGTTATTCCTAACTAGTCTAAAGTAATAGTCGCATGACATTTAATAATTCACACGCATATCCGGGTATTTATTACTACGGGTTTCGTCACTTGTACTAAGCCAAAATTTATCTGGGCCAAGCCCATAATTTAAGTTGGGCCGGATCCAATAATGGTTGGGCTAAGCCCATAATTTAGGTTGGGCCAGATCCAATAATGGTTGGGCCAAGCCCAATGGGTTACATAAAAAAAACCGGGATTGTTACATCATCAGATTTTGATTGAGTTACGAGAGCATGTTCATGAAAATCTCGTCTCTTTTCATTACAAGCTTTGGCTACTTGAAGATATGTTGTTTCAAACATGTGATTGAATTCTGTGATAAATTCATTGATATCTTCTCTTTTAATTTCTTCTCGGATCGTGAATTTTCTTCTCTGTAGCATGCTCGGTGACATTTTTCTTGAATTTTCAAAGTTATTTTGATGATTGTTCTGGGAAGTCATATTGGCTAGAAATGACTAATATGAAATTTGGGAAAAATTAAATGTTTTTTACTGTTTGGAAGGGTCACTGTTGAGACGGGTCACTGTTTGGAAGTGTCAAGCACTGTTTGGAAGTGTCAAGCACCGTTTGGAAGTGTCAAGCACCGTTTGGAAGTGTCAAACACTGTTTGGACGGGTCAAGCACTGTTTGGACGGGTCAAGCACTATTTGGAAGTGTCAAGCACTGTTTAGACGTGTCAAGTTTCAACTTGGACGTTTGAGCACTATTTGGACGTATCAAGCACTATTTGGACGTGCCAAGAACAGTTTGGACGTGCCAACACTTTAGTAAAATTTCCTTGAATCAAACACTTAATCAAATCTTTATATCAGATTGACTTTTTAACGTCAAAATTGTGATTAACACAAGATCAATTCTTAAATTTTTGTTGTATTTGTTCGATTCAACACTTGTATTAGCTGAGGAATGATGTTTCTAACACTCCTTCAAAGTTTTTATACCCCGAATCAAGCTTAATCTCACTCAAATCTGGGTTTTTTTTGATGAACACAACTCGTGGGTTTTGACAAAAATGACAAAATATGGAATTAAATAAACAAATCTGAAGGGTTTGATCATGAACGAGGCTTAGGATTATGATTTCTAACATATATTAATCATCAATCTCTCAAAACATCAACAAAATTTCGGATTTTAATTTTGGGCAGTGAATATGACAAACATGAACAATTTCTTCAAAAACTTAGTCAAATCTTTACCAGTTGATCTCAAAGTTTGCAGTTCTTTACACAAACATGAATCAAAGCTAATGGTAGCTAAAATTCCATCAGTAGCAACAACAATCAAAGATCACCCGAAAGCTCCGATACCAACTGATAGTTTGAGATGAACCGAGCTTAGATCTAGATCTGAGATTGTTTGGGGATGTTGTTTGTAATCAATGATGCGGAAACTATTCATCAAGAACCTAGATCCAAACAACATCCCCAAACAATCTCAGATCTAGATCCAAGCTAGGATCATCTCGAACTATCAATTGGTATCAGAGCTTTCGGGTGATCTTTGATTGTTGTTGCTATTGATTGAACTTTAGCTACCATTGTTGTGGATGACATACCTAAAGAAGATCTGCACCATAGATATCTAGAACTGAGGATATAGCTCAGGATGATTCAGTTCAAGTTGAAGATGATGATGTATGTGATGTTGATGACTTATTCGACGATGATGCTGGGCCATCTAAACCAGAAGATGATGATCAAAAAATCGATGGAATTCCGATTGATATCAAAGAGAAATTTGCCTACTTAACAAAAATGAAGCACATCGGGTATTTCTGTATGGATTGACAATTACTCAAGTTGGTGAAGAATATGAGAAATGCATAGCTGCTGGAACCGCCGTGCCGGCTGATCCGAATGAGATTGTTGTTGAACACGGAGAATGGGAACCTACTTCTGAAGCGATTGTTGTGGATGACATACCTGAAGAAGATCTGCACCATAGAGATCCAGAGAAAATGTTCTTTTATGAGCTGAAAGATTGGTTGCTGTCCAGAAACTATCCCAGAAAGAAATTGAAGGCGCTGAAGTCTGGCACGATGATCAATCTCATCAAAGTGTTTCAAGCAACTAAGAAACGTATCATGACACTCGACATGAGTAATCCAGAGTACTATGAGCTAACTAAAAGAACAAGAATTTTACAACTAGAAGAAAGTAAGGATGTCGCTTAGTCCTGTTGTTCATGATAGAAGAAAGGAGTTAATGAGAATGTTTCCAGAATCAGCTCCTGAGGCTTATGCCGTATCTGAAGAACAAATGAAGAGTTGGAACACATCAAGGTCTGTTGGTGACTTAGTTCGAAGCGTACTGCAAAAAGGACAATCCATCTCTGAGTTGTTGGACTAGATGATTGTGCCTGCTAACACCAAAGAAGTCAAGTTAGTGGGATGGAAAAGGATGCGGGTTTCTATTCATTGTATACAGAATTTTCAGAATACACGGAGTGTGATCTGAAACTCCAAATTCCCCATCATGTTATGGGGAATCTGGAGTTTATTGAGAGTTTCATATCATCTCATGTGGTTTTTCAACCATTTGGAGTTTCAGATCACACTCTGTGTATTCTGAAAATTCCGTATACAATGAATAGAAAACTGCAGCCTTTCAAGTTTGCTAATTTTTTAGTGAATACAAAGGGTTTTAAGGAGGTAGTGGTCTCTGTGTGGAGGCTACAAGTGAAGGGTAACCTTATGGTTTGTCTGGTGAAGAAGTTAAAAGTAGTTAAACCTGTTCTGAGGAAGCTTTTATTTCAACAAGGTAATTTGCATGAGAATGTTAAAACATTCAGGAAGAAAGTAGAAGATATCTAGAAATTTATTGGTACTAATCCGTATGATATCTCGCTTCATGAATTAGGTAATTTATTGAAACCCTAGATCTCGAATTTGTGATTTTTGTTTCTATTGTTTCGTTTGTAAGTTAGGGTTTTTCCCAATAAATTAGGTGGTACTAATGTTTGGGCAACCCTCGATGTTTTTTTGCTGCGTTTCTAACGGTTCAATTGCATTTGCATTTCGAGGTGAGTAAACTCACACCCCTTTTTACCGTTACGTTTTTGGGGCTGAAATACGTGTTCCTATAATTCTACGGTTTCTTTTCTTTTGTTTCTATTTTTCTAAATGAGATCATTAGATGTGTTAATCTTGTTTGGCCGCATGATGCGAAATTATGTGTTAGACAATAGTAATTATATTAACTTGTAATTCCACCGGTATGATATTAGCGCTAATGGCCTAACAAGCCCACCTACATTAATGGCCTGATAGGTGATTAGACCCGGCGATTCTTTGGTTGATTCTATGTTACTAAGTTACTACATGTGATACTTGTTGCTATGTCCCTTAGATGCTTAAACATTTATTGTTAACTTATATATCGAGACGGTTAAATGACGGTTAAACGATAGTTATCAATATTTGTAAACATGAGTGGTTCCTCATGACTTGTTGCTAAAGGTTACCCTGCGGGGTCTACGATTCTTGGTTCTATGTGTTTCTATATTCACGGTTGAGACATATAATGCAATTGCTATACACATAAGATTGCGAAACATATTTATAATGATCTCGGATTTCATATTATTTACTATTAACTGTGTTTTACTCACTAGCTAATTCTTTAGCTAACTTATTTTACACGTATTTCAGGTGGAGTTTAAGACTTTTAGGCTTCAAGACATTTAGGATACTTTGGACCTAGAATTAAATAAACTTATTTATTGTCAACTTTTATTACGGTTTAAGACTATTTCTTGCTTCAGTTATGTCACGACATTATTACTTAAATGATATTAAAATATGCTTTTAGTGTGCCATGTGCTTTGTACTATTGATATCCAATTCACTTGACAACCCGGTTTTTTTCGCCGCCGGGCGGGGTGTCACAACTAAAATGAAAACTTCACCGAGGGAGAATTGAAAGGCATTCTGATAGTCTGGGGAATGGTTTTGAGGAGAGCTCGGTTCCTACAGCTTTAGTAGATCATTATAAAGAGTTCTTGGGGTCGGAAAAGGATACAGGAGTTTTGTGTGTTCAAGGTCTTTTTGTTTGTAAGTTGGATTTCAATAAAGTTGAAGGGATGGTTAGACAAGTGACCGGTGAAGAAGTTAAAGAGGCTATGTTCTTGATTGGGAATGACCGAGCTCCGGGGCCGGATGGTTTTACTACTGCTTTTTTTTTAAGAAATCTTGGGATGTTGTTGGAGATCATGTTGTCTTAGCTATCCAAGAGTTCTTTAAATGCTCCAGATTGTTGAAAGAAGTGAACCGCACGATTATTGCGTTTATTCCTAAGGTGGTCTCCCCTAGTAAGGTTACTGATTTTCGTCCTATTTCCTGCTGTAATGTTATATATAAATGTATTAGTAAAATAATTGCTAATAGAATAAAAGGTGGCCTGGAAGAAATTGTTAGTTTGAATCAGTCTGCTTTTGTGCTGGTCGAAAGATTTCAGATAATATACTTTCAACACAAGAGTTAATGCACAACTACCACTTGGATAAAGGCCCCCCAAGATGCGTTTTCAAGATGGATATGCAGAAAGCGTATGACACTGTGAGTTGGAAGTTTATGCGAATGATCCTGATTGAGTTTGGTTTTCATTTAACCATGGTTAACTGGATTATGGAATGCATTACGTCGGTATCCTTTTCTATGAGTGTGAATGGTAATATTTATTGGTATTTCAAAGGGAAGCGGGGCTTAAGGCATGGTGACCCAATATCACCTTACTTATTTACATTGGTCATGGAGGTGCTATCTCTTCTTTTGCAGCGTGCTATTCGTGTTGGTCAGGGTTCAAGTTTCGTAACCAGCGTGAAAAACAAAGGTTAATTAATCTTTGTTTTGCTGATTACTTATTTATTTTCGCAAGGGGGAGGTCAAATCTTGCATGATTATTATGGGTGTTCTTGAGGAGTTTAAAAACTATTCAGGGCTAGTTCTAAGTATTGCAAAGAGCAAAGTATATTTTTGCAATGTTTCGCCAGGTATAAAAAGTGCTATTCTTGACATCATGCCTTATGAAGAGGGTAAACTTCATGTTAGATATTTGGGTGTCCCTCTAATTTCTTTCAGGTTATTGCAGTCAGATTGTGGTGCTTTGTTAGAAAAGATGGATAAAAGAATTGAAGATTGGAAGAACAAATCTTTATCTTTTGTGGGTAGGCTACAGTTGATTCGGTCAGTATTATCTTCAATGTTTGTGTATTGGGCTTCTGTAGTTGTCTTTCCTATGAGAACTATAAATGATTTGGAGCAGAAGATGAGATTGTTTCTATGGAGTAAAACTGAGCATGGGAAGATCAAAGCCAAGGTTGCTTGGGATTTGGTTTGCCTTCCAGTAAATGAGGTCTTGGGATTCGCAGAATTGTAGACATAGACAAGGCATTAATGTCAGTTCATATATGGAGTGTTATTAATTGTCGGAACTCTATTTAGGTTGATTGAATCCATATTTATAAGCTTAAAGGACATAGCATATGGGAAGTGACTGCAAAATGTAAAATGAGTTGGGGATGGCGCAAGTTACTTTATATAAGGGATGACATTTGTCCTTTTATTTGGAAGCAAATTGGTGATGGTGAGTCAATTTTTTTTGGAGTGATAACTGGTGTTCTTATAGCCCTTTACACCAGCATATTACTCCAAGGGAGATCTATATAGCGGGGTTCGATCTGAATGACAAGTTGGTAGATATGGTGGAAGATCAACAATGGGTGTGGCCTTCAGCATGGAATGACATTTATCCGTTTTTAATAAACATTCCTATTCCAGATTTAAAAAACGTGAGGGATAGGTGTGTATGGACAGATGGTCATGGATTGGAAAATCATTTTCAGTCGCAAATGTAAGGGAAGACGTTAGGGAAAGAAACCACAGGTTTGTTGGTCGCATGCTGTATGGTTTCCTAAGTGTATCCCAAGACATGCGTTTCATATGTGGTTGGTGTTCAAGGGTAAACTTAATACTCAGGATCGAATGAAGAATTGGGATATGAACATGGTGTGTTGTGCGTTATGCACAAGGGATATTTACTCGCATACATTTGTTTTTTGATTGTGATTATTCTAAACAGGTTTGGAGCTTGGTTAGATCCATTATTGATATGGATCATATCGGAAGTGATTGGAAGGAGATTATCGGATGGATCATGCCTAGAATTAAAGCAAATTCAGCTAGAAGTATTATTGAAAGGCTAGTTGTATCTGCTTCATCATACTGCATCTGGCAAGAAAGAAATGCAAGGATTTTCAGGAGTAAGTTGCGTACCCTTAAACAACTATCTGAGGTGATTTTAAAAATTGTAAGACTGCGAATGATGAGTATTCAATTCAAGGATAGACAAAGTAGCAGAAGGCTTGTGGAGCGATTGAAAATTGAGAAGGGTTGGACGATGGATGGGAAAGATGAGCATGGTTGAAGGAGGTTGTAAACGGAAGAGTTATAGCGTTTCTTGGATCTTGGTTTACTATGTTTCGTGTTTTTAGCTTGTTTTGGCTTATTTATTTTTGAAACTCTAGTTGTTTTCGAGAATATGGTCTGCCATATTTTTGTTTTAATGTGATATTATGTCACATTACTTGTATTGATTTGTTTATAGTAATAACATCATCGGGGTAACCCTTTACCCAAAAAAGTATGTTGAGATATTCGATGTATTCTTGATTAAGCGTGTAAACGCTTTGTATGATGTTTATCACATTTACACATCCATCCTTCAACTGCTAGTGCAGGACTTGAAAAAGTTGGCTAAACTTCCGTTGAAAAATCCATCTAAGTCTGTCCGTGGTGAAGGACTTGCTCACTTGGTTGATGTTGGAGTTAATCGGTCAAAGAAATTTCTAGAGTTTCGATGTCAACAAGAAGATCGTAAGTATTTTTCGGAAAAGAAAAGAAAAAACAAGAGGCTGGTGAGGTTTATTTGGATGAACTGAGTTCCAGAAAGTTTTTTATGGAACTCAGCAATCGAAACCTATTCTGAAGATATTTTATCATGAAAGCCACCATGAATTAAAGCTGATCAGAAGTCTCGAAGACATGTCTGATGATGTTATAGAGATATTTGGAGCATTTGAGCTGAAGCTACTTCATCCAAGTTATATCTATTATTTCATGCGAAGCTATAAGATGGAAAAAAACGGTTGATGAAGTGTCTGAAATTGATCGCAAATACTTTGAAGGTAGTATAGAAGCAATTGCTGCTGCGATGGAGCGAATCACTTTCCGAAAAGCTATGGCTTCTTCTAATCTACGAAAGGCTCTTTGGAGGTGGTGTCTTCAGATAGCAAGGAACCATACATTTTCTATGCTAACATTGATTTTATAGGGTTGTCGTATGAAATTCTTCAAAGAATGTCAAAAAAAATCATTATCAACGAAAAGAAAGAGGCTCATCACAAAATGAGGAAAGTTTGAAAAAGCAATTTTTAAAGCAATCAGAGATCAACACGAGCTTAAAGCCGCCGATCATTGATGCTCAAGTTAATGAAGAAGATATTTGGAATGAAGACAAAAGTTAAATCTTAAGGGAAGTACTGTTAGGGCTCTTGTTTAGAAACATTTACTTTATCTTCATATGCATAGTTGTTTTAGTCTAGGGTGTAAATTGTTATATCCATAAAGTGTGTTGGTGATATAAATAGAAAGTTATAGGTGCTAGGTCATAAAAGTGAGTGAACAAGTATTGTGTAATCACCTTTCTGCACCTATTGTACTGTACCCTTCTGATCATTAATACAAAGAGAATAAATGTATTCGTGTGTGGATAATCGTAACTTTATTTAGATCTGTGATTGATATCTCAGTTTGTAACAGTTTCGATCCAATTGAACATGTCATCTACCTATATAATCACACCTGTTAAAAAAACCAATATAATCACACCAAAAACAAATTTAATTAAAAAATAAACCTCCAAAAGATCAACAAATTTTCATTTAAATCCACAAAATTTTACCTATATTAAATCACACCAAACCAAACTTTCATAAAAATTCAACTTATGAAATAATAAAAAAAATTTCACATAAAACCACAATATTTACCTCTATAATCACACCAAAAACAAATTTGATCAAAAAATCACAAATGTCATAGAAAACCACAACATTTATCTATATTTACCTATTTGATCAAATATTAACTTTCGAAAACTTCAAAAATTGTCATAGAAAACCACAACATTTATCTATATAATCACATCAAAAACAAATTAATCAAAGTATAACTTTTGAATAAATCAAATATTTTCACATAAAACCACAACATTTACCTATATAATCACACCAAAAACAAATTTGATCAAAAAATCAACTTTCGAAAACATAAAATATTTTCATATAAAATAACAACATTTACCTATATGGCACCAAAAACAAATTTGATCAAAAAATCAACTTTCAAAAAATCAACTTTCAAAAAATCAACAAATTTTTACATAAAACCACAACTTTTTTACTTATATTTAATCACACCAAATCAAAGTTTCCTCAAAAAATCAACTTTTCAAAAAATAAAAAATGCTCACATAAAACCACAACATTTATCTATATAATCACACCAAAAACAAATTTGATCAAAAAATCAAATTTCGAAAACATCAAAAATTTTCATATCGAAAAACAGCATTTACCTATATAATCACATCAAAAACAAATTTGATCAAAAATCAACTTTCAAAAAATCATTTTTCAAAAAATTAACAAATATTCACATACAACCAAAACATTTTACCTATATTTAATCACACCAAACCAAACTTTGTTCAAAAAATCAACTTTTGAAAAAATCATAAATGTTCACATAAAACCACAACATTTAACTATATAATCCCACCAAAAACAAATTTGATAAAAATTTAAATTTCGAAAACATCAAAAATTTTCATATAAAATAACAACATTTACCAATATAACACACCAAAAACAAATTTGATCATAAAATCAACTTAAAAAAATTAAAGAATTTTCACATAAACCACAACGTTTTACCTATATTTAATCACACCAAACCAAACTTTTATCAACAAATCAACTTTTGAAAGAATAAAAAATGTTAGGGCTCATTCCGTGTTTAAGATTTACTTTGTTCTTATTTTGTACTAGTTTGTACAGTTTAGGGTTAATTTTGTATTATCCCTAAGTAGTGATGTATAAAGCATGTTGCTAGTGTGTGGTAGAGAGAGAGTCTAGATCACCAATACACCAAAGAGAGAGAAACCGAGTGTGTGTGATTGTATTCTCCTGCACTTTGTACTGCAACGATTTTGCTTTGATCATCAATACAAGAGAATTATTTAGTAATGGATTGTGTTGTTGATTGAATTGTTGTTTTCGTACTTAGATCGTTCTGATTTGTGGCAGTATCGATCCAATTGAACCTATCAATTGGTATCAGAGCTGTTGGTACTATGTGTTCTTCGCTATTCATCAAGCAAAAACACATCAATAATGCTCAAATCATGATCTGAATGATCTGTTGCTGTTTTTGGATCTAATTCATCATCGTAATCATTTCTAATTCACAACAATTGTGCAGATTCCATCAGACCTGAGGAATTAAGAAGAAAAGTGAAGTTTATTGTTCGATTGATTTTACTCAAAATTCATAGAAAATTGATCATGTTTGAGATTGATTGATATCAAGGATTGATAATCGGTATAAATCACTGGTTGTGTGTGATTTTTGGACGATTTGGACAAGTTTTGTTAAAATTCAGTAAAATTTGTATGAAGATGTTGATGAATATGATGAACAGGATGAAGATGTATTAGACGGGTGATTAATTTTGACTTAGACAAATTTTTGGACTTAGTTTTGTGAACAATTAGGTCCTGTGCAGACGTGTGAAGTAATTTTGGCTAGACGGGTAAAGAATTTTCAAGTAAAATCTGTGTACTGTTGTGCCGGGTGAACAACCGTACAGCCTGGTGAAAAACATTTTACCTGTGTTGTTACTATTCAACCGAGTGATCAACTTTCTACATAGCCGGGTCATCTTGTTACTGTTCAGCCGAGTCATTTTTTTTTCTGTCATGTCAAGTTCTAGCCGGGTGAAAATTGATATTGTTCAGTCGTGTCAAGATTAGCCGTGTCAAATTCATCACTGTTCAGCCGTGTGACATTCATCAAGCCGTGTGACTATTCAACCGGGTGACATTGTTCAGCCGCGTGAAGACTTATATTGTTTGAAGACTTGCAACTGTTCAGACGTGTGACTTCATACTTGTACTATTCAGCCGGGTGAAGAAGAAAAATATCAGTTCAGCCGTGTGAAGTGTTCACTGTTCAACCGTGTGATTTGTTTTGTTACTTCAAACTTTATTGTCTTAATTTGTTACTGTTTAGTCACATCAACTTTTAGTTCTTTACTTAACAATTAGTTTTTATTTTAAAATTTTAATTGTTTCTTTTCAAAAATCAACAAAAACACAAAAATATTTTCTTTTAAATTTAAAATGGCACATATTGATGATTCAGATATTCGTGTACCGAGGTTAGTTAACCGTGCAGATTTCAAGAACTGGACAATCAGATTGAAACACCATCTATGCTCTATTGATAATGATTTCTGAAAGTCTATTGATAAAGGTCTTCATATTCCTACTCAGACTGCTCCTGACAATGCAAGCACTTACACAAAAGATTCAACTAAACCGTATCCTGAAGATAATCTACAAGGTGAAGACTTACGAAAGATCAAGAATGACAGTAAGGCTTATTCCTTAATGTGTAAAGGGCTACCACTTCAAGTGTTGTCAAGACTGGATGCTTATCAAACTGGCTACACATTATTCAAAGCATTGAAATCAATTTGTGAAGGATGAGAACAATTAAGAAGTCTCAAGAAGTAGAAACTGAGGAGACAATTAGAACTGTTTGAGTATATTTCTGGAGAATCTGTACACCAGATGATGAATAGATTTGTGCATCTAACAACTGAGATGAAAAATGTTGGTGTCAAGACAGATCTTCAAGACTTGAATGATAGATTATTGTGTGCTCTTCCATCCTCATGGAAAGAAACAGTAACTTTGCTGAAGCATACATAAAAGTTTCCAATGGATTTAGATCTTCTTATATTAAAGATTGAAGAAGTTGAAATCGATGAAAGTTTAAGAAATACTGACAGATCAAGTTCTCATGCTCAGTATAAGTTTGTGGTGAATCCTTCAAATACAGTTGAGAATGCTTTTCTTACTCAAGATGCTATTAAATCTTATGATGAGGGTTATTTGTTTGCTGGTGCTAGCTTTTACACTGATTCGTCGTATCAATCAAGTTCACCAATTTACTCTCAACCTCATTCTCCACCAAGAGTTCAAGTTCAGCCAATGAAATCTCAAGTAGAAAATCAAAGTTCAACAATTCAAGCAAAAGTAAAAGATGTCATGAACATCTTGTTACAAGATGATGAGACTAAGAATGCTTTCACTGCATTCATGGCAAGCTTTTAGACTTATCAGGGAAGTCATTTGACTCAATTAGATGTTGTTCTTCAAGACCTATTTGAAATGGATCCTGATGACGTTGAAGAGATGGACTTAAATTGGAAAATTGTTATGGTTGCATACCGAACTCAGAAACATGCGTATGTTAACCGTAGTTACAAGCAAAATGCAAACAAGACCGTTGGTTTTGACAAGTCAAAGGCTAGATGCTTCAATTGCAACTGCTATGGTCATTTTTCGAGGGAATGTAAAGCTCCTAAGAATCAGAATTATAATGGTCAAGCGAGTTCAAGTGGACAGAATCAGCATCAAGGTCAAAGTCAGAATTCACAACAGTCTTCAAGCTATCAGAACCAAAATCAACGATTAATTCCGAAACCATATCAAAGTCTTCCAATGCTAGAACTGAAAGATGAAGGTAAAAAGCCTGAAGATCAGAACAAGTTGCATGCGACACTATAGTGTCGCATGCAGTGTCGCATAAGAAAATAATAAAGACACTAAAACTAAGGCTAATCTAACTATTACAGCGGAAACTAAATACGACTAGTCTGTTACAAAGATAAACAAAATACAAATAACAACAAGGTGAAGTACCACCCTACATGTGGTCAATAGAATGGTACACATGTTGCATTTGGAGGAGACGCTTGTGGAAAAATCACTGGTGAAGGAACTGTGTCAAATGATATTATTAGCTTTGATAAAGTCAACCACTGTGCTCAGTTGAACTTTAATTTGCTAAGTGTATCTCAAATTTGTGACAAATCATATTCAACATTATTTGATGATTCTTTTTGTTACATACTCAAACCAAGTTTTAAGATTGACAATGAGTGGGTTGTCATTAAAGCTCCAAGAGATCGAGACGTGTACAAACTTGATATGTCTCTGATTGATGCTCAAACCGAAACCACATGTCTCATTGCCCTTGCATCAAATAATGAGAGTCAGCTATGGCATAGACGGCTGGGCCATTCAAACTTTAGAAACATGAACAAACTAGTGATTGGAAATCATGTTGTGGGAATACCTTCAAAGAAATTCTCAACAACTGATCTCTGTCCAACATGTTTGAAAGGAAAACAATCCAAGCTAGAAAACTCCATTTCAAAGCCCTTACAGATGCTACATATGGATCTTTTCGGACCAACAAATGTTCAAATCATCGGAAAGAAATCTTATTGTTTTGTCATCATCAATGATTTTACTAGATTTTCTTGGGTTTATTTCTTGCATGTTATATTTGAAACTACTGAGTTGTTAAAAGAATTCATTATCAAAGTTGAAAATCACTTAGAATCTAAAGTAAAAATCTTGAGAAGTGATAATGGAACCGAGTTTAAAAATACTAATGTGGACTGGTTTTGTGCAGAAAAAGGAATTGCGCGTCAATTTAGTGCTCCAAGAACTCCTCAACAGAATGGAGTTGCATTGCTGCTATGTTCATTACTGCTAATCCTGTTCAACACTCAAAAACAAAACATATCAAAATTCGATATCACTTTCTCAGAGACAACTCTGAAAAAAGATTAATATTTTTGTTTAAAGTTTATACCGACAACCAACTGGCAGATCTTTTCACAAAACCATTTTTGTCAGGACGGTTTGAATTCTTAATTCAATCCATAGGGTTAATCAACCATGATTAATTCTATTTTTATGAAAATCAAAATACAAAATCAGAAAATATAAAATCCAAAAATATAATAAGTCGATGCCAATTATTGGTTCCTATGTCTTTTTATTCTTGCATTGTGAGTGTGCCTGAAAAAGAAAAAGAAAACAAAAAGAAAGAAAAATCATGTCAAAAGAATCTGAATTGCAAAACGTGAGATATGATAGATACACTAGACATTCTCTGTTACATCATTTTTAATAATAAAGACTGATAAGTGTACATTGATATGCGAGACAGCTCAGGCAATTAGACTGAAAAAGTAAGTTCATTGTTGACAAATCTAAACTTAATGATCTTTGTGTTAAGTTCGATTGTTATACATATCTAAATATATATCTTTTGATGAACTTCTTGTGATGTTATTTGAACATAATTGGGTAATGATGCAACCTATTCAGTCTGATGAACCGCATCGTGAGCTTCTTTGTTGTGGTACCCACAGACCTGAAGTCTCACACGAAGTCTCTTTCGAGTTTCAAGGTGCAGCAAAAGATTCCCAAAGATGAAACAAAAAGAGTCCCAAATGTGGACCATCACCTATCAAATTCCAAAATGGAATTCAGAAGATTCCCAAGGGGAACAATAGGAAAAGAAAAATTCCAAAATGGAATTCAAAAGAAGTCCCAAAGTGGACCAAAATCAATTAGAACCCAAATTCCACACTGTCTATGTAACCAGGTTTTTGTGCAACATGCATTCGGATTGTTGTTGATAAGGAAATATGTTGACATATGTTTACATGTGGGTCATATAAATCATTTTAATCGAACCTTAATCTCATCATGATACTGAACAAGTAAGTTTGCCAACTCGAGCTAATTGATATGTTTTCATATCATCACTCAATCGAACATAATTCAAATGTCTATTCAAAACTTGCAAAACATGTTCAGATGATGTATGGTATGATCTCACTGTGATATATTGATTCATTGCATTGCATATGTATTTATTTTAATGTGTGTGCTTTGTGTGTGCAGGCATGAGGATTTTTTTTTGACACGTCGACATTCTTTTTAAACTTAAAATTTCATGCTTAGGGGGAGAAATAAATGAAGAAAAAGTGAAAAAATATATCAAAAATATCAAGAAATAAGTTGGAAAACATTCTTTTTATAAAAAAAACATGTCTTAAATGTAAGGATCAAGTGGCTAATGAAAGCAATTGTGTTGGTTATGAAAAAAATGAACCTATAGTCTTTTGATTATTTTTTAATAAAAAATGCTTCGGGATATAGAAATATTGGTGGTGCAAAATGTGGAAAACATGACTTTTGAGGAAATTAATGAAAATTGAAAAAGAAATTGTTTGTGTGAAAATTTATTGGATTAAATTTGTTGCCCTAATCCTGCTTGAAAATTAAATGGAAAACCCTAATAAGGATGTCTTGTCTAATTAATATGTCAAGAATGATTGCAGGTGCAATAAATGCAGTTGAAAAAGTCAACAGTCGAAGAAGTAATGAAAATTGTTTAAGTGTTGAAGAAAAATATGTTACTGTGGAGTCGCATAATGTTTAACTAGCCTGGTGATGATGTTTCCAACTAGACGGGTGATAGAAGCTTATGCAGCCGGGTGAAGATTTTGAATGTTATGATGCCGAGTGACAATATTTCAATGTCACTATGCAGCTGGGTAATGAAATTGTTGTCACTATGCAGTCGGGTGATTAAATTACATGTCACTGTGTAGCCGGGTAAAGAAGACTATGCTACTATGCAGCCGGGTGATGGATAAAACAAAGCCAAGGTGTAGTCATTCCAACCTTTGTGTGTATCAAAACATGACACGACTATGTCCAGATCCGTCGCATGTCTGCATGATGAACTTGCTTTAAACAAGTGTTGACACGTCTCAACTGATGTTGACACGTCCCAACAGTTGTCTGACCCGACCAAGCATTTACACAAAGAAATTTAATGTGTATAGACACTCTGACCCGTCTCAACAGTGTGTGACCCGACTAAGTGTTTTTACATGTTAAAAGTGTCTGTTCATATGTTGACCCGTCTCAAAGGCTTGACCCTTCCAAACAGTAACATGACCCGACTAACGATATTGGGCCTATTTTTGACCCGTCTGAAAAGTTGACCCGTCCCAATTTGTTGACCTAATTGTTCAGCCGGCTCATCTACATATAAATATCCGTCTCTTCACAAACACTTATCATTGTTCACTAACTCACTTCACCAAAACTCTCTGTTTTAAATCGTGATTTTATACTCTGTTCAATCTTCGATTCTATATCAAGTTGTTGAGATTGAATAAGGTATAATCATCAGAAATAAAAACCATTGACATCATCCAACACCATTGTTGATCTAAAATCGGAAAATCCGTGATGAACAATAAAAAGATCCTGAATCGACACTTTGATTCTTTGTGTAAAAACTGAAATCGATTGTTGAAATAGGTTCAAATGGACTGTTAATCACTAATTTTCATCAAATAATTAACATCACAACATCAAAAAGCATATGATTTTGAAGAAAAAGTTCAAATGTACCGAAACCGCCATTGATGGATATTTGTCACACCCTCAATTTTCCACAAACGGGGTATCCGTTAGGCGTGTGACATACCAGGATCTCAAGCCATTAGTTATACGAACTTTGACTCAACGTTTATAAAAACATTTAACTTTGTAAATAACCAAAGGTTCAGAGTCTAAATGTTAAAACCCAACTTTTAGCGGAAGCATAAATAAATCCGGTGCGCAAAATCCCGCACACAAAACAATAAACCAAATTAACAAAATAAAGTGGATATTAAATTTAAAATTTAAAATAATCCAAAAGACGACCCAATGCATGCATGTCCTACGTGCTCAACTCCTTAGCTACCTGAGAAAACATACTAAAATGGTCAACACATAATGTTGGTGAGTTCAATGAGATTTGCTTATAAATAAAAGATACCGTTCATAATACAGATAAACCAAAAATAATATATATTTCATTTTATTAGGCGGTTTGCAAGACCGAATGCTTATTGCTTGTCAACACGTCGAGATGAAAGCTAAACGTTACTTTTGCCTTGTCGTCATCTAACCAGGATGACCCATAACCTTTAAGGACAATTTGCACCACATGACGCCCAGTCAAGGGTGGGGTGCCGTCGCAACCCGGTAGTACTACTCAAATTTCCCCGCTATCATATATTAATCAACCTCGAACTTTTATAAGGACTTGAATGTGGTTCCAATTCGTGTAAAGCACTATAAGCCCTAATAAAATCCTGCTCGTAGGCATTTATACTTTTACCAAACCTGCCCGTAGGCATTTGTACTTTTACCAAAACCTGCCCGTAGGCATTTATACTTTTACCGAAACCTGCCCGTAGGCCATACCCGAAGGTATAAAATACAGCCTTAGTTGGCTCCGCCCGAAGGCATAAAGTTTTGCCCAAAGGCCCTGCCCGAAGGCATAAAAATGTAGTCCGCCAGAAGGCGCTGTAAAATAGTTGCCCGTAGGCGCAATAAAAATCATTTGTATGTTTTCTCCCCGAAAAAGATTTAAAAGCGGGCAAAGAACTCACCTTTGAAGTGTACGTCAAAATATCAGCAAAAATGCACACAAGAAACCTAGATCGCCTTATGACCTGCTTTAATAATTACTTACTAATTATTAACTAGCGACAAGTAAGAAATATATATATATATACATATATAATATGCTAGCTAGGGTTCCGAGTATTCGGTTCGGTCTAGATGAATTACTAACACGCGTCACAAGATCACACATGTACTATACATCGAAATCAAACATGCATTTACATAATATTCCATACACATAATACATACCTGCACGTATCCATCACATTAGCATAACCACCTTTCACAACCCCCTTATTTACATGGTATACTATTTATTCCCATAAAATTCACCTTTTTACCCTACATATTGTTACATCATGCTTGACAATTACACACACAATTACACATCAACACCACTAAACCAAACCCCATACATATAACCGCATACACAACTCCTATACAAACTACTACCTACATACTACTGTTCATTGGCATCTTTATACACATATATATAAACTTTTGGCTATTATGTTACTTCTATACATATACACAAAGACATATTCAACGTATAACATTCAATATCAATATATATATATATATATGCCCCTGCTGCTATTTCATCAACGTACACACATACACTATAACATGCTCAACTATTACACATATATATACAATCTGTTCATACACAATCACGTATACGAACTTTTTATGTCTAATACGCATCTATACATACAGTTTCGGTTTTATCTCTATACATGAATATATAGTAAATAGATATATCATACATACAACCATGTACATTATCAATACATGCATACTAACACATGCTTACGTGAACTGATTTTGCTGATGGTCTTATTCACATACAAACACATATATTATATATTATATATATACACATATATAACGTTCAACACCTACATACAATCGTGTACATGTATATCTTAATAGATCGAACATATATACTTCACGCAAGCTCAATTCATTGTACTGCACGCATACATATCATTCCTAAATCTGGATTAAACCAACACAAACCATATCCCGTAACGGAACCGAACGAAACCCGGAACACCTGACCACGAAATCGTAACACGATGAATAACAAATATAACTTGATGGACACGTACCGATTTCAGAGCGTGGTAATTGGAGGCTGCTGGTAGAATGATTGATGATCGGAGTTGCTAGTTCACCGGAGTTGCAGTTCTGCCGGAACCGATTGGTACTCCGAACAACGGTAACGGCGCACAACGGTGGGATGGGATTGATCTGCTGCGACTCGAAGACGAAACTGACGTGATGTGATGATGGTGGTGTGCAGCGGCTGTATTAGGGTTAGGAGGGGTTTGGTCGAAAGCTTGTGAAGGAGAAAGTCGAAGACGGTATAGGGACGGGGGGTGGGTTTATATTAATTTCTATTTCTTTTAATTGCATTTAAGTCCCTATAGTTATTTAGTTTATTTATTTCATCTCAAAGTTTGAATTACGAATCGAACTCTGAACTTTATATAATTTAAGTTTACGAAGACATGCGTACAAATTGCCATGGGAATTTAACAGAAATAAATGAAATGGGTTAACGATATTAATCTGAAAATTACGGGTTGTCACAATATTGAACAAGTGTGTGTAATTTGATAAAAAAAAATGATACACAATCAAGATTTAAATATTCAATTGATACTAAAACATGATATAAATCATTAGAAACAACACCATTCATCAAATGACAAATTTGTGATTAATGTGACTAAGTGTTAATGCCTTTAACAGTTGATAACAGATATTGTTTCACAAGGGTTTTGAACAAATGATACTATCAAACTGCTTTTGAACCTATGTGGTCAATGTGCTGTTAATTGTTACACTTTGTCATTATGCTTGTCTCTTTACACAAATTTTGCTTGCCTATCAATTTTGATAACTGACACATATGTCTCTGTTTGTTTTCAGATGAATATCCTCAAGTATGAACCAAAGCACAATATTGTGGCATTATTGAATGGTTCTATACCAGAAGCAGATGGGTATCAAGAAATGATCTGGTTTATCAGAAGAACCAAGTATGTATGTGCAATGTGTGCCAAACCCATTGTATATGCGAGGTTGATTAAGTCTTTATGGAGATATGCTAAGGTAACTACTGATGTGGCTGGTGTATCAGTTATACGAGGGGAGATTACCAGACAGTTACAACTAACTGTGCCTGAAGAATCTATCAAGAATGCACTATAGCTAGATGATAGTGAAGTAGGTGCACTAGATGAATTTAGGACTGCTGAATGTCAGCACTGTTTTATCAATATGGGACACCCTCCGGTTTTCCCTAAACAGCAGTTCGTAAGAGCCAGACTGAGCAAGCAGTGGAAATTATTGTGTTATGTGATACAACACTGTCTATCCAGAAGAAGTGTAGGGTTTGATAATTTTCCATCTGACATTGCATCCCAAATAGTTGCAATTGCCACAAACTGACCATTTAACATGTCTAAATGGATCATGAAGGGGTTTATATTCAATTTGGTGAAAGGGAAGAGATTTAAGTTTTTGATGTATCCCAGATGTCTACAGTTACTGATCAATGTTGCTTATCCTGTGATACGAGAAGAAGGATTTGTAGGAGGGATGTTGTATACTGAAGACATGAATGCTCTGTCTTGTAGGAGGATAAGCATTGGGAATGTTGAGAATATGCAATTATTTGACTATATACGAGATATAGCAAATAATGAAGAAGACATTGCACTGGAATATCATCATATCTCCCAAAGTGAAGTGATTAATCCATTAGACCTTGTGGATGAGATTCCAGATAATCTTTTGGATGATGAGGAGTACTTTGCTAGACATCCAGAAGATGAAGAAGGAAATGATGATGGTAAAGATGAAGATGAAGGTGGTTCTGAGACTGAGAATGATGAGGATGAAAATAGTGATGAGGATGATGATAACAATGTGGATGATAATGATGATGATAATGGTGATGATGGTGATAATGAGGGATCAAATAGTGATGATGGAGATGACGGCACTGTTGGTGATGATTTAGCAGAAGAAGAAGATGTGATTGAAAATACAGAAGAAATGGGTGTGAATGTTTCTATGTTAGAATCACGTGTTGAAGAAACACATTTTCAGAATGAACCAATTGATGTGATACAGATTGCACTAGAAGTAATGGCTGAAGCTGAGTCTGTGGCACAGGCAGATGATGAAGTTGAAGTTATAGTGCCTGTTTCTGAGCCTGTTGATATTCCCACAACCTCTACTCTAGCAACTGAACATGCTGAACAACCCATGAGGTATTCACCTAAGGTTGATTCAGATGTTGATATGAATGAATAAGAAAACGAAATCTTTCATTTAAAGAGGATGTTAGCCAAGCTATTATATGAAAATGCTTAGTTGAAGGCTTCTAATGAGCGAAAGAAGAAGAGATTAGCTGAGTTCTGGGCTATGCATCAGAAGAATTCTAAAACCTTCAAATAGTTAGATGAAGAATATGAGTATCTAAAAGTTGATTATGAGGAATTGCATGCTGAATGCAATACCCTGAGAGCATAAAAGGAAGTATTGGAGAAATGGATGAAGTAGAATGAAACCGAAAGCACTGAGTCAGACAAAGAGTTTTCAGTTGATGAAGACGTTGGAGTTTCTGAGACTCCTAGGGACGTCACAATTTATTACACCAGATCACGACGATCTAAAACTGTGGCAGAACCAATTGTTGAATCAGTCCCTATTCCCGATGATGCTACTGCTATTGTTACATATGACAAAGCGGAGGGAAAACGTAACCTTGATGAAGTGCCTGAAATGTTTGAAGAAGATATTTCTATTAAGAAAGCTAGAACCGAGGAAGTATCTCAGTTTGAGCCGGTTCAAGCTGAGGCTGTAAAAGAATTTGAAGTGGTTGATATGTCGGGTGAAGCTGGTACATCAAGGTCTGATACTGAAGTTGATATAAATGAAGAGATTCCAGTAGATCTCGATGCACGGTTTGCTTATTTAGAACAAATGAAGTACAATCATGTCTATTTGAATGGACTTACTGTCAGTCAAATAAACGAGGAGTACGAAAAGTGCATCAACGCCTAAGATCGAGTAGATGGAGATGACCGAGAATTTGTGGTTGAACCGGGTGAATGGACACCATTGCAAGAAAGTCTAAACATTGATGATCTTCCACCTGAAGAACTGTACCATCAAAATCCGGAGGAGATGACCACTGTGGATATGCGCTTGTTGGTCCCAAAATGCTATTGAATCAGTAATTTGATGAAGATTTGGATCAAAAAGATAAAATATTGATGAACAAATGATGAACACTACTAGAAACTCAGATTTGATCTTTAATTGATTGCATCAAATTTTACAAAAGTGGAAACCTCAATCAATGACTCATTCAAGCCCATTAAACCCTAATTGTCATTTACTATTTATAGCCTAATGACACTATAGACTAATGACAATTAGGACCCTAGACTTAGACTAAAACATGACAAATGAAATTAATACAAATAAAACCCTAACGTTTAGTCTAATATATATTTTGTCATTAAGACAAATATATATATATATATATATATATATATATATATATATATATATATATATATATATTACATAAAATACTAAAATGACGAAAATGATTAAATATATTTTGTTGACACAAAATATGTTTATTACCAATAAAACTCTGTCGCCTTCAACGTCTTGTCTCTAATCTTCGTCCCGAACGCGTCGTCTTGACTTTTGCATTGACTTTGACCGTAGACGTTGACTTTTATTGACTTTGACTGTGTTGATATTATTAGACTACAATTCAGGTCCAACAATACTCCCCCATAGTCTATTATTATCAACGTCTTGCATCGTGGTCAGCACCGATAAGTCAATACAGTTGGATCTTCAATTTGGTAAGCTTCAGTCTTAATTTCAGCTTCAACAAAACTCCCCCCAAACTGATGCTTGCCAAATTTTGTTACTGAAGTCCTTTTATCTCACAAGCTCCCCCATTTTGCGTGCATCCTTTCGTAAAATCTGGAACGGCTTTTCAACTATCTTTTCTTGAGTGCTTCAGAAGATGTAGGAGGAGGCTCCTAGCTCGGTATCTTCTGAAAAACTTTGAGGAACAGGTTCTCTGGTCAAGTGCTTTGCTCAACTGATGATCGGCCATCATTTGCAGCAAATATCTGTAACACAACAATCACAGACAAAATCTCGAGATTTCTCATTAGATCATTTCATTAAACAAAATAAACCCGTGTTTATTTGTGTATGAAGACAAGCGAACCCGTGTTCGTTTGTGTGTGCAATTTCTCGTGAAATGCATGTGAAAATGATAGAATATTAATAGCATAATATGGAAGACTTGAAAATAATTTGAAATTAAAAATCTTTTTGGACTTTTTTAATAAACTAATAAAATCTAACGAAACAGTTTTTTTTTTTAAATTAAAAAATAGAAATTCGAAAATGAGAGGACGAGTCCGACAAGATCACAAATATTTTAGACAAAGAGAACACATCCCATGAGACACACAAGACTAACAAGACTCAAGAACCCAAACATAAAATAAGGATAATAAATGAAATTTTCATGAAAGATATCAGATAATGCGTTTCGAGCGACCATCCGGAGAAATAAAGACTTGGCTAGATTGTCAATATGTTTGTCCATTTAAACCCATGCCTTGTTCCTTTCAACAAACAACCAGTGATGATATTATCATGTTTTGGTTCGATTTGAAGAAACTCTGGCAACTTGGTTTCCACAGACATTCAGCAAAGTAACTCGTTTTGACATCATGGCTTATTGAGTTTAGATGATTCAGCGAGATTTTGTAATTTGGGTGGCCATAGACCAAGATTAATTAATAATCAAGGTGAATGGTCTTGGGAGTGAATTGGAGTTGGGTTTAATGTATGAAGCGTCAAACAATGATCTTGATGTAGAAACATTGTGAGCTTAGCTTTACATTTGAGCATATTTTTATGTATGATGCGTCAAACAATGAACTTGATGTAGAAACATTGTGAGCATAGCTTTACATTTGGGTTGCAGATGATGAGCGCTCCAGATCTATACCGACGTAACAGAGGAGATGATCATCTGAGCGTGCTGATGAGAGCTTCAGGTCTATATTTACATATAACAGAGAAGATCATCACTCCAGGTCAATACTTCCGTATAGCAGAGGAGATAAGCACGAAAATAAGATTCTGAAGAGCTAACTAGAAGCGTCATTCAGGGCTACGGCTAAAAGGTTTGGATTTGGGTAAAATCAAGCACGAATCAAATACTCTCAGCCCATTTTGTCAAAACTTATTACTTTGTGCAGGCCAAAAGTCTGTGAAAATGATCCTTATCACCGAGCTCTTTTGAATTTAGTTTGATTACATAATTGCTGTCTAATTGTATTCTGGCTGAGCCTATTGACACATCATAACACAAATCAATATCCTCCTTCAGATGTTTTCCATACAAACCTGAAACCTTCAAAAGACACAAAATATTCAAAAGACAAATGATATTCAGTACATTCATTTGAGATATTACTCCCCTAAAATTTCTATTTCAGCATAAAATTGAAATTTTCAAAAGACACAAGAGCGACCTCAAAGAGATGTGAAAACTTGATAAAAAAATAAAAGTAAAAATGTTAGGCTCCCCCACCCTTTTTTTTGTTTTTTAACTTTTTTTAATAATATCTACTATATATAAAATAGAAATTACCAATGAAACGTCTTCCATATTACTCTATCAAAAGATTATAAATGAGATATCAAGAAAAATGCAGTGGCTGTGAAATTAGATATGTGAAAATCAAAGAAGGATCCAGAATGTGGATAAGATACCAAAACCATGACCTGTTTGTTTCGCCTCAAATTTGAATTAGGAACATTCTCTGTCAGTAAACCAGATTACTAACAGTCCTCCTGAAATGTTCCTACACTCATTAACAGATTAGTTAGAAATGGGAACCCGGGCCATCGTAGTCCTGGGTGTTCAATTTTCATCAATGTAAGACACCAGTCTATGCACACAACATGTTCTTGTATTTATTCCCATTTCCTCTTTTCTTTTAATTTGCCAAATTTGTTTTGGTTCAAACATTTTCGATTTGAAAGTGTTAAATTTGGAAATCATTTTCTGTTTAAGCCCCGAGGAAAAAGAATTTTGTTTTGGTGATGTTGTCACATTCATCTTTGAATCATGTGAAACCGGCTTCACATGAGACGGTAGGGATGGAATGTTCATCATCCGACCTTTCAAAAATGTATGATTCTTACCTTGAAATTCAGAGAAACAAACCTGTTTACCTTTACCATGTGGAGGATTCTTTCTAGACTCTGATCCGGAGAAGCAATTTGTTTTGCGTTTACCGTCCGAGGCATGTCCTTGTGAACATATTTTGAGCACATGATCACCTTTTCCACACTTGAAACAAGCCTTGAATGGCTTTTGATACTTGATTGGCTCGTGTGGAGCAGCTGGGGTGGGGCTTGCTTTGAGCTTGAAGTAACTTGTTTGAAGACTTGTGGCTTCTTATGTTGAGTTGTGGGTGGTTGTCTGATTTTTGTTTTGCTTTGTTGAATGGGAGATGAGATCTTCACTTGCTTGTTCTCAAGTCTTTTACAAACTTGAGATATGATGGACAGAGCTGAAGGCTTCTTCTTTTGAGCTTTTGCTGGATGGCTTGCCTGTTTTGCAGCTAGGACTGAGATCCGGATTTGTCTTGATTCAGGTTTTGGAAGCATTTCAGATTTGACAGTTGCAGATGACATCTTGATCTTTGAATCTCCATGACTCTCCTTTGTCTTTGATTCATCATCTAAACTTGTCCAGTCTTCAATAAGTACCTCTGCTTCCAGCGGATCTTGATTGATAGGAATTGGATGTGTTGATGTGATTGGAGCTTGATGATTAGGTGATTTCTGAAAGATCTCTTCCTTCACATTCTTGACAGGCTCAAATATAGGAATTTCACCTACTTTAAACTTATCAAAGAAATTAGTAGAAACAGAAGGTACAGATTTACTAACACCGGAAACTGAACAATCATTGGCTTGAGTGACAGCATCCGGTTTACTGTATCCAATACCAGTCGGGGACTCATAATCATCTCGCACCTCTTTAAGATTCACATTCTCCAATCCTGCATACAAACTATCAGTATCTTTCCTAATTATCTCATGAACCAACTCATTAGTCGGGTGTGGAGTTGGTGTAGGAGAGTAACAGTAAGTGCTGGGAGGAGGATATACAAAAGCCTTATCTTCATGACCCAACCCAGTCTTAATACGAGCCCCCCGTTGGCTTTTGATTAAATCCTCAAGTTTCATCCCCGAAATTGTCCATTTTTCGAGTTTCGTTTGTAACTTACTGGTTTCAAACTCAGCCAGGGCGACACGTTCAGTTAGCATATTGACTTTCACATTTCTTTTCAAAAGACTCGTTTTCAAATGTTCATTTTCTTTTAAAGCTTCTCTTAATTTGACAAAATATTTTGACTCGTTAAGTTTAAGTTCATGATTTACCCGAGTCAAATATTTTTCATTTTCGATTAACAATTTGTTTGCTTTATAAATACCAAATAAACGAGTTCTGCAATCAGAAGAACACATATCCTGAACTGTCTCGTATGGAAGATCCATGATGATTTTTTCAAAAGCAAGAGCCTTCTCGCAGTTACAGACTCGGGTATTTGTCTTTTGATCCTCCTCCTTCTCAACATCACAAGCTTTATCATTTAATTCTGCTCCATCTTTACCCACTGATGTCTGCTTAACTTCTGCTTGTACCTTTTCAATTTCAGGTTTCGGTAAACCTTTGAAATTGGAGGCAGAAACTGATATCTCTTCTGGTTTCTCTTTGGATATTGAGGTGATCTTCGAATTCAGAGACATCGCTTCATCGTACTCACGACGCTTGATATCCAACTCCATTTCTTTTAGTTTGTTCATCACCTCCACCAGTTTGAAATCAGTAAATCCTCTTTCTCTTCTAATCGATTTTCCTTGTGAACTCCACTTTGGTGGGAGAGAATCAAGCAATCTCAGAGCCTGATCATGATTTCCGAGTCCTGGATCATGCTTCTTCAGGTTATTTGCCACCATCACAAATCGATCGAGAAACGCTGGCATCCTTTCGTTCTTTAAAATTGCAAAATTATCAAACCGGCTTTGTGTCATTGTGAGATCATCAGATTCGAAAGATTTAAAAAGTTCTGCATAAGCCATGTTTTTTTTAATCGATAACCGCTTTAAAATTTGGCCTAAAAATAAATTTTAGAAAGTCCTGGCCACTGACAAAAATATTTCAACTTTAATGACAAAATTTTGGCTCAAAGATTGACAAAAATAAACTCCCGGCCAAAGACGTCACTTTTCAAAATTTAATGACGAGTTTAACAAAAACGCCCATAAAATTTTAACTTTTAAAAACCCGGCGAATAAAAAATATTTCCGACACTCTTAATCAAATTTAGGCCCAAAAGATAACAAAAATCCCCAGCCAATAAAAATGAACCGACTCCGTCAAATACCGCCCAATATTTTAAAACTTTAACTCCCGGCGAAGTATAAAATGATAACTCTCAGTGCTTTTGAAATTTTGACACCTGCTCTCACGAACACGGAATAACGTCCAATATTTAAAACGTTAGACAATGGCCCGAATAAATCTGCTTTGGATTCAAAAGCCCAAAATACACACACAGCCCATCAGACTCAATCCCATAACCTTAAAACTAACCCAAACCCTAACCTTGGCCCATCATGTTTATAACCCAACCCTAACCTTAACCAAACCCACCTCCTTTTTTTTGTCAACCGTTAAAAAAACACAACTTCAACACAACAACTCTCTCTCTTTCTCTCTCTACTCTATCCTAACACACACACACACACCCACACATAAACACACACTCTCTTTCTTGTTTAAACACACTCTCTCTCTATTCTATCCAAACACACAACCTTAACAACAACAAAATCTGGTTCTAGATCTGTTCAAGCTCTTCAAACACTCCATAGACACTAAACTTCTTCTTCTTTTTCGTTTACTTCATAGACAGCAACAACTTTTCTGCTATAACATCAGCACCATCTTTCTCACTCTCACTCTTTCTTGTTTAAACACTCTCTCTCTTCATAGACACAACATCAACACCATCTCTCTCACTCTCTCTCTTCTTTTCTGCTATAACACAGCCACTTCACAACACTCTCTCATCTCTTTCTTAGATCAAACAACACAGCAACATCACAACAACAAGAAAAAACCAGCGCTGCTTCTTACTTTCTTCTTCTTCTTCTTGGTTCGATTAGCACACACACAAACACTCTATAACAGCCGCAACATCAACAACACTTCAACATACACACATAAAACAATCGATCTGTAACATGTTGTTGCTTCGTATCTTGCTCTTGTTACAAACACAAACACACTTCTCTTTCTCTGAACACGATCCACACACACAACAATCTCGTTCCTTCTTTCTTTTAGCTGAAACAGCAGCACAACAAACATCAACAGCTTTCTCTCTCGTTCTCTCTCTCCCTCGTTAATCTTGTTCTTTCTTTTGTGTAAACACATAACAATATCACAATGTTGGGGTTATTTGAAGATGTCACTTTCCAAATATAAGCGAGTGAAGATATCGAGCATCATCACGAGCAAGCGCGGGTGAAGACGTTCATTAATTGTATTTGTCTTAGAATATTTGTGTAATCGTTTCTTGCTTAAATGCGCGTTTGTGCTTAACTGCACGTGGTTAGGTTGAAATGTAAGGTGAATGGTATGGACTATAAATACCATCACCTAGGTCATTTGTTATTAAGTGAGTTGCATACATTTCATTAAAAATCCCTTGTAACCTCTCCATTGATCTAATACAATTCACCTATTCATATTATCACCATCTTCATCATACTTTGCATTGATCTTCATGAACATTCAAGTATCAATACGTGATCAGTGAGTTTCCGCATCACTGATTGCAAACAACATCCCCAAACAATCTCAGATCTAGATCCTAGCTCGGTGCATCTAGCACTATCAATTGGTATCAGAGCTGTTGGGTGATCTTTGATTGTTGTTGTTATTGATGGAATTTTAGCTACCATTAGCTTTGATTCATGTTTTGTGTAAAGAACTGCAAAGTTTGAGATCAATTGGTGAAGATTTGACTGAGTTTTTGAAGAAATTGTTCATATTCGTTGATAGGTTCAATTGGATCGTTAATATCACTCACAATGATCAGAATAATGCGCACAAACAAACAGTTCAATCACAAACACAATTCATACTAATAATTCTCTTTGTATATTAATGATCAAAGCAAATTTGTAGTACAAGTGCAAGAGAAATAAATCACACACAGTTAACTCTCTCTCTAACGTGTAATAGTGATCTAGCCTCTCTCCTCACACTCTCTCACTACATGCTTAAAGCAACAAAATACAAGTTTAAGGAATATAACAAAATAGACCCTAAACTATATACAAACATATAAACAAAATACAAAGTAAATCTTAACTAGGAAATAACCCTAACAGTACTCCCCCTAAGATTTATCTTTGAATCTTCAGCAAAATCTTCATATCTTTTTCATCTTGTTCAGCATCAATCTTTTTCTACCAATCTTCTGGTTCGTCTTTGACATTCAGCAGCTCTCTTCCTTTAAACTCTTCTTGTTCCTTTAATGCTTCTTCTATGCACGACTTGAACTTTTCCGCAATCTTGGCTTGTCGGGGTTTGGACTCGTTTGTCAGAATTGGGCAGGCATTCATGCGTCTAAGTGAATCCAGATTTAAACCTGCAAAGTCAATGTTAGCATAAAATTCAAACGGCATCTCCTGTCCCTTGACTTGCACTTCTAAAGTACCCTTTGCACTGATCCTCATAAATTCTATCTCTGGCATGTCAACCCTCACGAGATTAGAATTAAGCAGTGCCTTCCTCACTCGGATCTTTTCAGTTGCAGCAGCAATCACCTCTATCATCACCACGAACAATTTTCTGTCAGCTTCAGCAAGTTTATCTTTACACTTCTCCATTCTGTAGCTTCTCAAAAAATCTATGTATGACGGATGTAGCAGCTTCAACTCAAAGGTACTAAACAGTGTAATCATGTCTTTGTCCCAATCTTCCAAGTTTCGAACAAGCTTTAACTCAAAAGTTTCTTGATTGTAGAAAACTTTAAGTATAGGCTTTGTCATTTGCGAACCATCAATCACCTTCAATCCAGGATTTGTCACCTTATCAAAATATTCATCCGAAAATTCCTCCAAGTACATATCTTCACTAACCACCAATCTCTTTTTCTTTCTTTCTTTCTTTGCTTGCACATAAGCTGTATCTTCCTGTTGTCCTCGGAAATCAAGATACTTTGGTGGTCTAGCAATTCCGGCATCAAGTAGCATTGCACATTTATCACCACGCTCAGCATGCGTGTGATTTATCAACCTGAGTTTGTGCAGCTCCTTCAAATCCTGAACTTCCAACTTAAAAATGCTCGAGTAGTAATGGTATACATCACATAAACCATTAACTCTCTTAATCATAAAAGCATCAAACACTTCATCGTATTTCCATGCTATAATCTTCACCTTCTTATTCTTTTCTGGCACAATCATGGAATCAAGTAATTCAGCGATTGACTGACCCTTACTCAGCAGTGACCTCACCACATCACCTGCTGTGGCTGATTTATGCCATGATTCCCGAACATCCATCGGTATGTTATAAGATTTAACTTCACTGGGAAACATATCCATCAACTCGTGCCTTTTCTTGTGAGCATTTTCAGGTAAAGCCATCACCGGAATCTCCTTCGGTCCAAGCACTTTATATCTCTTTGTCAGCTCGAAGTATTGAGGATTGTTGTAATCCAAATAAAACATACGATTGTACATTTTTTCGGTCTTCATAAAGCTAGTAACAATCTTCCTCAGTGACTCAGATTTCAACCTCTTCAAAGTCCTATACGGATAATTTCTCGAGCTCAGCCAACTATGCATATCTGTACTTGACATTTCTTCCGGATTTTGATGATAAAGTTCAGTTGGAGGCAAGTCTTCTATATTCAGACTTTCTTGCATTGGAGTCCATTCACCCATCTCAATAATAAATTCCTTTTTATCCGCTTCGGCTTTGTCTTGGGCAATCAAACACTTTTCATATTCTTCATTAATCTGGCTCATAGTCAACCCATTCAAAAACACAGGATTGTATTTCATCTTCTCAAGATATGCAAATCTTTGATCTAAATCCTCTGGAATCTCTTCAACAACATTAGTTTCTGGTTCAGCTTCTGGCTCAGACTCAGTGAAATCAATATCATCTAAATCATCCAACGCTTCAATCATAGGTGCATTATCAGTTTGAACCGGATCAAACTGACTTGCAACTTCAGTTACAGTTTCAGGCTCATTTTCTACAACTTTGGCAGTTTCAGGCAATTCTTCAACAATAACAGCTTCAGATTGAATCGGCTCAATCTGAACTGGTTTAGCAGTTTCTGCTTCAGTCACAGTCTCCTCAATTTTCTCAGTCTCAACTACAGCTACAGATTGAATCGGCTCAATCTGCACTGTTTCATCCAGTTTTGCCTTTTTCGAACTACCTTCATCACCCATAATCTCTGGAACTGCATCTAGCTTCCTTTTTCCCTCAGCTTTGTCCGTATTAACAGTTTCAGCAACAGCTTCATCGGGAATGATGATTGGAGATTCCACTCTTATCCCAACATTTGTAGTGCCTCGTGCTCTGGTCAGATAAACTTTTGGTACTTGAGCCGCTTCAGCTATTTCAACCACTTCATCTGAAAAATCTTTATCAGATGATGAACCAGCTTTCTTTGGTTTCGTTTCCTCCAGCCATTTTTCTAACATTTCTTTCTCATCCTCCAACGTATTGCATTCAGCTTTCAGTTCCTTGTAATCATATTTCAGATTCTCATGCTCCTCCTTCAAACTTTCATACTCATCTTTCAACTTGTCATGTTCAATCTTCAGTTTAAGATGATCTACATCCAACTCTTTGAAAGTTTTCAGGTTCTGATTGTGAATGTCCCAAAATTCTTCAAATCTTTTCTTTTTCCTTTCATTAGACGCTTTCAACAAGTCATTTGCTTCTATCAGCTTTGCCACCATATCCTCTAACTCAGCAATTCTTTTCTCATTCTCATTTTCATCAACTCTTGACACAAAATTTGGTGAAGACTCCAAACCTTGTTCAAAGTTTTCTGCAGCGGGGGATGATGTGGTTGGTATATCAACAAGAATAGGATCAACAACGCCAGCATCAGCTTCCTCAACTATCTGTGCCATAGTTTCAGCTTCGGCAATTACTTCCTGAGCAATCTGAACTACATTTATCTCTTCAGTCTCAATCACATTCGGTTTTTCTACAATCACAGACTCTAGTACTGGTTTCGACCTTTTTCTTCTAACATACTGAACAGAAATATCCTTTGAAATTTCAGCAACTACTTCTTCTTCAACAGAAGCAACCTCAACAGGTTCTTCTATCTCAGCTTGTTCAATAACTCCAACGTTCTCTATATCCAAATCCAATGGTTCGGCCATTTCAACAATCTCTGCCTCCTCTGAATCAGATTCAGATTCAGCATCTTCACCACCATCATCATTACCATCTTCACTATCACTATTCTCATCATCTTGAACATCATCACTATCATCATTACCATCGTCCTCAGATTCATTCTCTTCATCTTCTGGATGACGAGCAAAATACTCATCATCATCTAACAGGTTATCAGGCACCTCATCCACTAGGTCCTGTGGATTAACTATCTCCCCATGTGATATGTGATGGTAAACACCTTCAATATCTTCTTCATTATTTGCTATATCTCTCATATAGTCAAATAAGTCCACATTAGGCACATTTCCGATACTCATCTTTCTGTAAGATAGATCGTTCATGTCCTCAGTATATAACATACCTCCCGTATAACCTTCAGTTCTGATGATAGGATAGGCAATATTGATCATCAGTTGTAAGAATCTCGGGTACATGAGAAACTTAAACCTCTTGCCTTTTACCAAGTTAAAAACAAAGCCATTCATGATCCATCTTGACATATTAAATGGCTTATTCTCTGCTATAGCAACAATTGGGGATGCTATGTCTGATGGGAAATTGTCAAAGCCTGCACTCCTCCTGGACATGCACTGTTGCACAACATAACACAGCAACTTATACTTCTTTCCCAATTTTGCCCTATAAAACTGTGACTTTGGAAATATAGGTGGATGACCCATATTAACAAAACACGATTGACACTCTGCCAAAGTCAATTCATCATTCATACCAACTTCATATTCATCTATTCTCAGGGCATTTCTAATGGCTTCTTCAGACACAGTCAATACCATATCTCTAGTAATATTCCCTCTCACAACAGCAACACCATTATCATCTCTAATAACTTCTGCTGTTCTCCAAAAGCTCTTGATCAGCCTTGCATATATGACCGGTTTGGCACACATAGCATACACATATTTCGTTCTCTTGATAAACTTGATCATATCTCTGTAACCATCAGTTTCAGGGATAGATTCATCCAAACATGCCACCAAATTGTGTTTAGGCTCAAACTTGAGATTCTCCATCTGTTAAAACACAAACAAACACAAAACAAGACAAATGTGTTAGATTCTTCATTAAAACATATCAAAATTTTATAAGTGTATGGACAAAAGTTAAGAAGAAAAACATTCACATAATCATTTTAACCCTAAATTGATCTAACAAACTGATTTTCATCAATTTGATCACAACAACTTTGAATTTTAATGATTATACAACATTTTTCAATTTAACAGTTTAACACTTAAGCTTAATTTTGACATTTGTATGATGAAGTTGTTTATTATGTTTTAGTTCAGTTTCAACAATGATTTGTCACTTTTAACAAACATTTCATCATTTTGATGTTTAACATTTAAAAGCTTCAAAGTTCAACAATGGCGATTTTAACTGTTATGGCAATTTTGATTGATTCAGTTGATTTTAAGGTGTTTTAGTGCAAATGAGTGATTGATTGTTGATGATCGACAGATTTTAGACATAAAACAACATTTGATTTTGGTTTTAACACACACAATCAAAGTGTCGATTCAATGATCAAAACACTGTTCATCATCGTTTTTCATTTTATCGGTCGATTTGCAGGTTTATCAAGATCAAAACACATAATCACTACCTTATTCAATCGATCAACCTTGTTACAGAGCAAAAAGATTGAATATGATAACATACGATTTAAGTACAGAGTGTTTGCTTGAATGTGAATGTGAAAAGTGATAAGTGTTTGTGAAGAGGCGGGTTTTTATATCGTTAAAAATTTAGGTCAAAATTTGAGGTGCCGGGTCAACAAAAAGGACGGGTAAACATAAAAAGGCCCAATAAGCCTTGCCGGGTCAAGTACTGTAGTGACGGGTCATGTACTGTAGTGACGGGTCAAGTACATAAGACAAGTCACAAACATGTGAAAAACACTTGACGGGTCAAGCACTGTAGAGACGGGTAAGTCACTGTAGTGACGGGTAAAGGTTAGGAACAACTACACCTGATGGGTTTTATTCATCACCCGGCAGCATAGTAGTCTTCAAAACATCACCCGGCAACCTTTCTTCATTACCCGGCAACACAGTTGCTTTCCTTCTTCATCCGGCTTGCTTTCTTCATCACCCGGCAACATAGTTGCTTTCCTTCTTCATCCGGCTTGCTTTCTTCATCACCCGGCAACATAGTTGCTTTCCTTCTTCATCCGGCTTGCTTTCTTCATCACCCGGCAACATAGTTGCTTTCTCTTTCACACGACATGCTTTTCTTCATTACACGGCAATACAGTTGTATCACCCGGCATGCTTTCTTCTTCACACGGCAACATAGTGACTCATTTACACGGCAAGCTAAAAGACTTTTACCCGGCTGTATAGTGAACACTTGTCATCCGGCAGATATTTATGACCTTCACCCGGCTATATTTGACATGATCATTGCTCGGCTACACAGTAGTCATAATATCTTCACCTTTTTCTCAATCACCCGGCTAGAATCAAACTCACAACTTTACCCGGCTAAACAGTGTGTTCATTACCCGGCTAAATAGTTGTGTTTTAATATCTTTGCCCGGCTATAACCTTTGAACGATTTTTCTTCACTTTTCTCGTCTGTTGACTTTTTCAACGTTATTTATTGCACCTGCAAACATTCTCCGACATATTAATCAGACAAGATATCCTTAAAAAGAATTTTGTCATATTAATTATCAAACAACATTAAACAAGACAATAACATTAATTCCAATTAAATTCATTTTTCTTTTTCTTTTTCAAAAAATGTTTTTGCACAACCAAATTTTCTATATCCCGAAGCAATTTCTGAAAAACATTTTGCAAGACCTTGGGTTTGTTTTTAACACATCCAATACCTTTGCTTTTCATACCACATAATCTTGTTCATTCAAAACACACTTATTCAAAACAAAATATTTTTGGGATTTTGTAGATATTTTTCTTCAATTTATTCTCCCCCTAAACTTGAAATTTCTTGAAATTTTTAAGTTTAACAAGGATGTTGATGTGTCAATAATGATTCCAAATGCCTGCACACACAAAGCACACACATTAAAATAAAGATATATGCAATGCAAATGAATCAAAATATTGCAGTGAGATCATACCACACATTATCTGAACATGTTTTGCAAGTTTTGAATAGACATTTGACTTATGCTTGATTGAGTGATGATATGAAAACATACCAATTAGCTCGAGTTGACACACTTACTTTTTCAGTATCATGATGATAATTAAGGTTCGATTAAAATGACTTATGTGACCCACATGTATACATATGTCAACATATTTCCTTATCAATCACTACCTGAATGCATATTGCACAAAACCTGGTTACTTACAGTCATACACAGTGTGGAATCTGGGTTCTATTCGGATTTGTTCCACTTTGGGACTTCTTTTTAATTCCATCTTTGGGAATTTTTCTTTCCTATCGTTCCCCTTGGGAATCTTCTGAATTCCTTTTTGGAATTTTTGTTTGGTGATGGTCCACATTTGGGACTCTTTTCGTTCCATCTTTGGGAATCTTTTGCTGCACCTTGAAGCTCAAAAGAGACTTCGTGTGAGACTTCAGGTCTGTGGGTACCACAACAAAGAAGCTCACGATGTGGTTCATCACACTGAATAGACTACATCGTTACCCGATCATGTACAACTATCATCACAAGCAATGTATCAAAAGATATATATCTAGACATGTATAACAATGGAACTTAACACAAAGATCATTAAGTTTATGTTTGTCAACAATCAACTTACTTTTTCAGTCTAATTGCCTGAGCTGTCTAGCACATCAATTAACATTCATCAGTCTTTATTAAAAATGATGTAACAAATAATGTCTAGTGTAACTATCATTTCTCACTTTTTGCAATATAGATTCTTATGACATGATATTTTCTTTTCTTTTTGCTTTTATATTTTGTTTGGTTTTTCTATTTTCTTTTTCATGCAAGCACACAATGCAAAATATAAAATAAAAGACAACGAAATCAATACTTGACATCAACTTATTATATTTTTGACTTTTATGTTTTTCTGATTTTTGTTTGTTTTTGAAAAATAGAATCAATCATGATTGATTAATCCTATGGATTGAATTAAGAATTCAAACCGGCCTGACAAAAAAGATTTTGTGAAAAGATCTGCCAGTTGTTTGTCGGTATGAACTTTAATCAAAATTATTAAACCTTTTTCAGAGTTGTCTCTTAAAAAGTGATATCGAATTTCGATATGTTTGGTTTTTGAGTGTTGAACAGGATTAGCAGTAATAAACATAGCAGCAGTATTATCTATGTATATAGGAGTTTTGAGAAAGTTAAACCCGTAGTCAAGCAATTGGTTTTGTAACCACAAAACTTGAGAACATCCTGCAGATGCAGCGATATACTCTGCTTCAGCTGTGGATACAGAAACGTTGGTCTGCTTCTTGCATTGCCAAGAAACAAGTCTAGGACCCAGAAATTGACATCCACCAGTTGTCGATTTCCTGTCAAGAGCACACCCACCAAAATCACTGTCAGAATAACTATATAATTCAAAATTTCCTTCATAAGGATACCATAACCCAAGATTCGGTTTCCCTTTGAGATATCTGAAAATACGTTTCACAGCAATCAGGTGCGACTCTTTTGGATCAGACTGATATCTTGCGCACACACATACAGCATACATGATGTCTGGCCTTGATGCAGTAAGATACATCAGTGAACCGATCATTGATCTGTATAGTGTTTGATCCACGGATTTGCCTTTCGGATCCGGTTGTATCTTGCAGTTCACATCAGATGGAGTTCGAATTGTCTGACAATCTTTCATCTTGAATTTCTTCAACAACTTCTCAACGAACTTTGATTGGTTGATAAAAATTCCGTCAGCTGATTGTTTTACCTGTAATCCGAGAAAGAAGTTAATCTCCCCCATAGAGCTCATCTGGAATCTACACTTCATGATTTCCTCGAATTCTTTGCACATTGACGCACTGGTCGATCCGAAGATAATATCGTCCACATAAACTTGAACACATAAGAGTTCTTCATTCTCCCTCTTCATAAACAAAGTTGGATCAATCTGCCCTCTTGTCAATCCATGTTCTAGTAAATGCTTGGATAATGTCTCATACCAGATTCTTGGAGCTTGATGTAGACCATAAAGAGCTTTACTCAACTTGTATACACGATGAGGATAGTCAGGATCTTCAAACCCCGGAGGTTGTCTGACATATACGTCATCTGTAATAGGTCCATACAGAAAAGCGCCTTTAACGTCCATTTGGAATACTTTAAACTTCATGAAGGAAGCATAAGCAAGAAAAACGCGTATGGCTTCAAGTCTTGCGACCGGAGCGAACACCTCTTCGTAATCAATGCCTTCTTCCTGAGTATATCCTTGTGCAATGAGTCTTGCTTTGTTTCTCACCACAATGCCACGTTCGTCTGGCTTGTTTTTGTACAACCATCTTGTACCAATTGCATTTTCTCCTTCAGGTAAGTCCACTAATTTCCAAACTTCTTGTTTGCGAAATTGAAGTAACTCCTCTTGCATGGCTTCAATCCAACTATTATCTTGTAACGCTTCTGAAATGTTCTTCGACACCACTTGAGAAAGAAAACATGAATAAAGACAAACGTTTGCTTGCTCAGTTTGACTTCGTGTAGTTCTCTGATTCAACGGCCCAATAATCTGAGAGACAGAATGTTTCTTGTGAATTCGATGAATTGGTATCTCATCTCCTTGCACTTGAGTCTCCAGATTAGATTGATTCAGATTCGGTAGATCTTGTAGAATAGACGAAGTATGCGGAGTGAAATTCGGGACTTGATCCGGTGAATTGATGAAGTAATCAAATGATTCTGGAATAACTTCAGCATTCGGATCTGATGATGGTTGATTTTGAACGGATCCACCATCAGTAGGAGAACTTTGCGGATTCACATCATCTTCAAGATTATTTGATTCTTGATCTTCTTGAGAACCAGAAGGACCCGGAGCTTGACTGGATTTGACATGATCAGGATTATGAAATGACATGAACGGATATTCAGAGTTGAGATTTCCATCCTCGTCATTATCAGAATCGTAACTAAAGCATCCCAAGTCACCTGATTATTTCCTTGCTTTTCCTGAAAAATCAAATAAGTTAGAATTGAAAGATTTTGATAACGAATCTAAATCAAATAACCATTCGGGACCATGTGCCACTGACGGAAACGAATTTTCTAAAAACTTTACGTTAATAGTTTCAATAACAGTATTTGTTTTGCTATTAAAAACCCGATAAGCTTTAGAAACAGACGAATATCCAAGGAAAAATCCATCGTCAGATTTTGACTCAAATTTCCCGAGATGATCATTTAAATTCAGAATCGTTACAGGACAACCAAATGCTTTCAAATAAGAAATATTCGGTTTTCTTCCAAATAACAACTCATATGATGTTTTCTGTTTATCCTGAACCAGTAATGTTCTGTTCTGTACAAAACACGCAGTAGCAATAGCTTCGTCCCAGAATGTGATAGGGATTTTGGCATCTGCGAGCATGGATCTTGCAGCTTCAATCAGTGTCCGGTTTTCCGTTCCGCAACCCCGTTCTGTTGAGGCGTTCTTGGAGCACTGAATTGTCTTGCAATTCCTTTTTCTGCACAAAACAAATCAACATTAGCGTCTTTAAATTCTGTACCATTATCACTTCGTAAAACTTTCACTTTACAATCCAACTGATTTTCAACTTTGATGATAAATTCTTTTAATAACTCCGCAGTTTCAGATTTAACATGCAAGAAATAAACCCAAGAAAATCTAGTGAAATCGTCAATAATGACAAAACAATAAGACTTCTTTCCGATGCTTTGCACATTTGTTGGTCCGAAAAGATCCATATGTAGCATCTGCAAGGGTTTTGAAATGGAGTTTTCTGGCTTGGACTTAAAAGACATGCGATGCTGTTTTCCTTTCAAACATGCTGGACAGAGATCAGTTGTAGAGAATTTCTTCGATGGGATTCCCACAGCGTGATTTCCAGTCACCAAACGATTCATGTTTCTGAAGTTTGAATGGCCCAGCCGTCTATGCCAAAGCTGACTCTCATCATTTGAAGCATGTGCAATGAGACAAGTAGTTTCGGTTTCGGCATCAATCTACGACATATCCAGTTTGTATACATCACGATCTCTTGGAGCTTTCACCACTACCCATTCATTGTCAATCTTGAAACCTGGTTTGAGTATATAACAGAAAGAATCATCAAATAAAGTTGAATACTATTTATCACAAATTTGAGATACACTAAGTAAGTTAAAGTTCAACTGTGCACAGTAGTTAACTTTATCAAAACTAATGATCCCATTGGACACGGTTCCTTCTCCTGTTATCTTACCACCCGCATCACCTCCAAATGCAACATGTGTACCATTTTTCAGCTTGAAATCCTGAAGCAAGGCATGGTTGCCTGTCATGTGCCGGCTACACCCACTATCAACGAACCATGAGTTGATAGGTCTTCTTGGGCGTACCTGCATTTCAACAATCACTTAGTTAGTTTGGTCAACCCAGGCCCACACGGTCTTGGGTTTTCCGAATCTATCTGCAATAGTAACTTGTTGATATTGAACATTTTGAAAATTTGTTTCATTTAAGAGATTTTGATGCTGATAACTGTTGTTTCGCCCATTGGCGTTCATTGACTGCTTTCTCCTCAAAGCACTAAACCTTTCCTCTAGCTTAGGATCAAGGTTATTTTCAAACTTTTGGTTTCTTACCATTAAAGCTCTTGGTTTAAAATTATTAACCTGCACATTTCTTGAAAAGTTAGAAACAGAATTGTTTCGATTGAAATTTCTCAAAACCGGAGAATGACTTTGACTCATATTTTGAAAACCAAATGAATGATTTCTTTGAAAATTTGAAAACGGAGTCATTTCTCTTGTTGAGTTTGATCGAAAGAAACAATCCTTTGTGTTATGGTTTCTTCTTTCACAAATATCACAAAATTTGTTATAAAAACATTTTTCTGAATAATGATTTCTTTTGTCACAGAAACTGCAGTACCTGTTAAAGAAACATTCAGCAGTTGTATGGTTATAACGATCACATATCTCACAGTGTCTCTTGCTAATCCTAAAGAGCCGATTGTTAACTTTTGATGTTGAACTCATTCGAGATTCATTATCAGTTTTGTTCGGTTTTAGATTAACTTGATTCTTTTGTGGAGACATTGTTTGTGATTTTGATTGCATGGGACTTTGGTTCGATTTTAAACTGTTCTGTTTGGTTACCTTTTTGTGTTCAATTCTCTTATCATTGACAGCGGAAGACTTAGGACCTGAACCTGTTTTCAGACCAGAGTTAGATTTGATTTGAGCATTGATTTGGTTACCATAAGAACCGTTCATGTCGAAAGTACCTGCAGACACAAACTTGATTTTCTTATCTTTTGACATCTTCTTGACAGGTTTATCATTCTGAGCTTTGGTGTTATCATTCGATTTTATGACACTTTTACCTTTCAATTCTTTTGTTTCAGATTGATTTGACATTACTTTCGATTTCTGCTTCTTTGCATTTGAAACTTCATCCTTCTTCACTGCATTCTTCTTGAGCAGTTGAGCAGCAACTTTTGCCTTTTCTTCATTCTTCTTCCATTTGATGTAATTAGGATCATTGAATCCTGAATATTCACCTTCTTCCTTCACCGTTTGTTTTGGTTCGGGATTAAGCTTTGGATATTCAACCAGTTAAATAAGAAAAGGCTCCAGTTTGTTTTCGGATTTGTTGCTTGCTTCATCATCAGCTTCAGTTGTCACGTCATCCTCATCTTTCAAGCTTTCAATCAACACCTCAGATCCTTCGGACTCGGATTTACTTCTTTGAATTTCTTTGAATTTACGTTCATTTTCAGGTGAATGATCAAATTCATTAAAGTTTTCCGGTAAGGTTTGAGTGATTGATTTAGGCATCGGTTCATGAGTAAAACCCAACCCGGTTTTGTTTTTGTTACCTCTTTCATTAACAAGTTGTTCGACCATTGTTTTACAACTTTTAACTTTCTTTAATTCAACTTGAGGGACTGCATGTGCAACTTTTTCTTGTTCAAAGTTCTTTGTCATTTCTTCAAGTTGTTTGGTAACAAGTTCCAATTCTTTCAAAGTTTTGTTCCATGATTCGGTTAGTGACAAAATCTTCTCATCAGAAATTTTGTGATCAATTTTAAGTTGTTCATGAATTTTCTCATGTTTGCTTAATTTATCACCAATTTTAAATGAATGAGTTCGATAATGTTCTACTTGTTGAATACATTGTTCAGAACATAACCTTTCCTTCACATCAGCAGGTAATGGAACATAGTTAGGGGGTAAATCAGTACTAACCTTTGGTTGTTCGGTAGATGATGAAGACTCACTGGATGTAGCCATTAACGCAATTTCAGACTCAGATTCTTCAACAGGATCAGACTTTGCACTCCAGTCATAATCTTCAGAATCTTCACTGACATCTTCAATCATTTTACCATCCCCTTCTTCAGACCAGTCTTCTTCAATTTCACATACCAGTGCCAGACTTGATGTAAGATCAGACGTAAATTGTTCTGCATATGCGCTCCAATCATAACCGTCTTTTACACTCACTACCAGTGCCTTTGTTTGGTCCTCTGGTTTCTTTCCTTCATCTTTCAATTCCGGCATGGGAAGACTTTGATATGGCTTCTGAAAGTATCGTTGATTTCTTTGTTGATAACTTGAAGACTGTTGCGAGCTTTGACCTTGCCTTGATTGCTTGAACTAGCTTGGTCATTGAAATTCTGATTCTTGGGAGCTTTGCATTCTCTTGAGAAATGACCATACTGGTTACAATTGAAACATCTGGCCTTTGATTTGTCAAAACCAACAGTTTTGTTTGCATGAGGCTTATAACTTCGGTTAACATATGCATGCTTCTGCGTTCTATATGCAACCATTACCATCTGCCAGTTTAAATCCATTTCTTCTACGTCAACTGGATCCATTTCGAATAAATCTTGAAGGACAACGTCCATTTGACTTAAATGACTTCCTTGGTACGCTTGAAAACTTGCCATAAAAGCAGTAAAGGCAGTTTTAGTTTCGTCATCTTGCAACAGAATGTTCATTACATCTTTCACATTCGCTTGAACATTTGAAGTTTGATTTTCTGATTGATTCTTTAGATTCTGACTTTGAACTTGAGCTCTTGGTGGAGATTGAGGTTGTGAATAAGTTGGTGAACTCGGAAAGTATGATGAATCAGTGTAAAAACTTGCACCAACAAATAAATCACCCTCTTCTTCAAACTTCATTGCATCTTGTGCAAGAAATGCATTCTCCACAGTATTGGCAGGATTTACCACATACTTATACTGAGTTTGTGAGCTTGATCTATCAGTATTTCTTGATCCTTCATCAATCTCAACTTCTTCAATCTTTCCAATAAGCAGATCTAATTCCATTGGAAATTTCTCAGTATGTTTCAACAAAGTAACAATCTGCTTCCATGATGATGGCAAAGCACATAACAAACGATCATTCAAGTCTTGAAGATCAGTCTTAACTCCGAGGTTTGACATCTCAGTAGTTAAGTGAACAAACCTGTTCATCATCTGGTGTACTGTTTCTCCATTAATGTGCTCAAACAATTCCAATTGTCTTTTCAACTTTGATTTCTTCAAACTTCTCAATTGTTCTCCTCCTTCACATATCGACTTTAATGCTTTGAAACATGTATAACCAGTCTGATATGCATCCAATCTAGACAGAACTTGGAGTGGCAGTCCCTTGCACATTAAATAATAAGCCTTGCTATCATTCTTCACCTTCCTCAAATCTTCTGCTGACAAATTATCCTCTGGATAAGGTGTAGTAGAATCTTTAGTGTAGGTACTTGCACTATCTGGTGCTGTCTGAGTTGGAATGTGAGGACCCTTTTCAATGGACTTCCATAGATCATTGTCAATGGAGCATAAGTGATGTCTCAATCTTATTGTCCAATTCTTGAAATCTGCACGATTAACAAGTCTAGGAACACGGTTATCAGAATCATCATTAGGTGCCATTTTTTTTTTAATTTTTAATGAAAAATTTTAAAGAAAATATTTTTGGTTTTTGTTAATTTTGAAAAGAAATGATTAGAATACTAAAATAAGGACAAAGTAATTAAAGACAAGATAAGAAACAAGAATTAAAAACAACTAAAATTGAGTCACACGGCTGAACAGTGAAAATCCTTCTTCACCCGGCTGAACAGTGTCTTTGTTCTTCACCCGGCAGAGAAAAAGTCTTTACACGGCTAAACAGTTACACGGCTCAACAGTTGTAAATCTTTTGTTCTTTACCCGGCTGAACAGTTACCCGGCAACAAGAAATAACTTCACACGGCAATAACTTGACCTGGCAGAATCTTGACACCGCAAAAAGCTTTACCCGGCTGAACAGTTCTCGTTCACACGGCAGAGTTGTTTACCCGGCTACACAGTTGATGATTACCCGGCTGATATTTGTTAATCACCCGGCGTAACAATGTTTCACCCGGCACAACAGTGTTTGATCCGGCTGAACAGTAACACTTTTTCTTGTCAAATTCTTCACCCGTCTAGTACAAATTCCCTTACACGGCAATACAAGACCTAATTGTTCTTCAATCTAAGTCCAAAGGAAATTGTCTAAGTCAAATTTAATCACCCGGCAAGTTAATCTTCAACCAAGTTCATACTGTTCATCATCTTCTCCATGAGAATTTTCTGGGTTTTGTCAAAAACTTGTCCAATTCGTTCAAAATTCACACACAAGCTGTGAAATGGTCCGATTATCAATCCCTAATCTCAATCAATCCAAAACATGATCAAATTTTGATGAATTTGAGCAAAATTCGATCGAACAGTAACTTTTTCAATCTTCTTAATTCCTCAGATCTGATGATAATCTGATGGAATTTGCACAATCGTTGTGAATTAGAAGTGATTATGCTGATGAATCACAACTGAAAACACGAACAATTCATTCAGATCATGATATTTGAGCAATATTGTAGTGTTTTGCTTAAGAACAGTGAAGAACACAATACCGAAAGCTCTGATACCAATTGATAGGTTCAATTGGATCGTTAATATCACTCACAATGATCAGAATAATGCGCACAAACAAACAGTTCAATCACAAACACAATTCATACTAATAATTCTCTTTGTATATTGATGATCAAAGCAAATTTGTAGTACAAGTGCAGGAGAAATAAATCACACAAAGTTAACTCTCTCTCTAACGTGTAATAGTGATCTAGCCTCTCTCCTCACACTCTCTCACTACATGCTTAAAGCAACAAAATACAAGTTTAAGGAATATAACAAAATAGACCCTAAATATATACAAACATATAAACAAAATACAAAGTAAATCTTAACTAGGAAATAACCCTAACATTCGTCATATTAACTGCTCAAATTTGAAATCCGGAATTTGTTGTTGATATTGAGAAATTGATGATTGAGATGTGTTAGAAATCACTATCCTAAGCTTCGTTCATGATCAAACATCACTGATTTGTTGATTTCAATCCATATTTTGTCAATTTTGTCAAAACCCACTTATTGTGTTCTTCATCAAAAATCCGGATCTGAATGAGATTTAGCCTGATTCAAGGTAGAAAAACTTTGAAGGATTGTTAGAAACATCATTCCTCAGCTAATACAAGTGTTGAATTGAACAAAAACATCAAAAATTAAAGAATTGATCTTGTGTTCATCATAATTTTGACTTTGAAAAGTCAATCTGATATGAAGATTTGAAGAAGTTTTCAGCCGGGTGATACACTATTCAGTCGTGTCAAGTGTTAGTCGGGTGAAGTTTGATATTGTTCAGTCGGGTGAAGATACTATTCAGCCGTGTGAAGAAGTGAAAAACACTGTTCAGCCGGGTGAACACTGTTCAGTCGGGTGAAGTAGAAGAAATCACTGTTCAGCCGGGTGAAGACACTGTTCAGCCGGGTGAAGCACTGTTCAGCCGGGTGAAGACACTGTTCAGCCGAGTGAGACACTGTTCAGCCGGGTGAAGCACTGTTCAGCCGGGTGAAGCACTGTTCAGCCGTCCCAAGTTGTTGACACGTCCAAACAGTTACCCGTCCCAACAGTGACCCGTCTAAAAAAAAAAAAAAAGAGAAGAAAAATCATTTTTCCAAAATTTCAAATTAGTCATTTTTAGCCACCATGACTTCCCAGAAAAATCATGAAAATGACTTTGAAAATTCAAGAAAAATGTCAACGGGCATGTTTACCGTGATCAGAGAAGAAAATAAAAGAGAAGATATCAATGAATTTATTACAGAATTCAATCACATGTTTGAAACAACTTATCTTCAATTTGCCAAAGCTTGTGATCAAAAGAGAAGAGACTTTCATGAACACACAAAACTTGTTCTTGTGAGTCAAGCAGGTTCTCATGAAAATCATGATGAAGAAGAAGAATATGATTGGAGTGAAAACAATGATGTTGTTTCCATTCAAGAGATTGAAAAGAAAGATCAAGAAATCAGCAACTTGTCAGAAATCATTGCAAAGCGAGATAAGAAAATTGCACAACTGAATTCAAAAATAAAGAGATTGATGTCAGAAACAGAAAACGAGAAAGATGTTCAGAGTTCTTATGTTGAAATGCCAATTGAAGTCAGAGAAAAGATATGCACCAAAGAATGTTTTCAACAAGTTGAACACTACAGAATATACTCTTTCAAAATTTGTGATAAACTCAAGAAGGAAGAGCAAATGCACAAGAATCTGAAAGAACAACATGAAATATCTGATCAAAGAATCACATCTCTCGAAGAGTCACTCAAGAAAAGTAAACAAGAAGTTACAAATATAAAGAATGAAGCTGCAAAATCAAATGAACACTCATCCAGTGTGATCAAAGATTTGCAAGAAGAGATTCTAAAGTTGAAGAAGTTGTCTGAGATGTTCAATTCAGAGAACAACACTCTGAAAAACAAACTGCAAGAAGAACAAGAGAAGCATGCAAGTCTACAAAAATATCACCAACTGTGTGAAGATAGACTCAAATCTCTTACACAGAATGTTGATCCAATGCTTACCGAAAAGCATAATCTGAATGTCCAACTCATGGAGCTTACTCACAAACTGAACAGATCACAATCTGATCTTGTGCTTATCAAAGAAGAAGCTGAAAAAGCAAAGTCATCCGCGAACAAGAAAGAGAAGGATTAGTGTCAACCGGAATTGTTGGATCACTATCTTCTGAAGAAGAAAAGACACAAGAGTTTCAGTCGAAGAAGAAGAAGAAGGTTAGAAGAAAGAAGAGCAAAGCCAAGAAGAGCAAAGCCAAGAAGAACAAGACAAAGGCCGCTTCATCTGATTCTACACCACAGACTTCAACTCCAAAGTCTCAAGATTCCGAATCCCCGAGTGATTCAAACAGTGACGTATACTGTTTAATCTGTGACTCTGAAACTCATCATATCTCAGATTGTATTTACAGTGAAGATGTCTTTCCATATAGTTCGAAAAGCAACAAGTTCAAGACTCCAGCTTTTTCAAGCAAGCTTCAACAAGATTCAAAGGTCAAAGCTCATCAGAATCAACATGCTTCAACTGCAAAGACTTCTCAAAAGCAAAGAAAGAAGACTCCCTTCCAGGCTCATCAGAAGTACTGCGAGATATGTGAGATGTACAATCATATGACATCCGAATGCTACAACAACAAGTACTGCACCAACTGTCAGATGTACAACCACGACACAATGGAATGTTACTACAACAAGTATTGCTCTATTTGTGACATGGTCAATCACAACACATCCGAGTGCTACTACAAGCCGAGAAGGTCTGTCCAAAGAAGTTCATCATGTGCATACCCTTCCAGGTATTTTTCTAACTTTAAAAGATCTAATCATAGACATTCGTTTGATGAAAATCAACATGTCAATGATTCATGGAAACCAAAGTTTGTCAAAAACAAAAAGAGAAATCATGATTTAAATGATAAAATGATTCCAATAGTGAATCAATCTTTGAATAAGAAATATAGTCAACAAAACCTGTTTCTAAAAGAAAATCATAATTTGTTTGAAAATCACTATAATTACTCTTTTGACAAACAATCCATGAAAGAAGATGAAGGTACAAATTACATTGTATCATCAGAACCACCACCTGAAGGTATTCCTTGCACTTATGAGAATATCTCTTATGTTGATGGACTTGGACGACCCAAAACCGAAATGGTTTGGGTCATTACCTCTAACTGATTTGTTAGTGTGTTAGGGACAGTTATGGAGGCCGGTCAAACAAAGAAAAGAAGACTGTGGCTGATCCCTTATCATGACAAGATACCGAATCTTGTTCATGATGTTTTCGATGCAACTGACACCAAATGGAGTTGGAAACAAAAAGGAATCATCGCAGGAATTTTAAAAAAAAAACATTTTGGAAAATCAAACAATGATGGCAGTGCAAGAAACAACCGATATTTCATTTCGTCTGTTTAGATTAAGTATATTGCATGCACTCTTCATACGTTGATAACATATCTGCCATTTTCTTTTCATTAAACTTTCAATTTTCGTAGAAATTTAAAAGTTTAGGGGGAGAACTCATTATTAAAAAAATGATAAAATCTGAAAAATCCAAAAATATGTTGAATCTACTTGCACGTACATGAGAAATGATAGATACACTAGGGTTATTCGACACATCATTTTAAATAATAAAGACTGAAGCGTGAAAATTGATGTGCGAGACAGCTCAGACAATTATACTGAACAAGTATATTCTTTGATGATTTAACTAAATTCTAATGAGTTTTTGTGGTTGAAACGTCTTAGTGCATGTGAAACGTTTATACAAATCAAATTGATATCGTGTGACGCAACGATATACATCGGGTAATGATGCAATCTATTCAGTGTGATGAACCGCATCGTGAGCTTCTTTGTTGTGGTATCCACAGACCTGAAGTCTCACACGAAGTCTCTTTTGAGCTTCAAGATGCAGCAAAAGATTCCAAATGGAACAAAAAGAGTCCCAAATGTGGACCGTCACCAAACAAATTCCAAAATGGAATTCAGAAGATTCCCAAGGGGAACATAGGCAAAAAGAAAAATTCCAAAAAGGAATTCAAAAGCTGTCCCAAAGTGGACCAAATTCAATTAGAACCCAAATTCCACACTGTTTATGATTGTAAGTGACCTGACGTGTTGATTTGTTCTCAGGATATTTAGATGAGGTGTATAACTTTCTAATGTGCAAAGTATGGGTCACTCAAAACTTATTCCTAATCAACCTAATTGATCATCAAGAATAGAAAAAGTAAGTGTGTCACTTCGAGCTAATTGATTTGTTCAACAATTCATCACTCAATTACTTCACAATTCAAATGTCTATTCTCAAAACTGCAAAACATGTGTTGGATTAATTGTTGGTATGATCTCATTGCAGGTTAAAGATTCAGAATGTAAAGAGAAAATTCCAAAAATATATCAAAAACATTGAAAAATTCAAAAAGAACAAAAATATTTTCTTTTTCATTTTTCTTCTGTTTTGGCAGTTTAACATGTGTTGTTGATGTAGAAGTTGTTCATTAAGCAATATCTCATCCGATTGAGAACTTAATCTTTACATTGATGATAAATGCACATTATTGCCTGAGTTTTAATGTTTTTCTTTGAGTTGCAGGAACAGTTTACAATGTAGAACAAGCTTCCACGCGACTTGAAGATGTTCCTATTCAAGCCTGATTCCAGTCCAAAGATCTCCAAGTCAGATTGTTGAGTGTTAAGAATCCTCCTCTTAATATCTCATACACAGATCCCATTGACCTCTTAAGCAAAAGTTGAGGGGGAGTATTCTAAGTCAAAGAAGTCTTCTCATTCTACTTCAACCGTTGAAGAAGATCCTGTTGCTGATATATAGATTCACCGAAATCTACTCTCTGCATATTTCTTTCCATAACCTCTGATGTTACTCAAAAGGGAGAGAAGGATGCAGATTGCTTGTTGAAAGACAGAGTTTTAGCAGCATCATCTTAGGGGGAGTACTGTTGGGTCCTCTTGAAGATAATGCATACCAAAACTTTAAGTTGCTCTCTATACTCGCCACATGAAGATTTAAGCTGATATGTCTGATTTGTAAAGTGTCATCTTAGGGGGAGTACTGTTGGGTTTATTTGAAGATGTCACTTTCCAAATATAAGCGAGTGAAGATATCGAGCATCATCACGAGCAAGCGCGGGTGAAGACGTTCATTAATTGTATTTGTCTTAGAATATTTGTGTAATCGTTTCGTGCTTAAATGCGCGTTTGTGCTTAACTGCACGTGGTTAGGTTGAAATGTAAGGTGAATGGTATGGACTATAAATACCATCACCTAGGTCATTTGTTATTAAGTGAGTTGCATACATTTCATTAAAAATCCCTTGTAACCTCTCCATTGATCTAATACAATTCACCTATTCATATTATCATCATCTTCATCATACTTTGCATTGATCTTTATGAACATTCAAGTATCAATACGTGATCAGTGAGTTTCCGCATCACTGATTGCAAACAACATCCCCAAACAATCTCAGATCTAGATCCTAGCTCGGTGCATCTAGCACTATCACACAACAACATTCACACAAAGACAAACAGATCTGTGGTTGTTCTTTATTTTGTTCACGTTCAAAACTCTCTTTCTACTCGTTTCTCTTTCTAAGCCGTAGATCTGAGGTGGTGGTGGTTGAGGGTTGAGGCTGAGGATACGTGAAGGTGGATGTCGAGTTGTGACAGATTGTTTAAAAAAATGGTATGGGTTTGGATTATGGTTTTATTTAGGAGTGGAGACGGTTTTGGTTATGGGTATGGTTGTGTTGAGTTGTAGATTTGATGGGTATGAGATTTTTTATTTTTTTTAATTTACGGATCTGATGATGATTTGGTTATGGTTATGGTTGTTTAGGGTGGATATGGTTATGGTTGGGTTGTAGATGGTTTTGTTTTTTGTTGATTGTTGGTGCAGGAAAGTGTCAAAAAAAGGTAGGTTCGCTCAGATCAGGATAGTGTCGGGCGAACTTATAGGTTCGCTTAAGAACAACGGGCGAAGCTATGCAAATGCTTGGCATAGATTCGCTCAAACTTTGGAACTTTCGTTCAGATATTAACTAGTTTCGCCAATCTTGCAGATTCGAAGATTTGAAGAACACCAAGAACACACATAACTGTATGTGAGAGAAAATCTCAGATCTGAGATTTTTCTTTTGATTTCTTGTAAAATTTGATGTGGAGATAACGTTTTTGATGGTAACAAGAGTAGATCTACAACAGATTGTTGTAAATCTCAAGATTTAAATTTCAGATCTGGTTTCTCTCTTTAGAAACCACTAGATCTACATTCTCTCTCTACAATTTTCTTTACAAATCTTCAAAATCAGTAACTAATATTCATAAACATGATTCAATTGGATCTCAGTTAGGCTCTGATACTGTTGGGGTTATTTGAAGATGTCACTTTCCAAATATAAGCGAGTGAAGATATCGAGCATCATCATGAGCAAGCACGGGTGAAGACGTTCATTAATTGTATTTGTCTTAGAATATTTGTGTAATCGTTTTGTGCTTAAATGCGCGTTTGTGCTTAACTGCACGTGGTTAGGTTACATTGTAAGGTGAACGGTATAGACTATAAATACCATCACCTAGGTCATTTGTTAGAGAGTTGCCTACATTTCATTCCATATCCCTTGTAACCTCTCCATTGATCTAATACAATTCACCTATTCATATTATCATCATCTTCATAATACCTTGCATTGATCTTCATGAACATTCAAGCATCAATACGTGATTAGTGAGTTTCCGCATCACTGATTGCAAACAACATCCCTAAACAATCTCAGATCTAGATCCAAGCTCGGTTCGTCCAGAACTATCAGATACCAATTGTGGTCCCAAAACGCTATTGACTCAGTAATTTGATGAAGATTTGGATCAAAAAGATAAAATATTGATGAACAAATGATGAACACTACTAGAAACTCAGATTTGATCTTTAATTGATTGCATCAGATTTTACAAAGTGAAAACCCTCAATCAATGACTCATTCAAGCCCATTAAACCCTAATTGTCATTTACTATTTATAGCCTAATGACACTATAGACTAATGACAATTAGGACCCTAGACTTAGACTAAAACATGACAAATGAAAATAATACAAATAAAACCCTAACGTTTACTCTAATATATATTTTGTCATTAAGACAAAATATATATATTACATAAAATACTAAAATGACGAAAACGATTAAATATATTTTGTTGACACAAAATATATTTATTAACAATAAAACTCCGTCGCCTTCAACGTCTTGTCTCTAATCTTCGTCCCGAACGCGTCGTCTTGACTTTTGCGTTGACTTTGACCGTAGACGTTGACTTTTGTTGACTTTGACTGTGTTGATATTATTAGACTACAGTTCAGGTCCAACAGCGCCAATGGTTACAATCAAGACATTACCCATATAAAACATTGAAGAAGCTGAAGAAAGAATCTCTGAAGAAGATTGTTGTCAGTTTTCAAGCCTCGGAAAAGATGCATAACCGAATGTTCTTCTTGGATTACAATAATCCACAGTACTATTAACTTACAAAAAGGTTCAAAGTATTGGAGCCAAAGGAGATACCGTTTATGTCCTTACCAGAAGATGTTCACAAGAAGAGGAAAAAGTTGATTGATATGTTTCCTAGTGAAGTCAAGGCGTACAACGTACCGATGTAAGCACGAAATCATGTCATAAAGCTGCTACAGCAGGTGATATTGTGAGATCACTGCTGAGCAAAGGTGAATCTGTTGCAGACCTGCTTGATTCAATGATCGTGTTGGAAAAATCCAAGGACGTGAAGATCATTGCATGGAAATACGATGAAGTATTTGATGCATTCGTGATAAAGCGTATGAATGGTTTGTGTGACGTCTACCATTATTACTCGAGCATCTTTAAACTTCTAGTTCAAGATCTCCAAGAGTTACACAAACTGAGACTGATTAATCACACGAGAGCTGAACGTGGTGAAAAATGTGCTATGCTATTGGATGCTGGGATTAGCAGAATGCCCAAGTTTTTGGATTTTTGTAGCCAACAAGAAGATATGATAAATTTGGATAACAAGAAGAAGAAACAGAAAACATTGATACTCCGAGACATGTACTTATAAGAATTTTCTGATGAATACTTTGATAAAGTGACTGATCCGGGATTGAAAGTGTTCAATGGTTCGCAAAAGACGAAGCCAATTCTGAAGTTTTTCTATCACGAACAAACGTTTGAGCTAAAGCTGGTTCGTGACTTAGATGATTGGGAACATGACATGATCACTTTATTTAGCACTTTTGAGCTTAAGTTGTTGCACCCATCATACATCGATCATATGTGAAGTCATAAAATGGAGAAGGCAAGAGATCCGTTGGCTGAAGCAGACAGAAAGCTGTTCGAAATTATGATTGAGGTGATTGGAGCTACTACAGAAAAGATCAGATTAAGGAAAGCATTACTCAATGCCAACCTTGTGAAGATCAACATTCCGGAGATCGAGTTTATGCGGATCACATCCAAGGGAACATTGGAAGTGCGTGCAAAAGGAATGAAGAAGCCTTATGAGTTTTATGCTAACATTGATTTTGCAGGTATTACCTTGGATACGCTTAAACAGATGGCTGCTTGTGATATACTCACCAATGAGTCAAAGCCAAGACAAGCTAAGAAAGCAGAAAAGTTCAAGTCTTGCATCGAAGAATCTATTAAAGAACAAGAAGAATTTACCGGAAAGCAGCTGCTGAAAGTGAAAGAAGAACCTGAAGAGTTCGAGTGATGAACGTTTTGATTCAAGAGAGATTAAAGAGAAGAAAATATTTCGAATGAAGACCACAGATAAATCTTAGGGGGAGTACTGTTAGGGCTCGTTCCGTGTTTAAGATTTACTTTGTTCTTATTTTGTACTAGTTTGTACAGTTTAGGGTTAATTTTGTATTATCCTTAAGTAGTGATATATAAAGCATGTTGCTGGTGTGTGTTAGAAAGAGAGTCTAGATCACCAATACACCAAAGAGAGAGAAACCAAGTGTGTGTGATTGTATTCTCCTGCACTTTGTACTGCAACGATTTTGCTTTGATCATCAATAAAAGAGAATTATTTAGTAATGGACTGTGTTGTTGATTGAATTGTTGTTTTCGTACTTAGGTCGTTCTGATTTGTGGCAGTATCGATCCAATTGAACCTATAAAAAAAACCACCAAATTTACCTATATAATCACACCAAAAACAAATTTGATTAAAAAATCAACTTTTGAAAAAAATCAAATATTTACACATAAAACCACAACATTTTAGCTATTTATAATTACACTAAAACCCAACTTTCATCAAAAAAATCAACTTTCAAAAACATAAAAAATTTTCAGATAAACCACAACATTTACCCATACAATTACACCAAAAACTAATTTAATCCAAAAATAAATTTTGAAAACATAAAAAATTTTCATATAAAACCACAACATGTAATGTCAAATCACACCAAAAACAAATTTGATAAAAAAATCTAATTTCAAAAATTAACAAATTTTCACATAAAAGCACAGTATTTTACCTATATTTAATCAAACTAAAAACAAATTTGATCAAAAAAAATCAACTTTTGAAAAAATAAAAAGTATTCACATAAAATCACAACATTTACCTATAAAATCTCACTAAAAACAAATTTGGTAAAAAAATTAATTTTTGAAAAAATAAAAAATTTTCGCATAAAATCACAACATTTACCTTTATAATCACACCAAAAACAAATTTGATCAAATAATTAACTTCTGAAAAAATAAAAAATTTTCACAAAAAACCACAACCTTTACCTATATAATCACTACAAAAACAAATTTGAACAAAAAAATCAAGTTTCAAAAAATCAACAAATTTTCACATAAAACCACAATATTTTACCTAAATTTAATGACACCAAACCAAACTTTCATCAAAAAATCAACTTTTGGAAAAATTAAAAATTTTCACATAAAACCACAACATTTACCTAAATAATCACTACAAAAAAAATCTGATCAAAAAATCAACTTTCTAAAAATCCACAAATTTTCACTAAAAACCATAACATTTTACCTACATTTATTAACACCAAACCTAACTTTAATAAAAAAATCAACTTTTGAAACCATTAAAAATTTTTAAACCACAATATTTACCTATATAGTCACAGCAAAAACAAATTTGATCAAAAAATAATCTTTTGAAAAAATAAAAAAATTTTCACATAACACCACTAAATTTATATATATAATCATAGCAAAAACAAATTTGATAAAAAAACTCAACTTTCGAAAGCATAAAAAAATTTCATATAAACAACAACATTTACCTTTATAACCACACCAAAAACAAATTTGATCATAAAGTTAACTATCAAAAAATAACAAATTTTCACATAAAACCACAACATTTTACCTATATTTAATCACACCAAACCAAACTTTCCTCAAAACACAACTTTTGAAAAAATAAAAAATCTCACATAAAACCACAACATTTAACTATATAATCACACTAAAAAGAAATTTGATCAAAAAATCAACTTTCGAAACATCAAAAATTTTCATATCAAACAATAACATTTACCTATATAATCACACCAAAAACAAATTTGACTAAAAAATAAACTTTCAAATAATCAACTTTCAAAAATTCAACAAATTTTCACATACAACCACAACATTTTACCTATATTTAATCACACCAAACCTAACTTTCTTCAAGAAATCAACTTCTGAAAAAATAAAAAATGTTCACATAAAACCACAACATTTACATATATAATCACACCAGAAACAAATTTAATAAAAAAATCAACTTTTGAATAAATCAAATATTTTCACATAAAACCACAACATTTACCTATATAATCACACAAAAAATAAAATTGATCAAAAAATCAACTTTCGATAACATCAAAAAATTTTCATATAAAACAACAACATTTACCCATATAACCACACAAAAAACAATTTTGATAAAAAATCAACTTTCAAAAAATTAACAAAATTTTCACATAAAACCACAACATTTTACCTATATTTAATCACACGAAACCAAACTTTCCTCAAAACATCAACTTTTGAAAAATTAAAAAATGCTCACATAAAACCACAACATTTACCTATATAATCACACCAAAAAGAAATTTGATCAAAAAATAAACTTTCGAAACATAAAAAATTTCATATCAAACGTTTGTATTCATTTAATTTCACCAACGCCCGGGTATTAACTTGTGTGGTCGTTTCGTGTGCACGTTTGTGTAACAGTTTGTACATTTAATTCGCAAATTAAATGAAAAGTATAATTGCGTTAACGTGACTAACATAGTTCAACTAACGAGGTTAACCTGAATTTGTCGGGTGTCATAGTGTGCATGAAAAAGAATCAGATAAGGAAAAGAAAAATCATGTCATAATAATCTGTATTACAAAAAGTGAGAAATGATAGACACACTAGGCATTATCTGTTACATCATTTTCAAATAATAAAGATTGATAAGTGTAAATTGATGTGCGAGACAGCTCATGCAGTTATACTGAAAAAGTAGGTTCATTGTTGACAAATCAAAACTTAATGATACTTGTGTTATGTTCCATTGTCATACATGTCTAAATATATCTCTTTTGATGAACTTCTTGTGATGTTATTTGAACATAATCGGGTAATGATGCAACCTATTCAGTGTGATGAACCGCATCGTGAGCTTCTTTGTTGTGGTATCCACATACCTAAAGTCTCACATGAAGTCTCTTTTGAGCTTCAAGGTGCAGCAAAAGATTCCAAAATGGAACAAAAAGAGTCCCAAATGTGGACCGTCACAAAACAAATTCCAAAATGGAATTCAGAAGATTCCCAAGGGGAACATAGGCAAAAAGAAAAGTTCCAAAAGGAATTCAAAAAGAAGTCCCAAAGCTGACCAAATCCAAATAGAACCCAAATTCCACACTGTTTATGTTGTAAGTGACTAGGTTTTTGTGAAAATGCATTCTGGCAGCACATGGAAATATATAGACATATGTATACATGTGGGTCACATAAGTAGTTTTAATCGAACCTTAATCTCATCATGATACTGAAAAAGTAAGTGTGTCAACTCGAGCTAATTGGTATGTATTCATATCATCACTCAATCTAACACAAGTCTAGTGTCTATTCAAAAACATACAAAACATGTTCAGATAATGTATGGTATGATCTCACTGTGATATATAGATTCATTGCATTGCATTCGTATTTATTTTAATGTGTTTACGTTATGTGTGCAGGCATATGGATTCTTTAAAGACAAAACGACATTCTTTTTAAACTTAGAATTTCAAGAAATTTCAGGTTTAGGGGGAGAAATAAGTTGAAAAGCATTTTACTTTGAAAAGAAAACGTTGAAAAATATTAGATAAATCTTGTGTTGAATGAAAGGATCAAGTGATTAATGAATGTAAATGTATCGTTTATGTTGATAAAAACAAACCCAAGGTCTTGTGATTATTTTTCATTAAAAATGCTTCGGGATATTGAAAAATTGGTGGTGCAAATTTCTTTGAAAAATCAATGAGAAAATGAAAAATTAAAATGTGTGACATTTAATTGTGATTTAATTGAATTAATTTTTGTTGCCCTAATTCATGATTGGAATTAATTACATAAACCCTAATTAAGGATGTCATGTCTAATTAATTTGTCAAGAATGTTGCAGGTGCAATAAATGAAGTTGAAAAGTCAACAGTCGAAGAAATGAAGAAAATTGTCTAAGTGTTGGAAATATCATGCTACTGTGCAGTCGGGTGATGGAATTTTCACGATAAATATGTAGTCGGGTGATGGGTAAATTAAAGTCAAGGTGTAGTCGATTCAAGTTGTTTATGATTCAAAATGTGACACGACTCAACAGTGACACGACCAAACAGTGTCATGCATTGATTGTTGACACGACTCAATAGTTGACACGCCTCAACTGTGTTCAATCGACTAAGACCTGTGAAATATTGTTGATCCATGTTTTGACACGTCCAAACAGTGTCTGAACTGTCTCAACAGTACCTCACACGACTAAGTCATGACCCGTCTAATATTTCAATTGATGTACAAGTGTTTACAAATGTTGACACGTCTCAACAGTGGTTGACACGTCCCAACAATTGTGACCCGACAAAGTCTTTTTCATGAAATATTTTAACAACCTAACACTATGACCCGTCCAAACAGTGTTGACACTACTCAACAGTTGTTCAGCCGTCTCAACAGTGCATGACCCGTCCAAATGTTTTGTGTGTTAAAAACTTGTGTTTATCACTTGACACGACCAAACAGTACTTGACCCGTCTCAACAGTAGATGACACGACCAACTTATTCATGACCCGTCCAGGTATTTTATGTGTTTTTGACCCATCTGAAAAATGTTGACCCGTCCCGATTTGTTGACCTTACTTCAGCCATTTGAACATCATATAAATACTTCATTCTTCACAACACTTATCATTTTTCACAAACACATTCCATCAAACCCTCTGTTTTCAAATCCCCATTTCATATCACATTCAATCTTCGATCCTGTATCAAGTTTTTGAGATTGAATAAGGAATAATCATCATAATCAATCATCATCGACATCAACTAACATCATTTTTTACCTAAAAATCGAAATATTGATGATGAACAGTAAATGATCCTGAATCGAGACTTTGATTGTTAGTGTAAAAACTGAAATCGAATGGTCTAATAGGTTAAGTTAATTGCTAATCACCAATAATCATTCATTAAATCATCTTAAAACATCTAAAATTGCCTAAATCAAAGAAAAAGTTTCAAACAAGGTCGAAACCACCATTGATGCCCATGAACCCAAGTGCATGATTTTGATCAAAATGAAATGAAACATGTTTTAAGATGATAACCGATGCTAAAACATCATTTTAAATCATTAAAATAACTTCATTCATCAATAAAAAATTTGTGATTAAAGTGATTAAGTGTTGATTTGTTTGAAACTTGATATAACAGTTAAAACGACATTGACATACAAGGTTTTTAAACAAAATGATATTATCAAATTGTTTTTAAATCAATGAGTTAAATGTACTGTTGATTATTACATTGTGTCATTACACTTATTACTTTGCACAAATGCTAATTACTTGTCATTCTTGATTTCTAACACATTTGTATCTGATTTCAGATGGATATTCTCAAGTATGAGCCTAAGCATAACATTGTGGCTATGCTAGATGAGACTATTCCTAAAGCCGAAGGATATCAAGAGATGATCAGGTTTCTCAGAAGGACTAGATATGTATATGCAATGTGTGCCAAACCCATTGTGTATTCAAGATTGATCAAATCTTTTTGGAGGACTGCTGAGGTAATCACAGATGAAGCAGGAGTATCTGTGGTTAGGGGTTTTATTACCAGACAGTTACCACTAACTGTGTCTGAGGAGTCAATCAGAGATGCTCTGTTTCTGGACAATGAAGATGTGAATGCACTTGATGAATTTACAACTACTGAGTGCCAAGCGTGTTTTATAAATATGGGACATCCCCCCATATTTCCTAAACAACAGTTTGTAAGGGCTAGATTAAGAAAGCAATGGAAACTGTTATGTTATGTGATACACCATTGCTTATCCAGAAGAAGTGCAGGCTTTGATACTTTTCCATCTGATATTGCATCCCCAATAGTTGCAATAGCCACAAACAGACCGTTTAACATGATCAGATGGATAATGAAGGGTTTTATTTTTAATCTTGTGAAGGGTAAGAGGTTCAAATTCCTTATGTATCTAAGGTTTTTGCAACTAATCATCAATGAGGCTTACACAATGATTAAAGAAGAAGGTGTTAATGGAGAAATGTTGATGACTGAGGATATGAATGCTTCATCTTATAAAAAGATGAGCACGGGAAATGTTGAAGATGTACAAATATTTGACTATATGCGAGATATAGCAAATAGAGAAGAGGATATTGGCCTTGAATATCATCACATAGCTCAAGGTGAACTGTTTGATCCGTTAGATATTATTGACGATATTCCTGATGCCAGGATAGATGATGATGATAACAATGATGGTGATGATAATGGAGATGAAGATGAATCTGATAATGGAGAAGAAGACGAATCTGATAATGCGGAGGAAGATAATGCTGAGTCTGATAGTGATGACTCGAATGATGGAAGTGATGGTGGTGAAAATGTTGAATAAGAAGCTGTGATTGAAAATGTTGTATCTGACGAACTTGTTGAAGATACAATCATTGAAAATGTAGAAGAAGAGTTAGAAGATATTATTGAGATGGAACTGATTATTGAAGAAAATGTTCTTGTGTTTGAACCGATTGTAGATGTGATGATGCATGAGTCGATTGAACCTATTGATAGTTGAAGTTGAGTCTGTGGCACAGGCAGGTGATGAAGCTGATACTGCTATACATGTTCCTGATCCCATTAATGTTGCCACTGAATCAACTCCAGCAACACAACAATTTGAACAACCTACGGGGTCTTCACCTAAGGTTGGTTCAGATGTTGATATGAATGAAGAGGATAATGAAAATTTTCATTTGAAGAGGATGGTAGCCAAGTTATTAGATGAAAATGCTCAGTTGAAGGCTTCAAATGAGCGAAAGAAGAAAAGGTTAGCTGAGTTTTGGGCTACGCATCAGAAAAATTCTGAAACCTTCAAAGTGTTAGATGCTGAGTATGAGAACCTGAAGATTGATTATGAGGAATTATATGCTGAGTGCAACACTTTGAGGGCAGGGAAAGAAGTGTTAGAGACGTGGCTAAAAGAAAAGGAGACAGAATCGTCAGAATCTGATAAAGATTTTTCTATTATTGAAGACGTTGGAGTGTCTGATACTCCTAGGGACGTCACACTTTATTATACTCGATCACAACGATCTAAAACTGTGACTGAACGGATTGTAGAATCAGTCCCTATTCCCGATGATGCTACTGCTACTGTTATACCTAACAAAGCGGAGGGAAAACGTAAGATTGATGAAGTGCCTGAAATTACGGAAGAGATGACTTTACAAAAGAAGGCTAGAACCGAAGGGAATGTTCAGGAGGAACCGGTTCTGATTGCTGAATCTGATCAAGATGTGTCTGTGACTGAAGCAGGACCATCTATGACTATTGCGGATGCACCACATGTTGATGACATTCCTCTAGATCTCGAAGAGAAGTTCGAATATTTGAGAAAGAAAAAGTATAATCGGGTATTTTTGTACCGATTAATAGTCTCTCAGGTATGTGAAGAATATGACAAATGCTTAGCAGCTGAGACTTCAATACCTGTAGATCCTAAGGAAGTAACTATCGAACAAGGTGAATGAGATCCGATATCTGAAGCGATAATAGTTGATGAAATTCCTGTAGAGGAATTAAATCACAAAGATCCTGAAAGAATGGGATTTTTTTTTAATTAAAAGACTGGCTGTTGTCAAGGAATTATCCGAGGAAGAAGCTAAGTGTGTTGGGTGCTGAAACAATAAAGAACTTAGTCAGAATGTTTCAAGTCACTGAGAAGATGCAGAAAAAGATGATGATTCTTAACATGGATAACCCAGAATACAGTGAGCTGACTAAGAGAACATGAATTCTGAAACCTCAAGAGATTGTGAATATGTCATTGAGTATCGAAAGTCATGATAAAAGGAAAGAGCTGATCAGGATGTTTCCAAAAACTCATTCCGGAGCATATGATATGACTGAAGCGGTACAACGATCTAGGGACTCAACCAAACATTTGGAGATATGGTAAGAAGTGAGTTACAAAAGGGCCAAACTATATCTGAATTACTTGATGCCATGATCATTCCATCAAGTGATAAATAAATGAAGATAGTCGATTGGAAATACGATGAATTATTTGTTGTATTCTTGGTGAAGCGAGTCAATGCATTATGTGACGTATATCTGATCCATGCATAGTATCATGCAAAATGGATACAAATTTTTGGCTTAGTATCGACAATAGGTCTGAAAAAGTATCTAAAAATAAAAACTTTAGATATCTGTACCCTGTCGAAGTAAGGAACCATGGCATATATGTTTGGAATAGATTCCATTTTGAGAGAGTTGAATAAGCACTATCTCGTTGAAAAGTTCTATATATCTGACCTTTCTCAACGCATTTCTTTAGACAAAGACTCGGTTTTTCATTTCTACACTTCAATCTTGTAACTCCCTGTTCAGGATTTGAAAGAATTGGCTAAACTGCCACTGCGCAATCCGACAAAGTCTGCGCGTGGTGAAGGTTTAGTAAATCTGATTGAAGTGGGAGTGAATAAAGATAAGAAGTTTCTTGAGTTTAGATGCCAACAAGAAGACTCGGCTTATTTCTATGAAAAGAAGAAGAAGAAAATGCCTAATCCGAATGACGATGATGTACACTTGGTTGATCTTAGTGATAAGTTCTTTGAGAAAATCACAAAGCCGGGTTTGAAAGTGTTTAATGGAACACAACAAACCAAGCCGATTCTTAAAGTGTTTTATCATGAAGAACATAAAGAGCTGAAGCTGGTGAGAAATCTAGAAGATATGTCTGATGATTGCATTGAGATATTTGGTGCATTCAAGCTGAAACTACTTCATCCAACCTACATTTACTTTTTGAGAAGTTACAAAATGGAGAAAGTAAAAGATGATATTGCTGAGAATGATAGAAAGTATTTTTTTTTAGGATCATAAATGCTATGGCTGTGGCGATGGGAAGGATTGCTTATCGCAAAGCAATTGCTTTTTCAAATCTGGAGCGTCGAGACATTCAGCGCATTGCTTACATGCGGGTCACAAGAAAAGGAGCATTGGAGGTGGTGTCTCTGATCACTAGGAGCCATATCTTATATATGCTAACATTGATTTTGCATGTCTGACATTTGACACATTAATTCGCATGTCCAGACTGAAGATAATGATTCATGAATTAAAAAGCAAATTTTCAAAGGCTCTTTTGGACGCAATTGAAGAACAAAAACAATTGAAAGAAAAACTAGTGTTCGTTGCTGAAATTAAAGATGAAGATATTTTGGAATGACGAAAGTTTGATTCGAGAGAAAAGAGAAAAGATGAAGTGTTTGAACGAAGATCAAAGTTAAATCTTAGGGGGAGTACTGTTAGGGCTCATTCCTAGATAAAGATTTAATTTTTTCTTGGTTTATAAAGTTTGTATGTTTAGGGTTAATTGTGTATTTTCCCTAATGTGTTGATGTATGAAAGCTTGTTGCAAGTGTGTGAGGGGTGAGTGTCCAGATCACCAATACACGATAGAGAGAGAAAGTTCTGTGTGTGTGATTGTATTCTCCTGCACAATTGTATTTGCAACGATTTTGTTCATCAATACAAGTGAATTATTTAGTAATGAATTCTGTGTTAATTGATTGTGGTGTTACATAGATCATTGTGGTTTGTAGCAGTAATCGATCCAATTGAACCTATCAATTACCTATATAATCACACACAAAAAAAATTTGATCAAAAAATCAACTTTCAAAAAATCAACAAATTTTCACATAAACCACTACTTTTACAAATATTTAATCACACCAAAGGAAACTTTCATAAAAAAATCAACTTTTGAAAAAATAAAAAATTTCCACATAAACCACAAAATTTACCTATATAATCACACCAAACAATTTGATCAAAAAATCAACTTTCGAAAACATCAAAAATTTTCATATAATACTACAACATTTATAATCACACAAAAAACAAATTTGATAAAAAAATCAACTTTTGAAAAATTCAAAAATTTTCACATAAACCACAACATCACCTATATAATCACACCAAAAAAAAATTTGATCAAAAAATCAACTTCCATAAAATCAAAAAATCTTCACATAAAACAACAACATTTTACATATATTTAATCACACCAAACCAAACTTTCATCAAAAAATCAACTTTTGAAAAAATAAAAAACTTCACATAAAACCACAACATTTACCTATATAATCACACAAAAAACATATTTGATCAAAAAATCAACTTTCGAAAACATCATAAAATTTCATATAAAACTACAACATTTACCTATATAATCACACCTAAAACAAATTTGATCTAAAAATCAACTTTTGAAAAAATAAAAAAATTTCATATAAAACCACAACATTACCTATATAATCACATGAAAAACAAATTTGATAAAAAATAAGCAATTGAAAAAATTAAAAATCTTCACATAAACCACAACAAAATTACCTGTATAATCAGACAAAAAACAAATTTGATAAAAAAAATCAACTTTTGAAAATGTTGGGGTTATTTGAAGATGTCACTTTCCAAATATAAGCCAGTGAAGATATCGAGCATCATCACGAGCAAGCACGGGTGAAGACGTTCATAATTTGTATTTGTCTTAGAATATTTGTGTAATTGTTTCGTGCTTAAATGCGTGTTTGTGCTTAACTGCACGTGGTTAGGTTACATTGTAAGGTGAATGGTATGGACTATAAATACCATCACCTAGGTCATTTGTTAAAAGAGTTGCCTACATTTCATTCCATATCTCTTGTAACCTCTCCATTGATCTAATACAATTCACCTATTCATATTATCATCATCTTCATCATACTTTGCATTGATCTTCATGAACATTCAAGCATCAATACGTGATCAGTGAGTTTCCGCATCACTGATTACAAACAACATCCCCAAACAATCTCAGATCTAGATCCAAGCTCGGTTCGTCTAGAACTATCAATTGGTATCACAGCTGTTGGGTGATCTTTGATTGTTGTTGTTATTGATGGAATTTTAGCTACCATTAGCTTTGATTCATGTTTGTGTAAAGAACTGCAAAGTTTGAGATCAATTGGTGAAGATTTGACTGAGTTTTTGAAGAAATTGTTCATGTTCGTCATTTCACTGCTCAAATTTGAAATCCGGAATTTGTTGTTGATATTGAGAAATTGTTGATTGAGATATGCTAGAAATCATAATCCTAAGCTTCGTTCATGATCAAACATCACTGATTTGTTGATTTCGATCCATATTTTGTCAATTTGTCTCAAAACCCACTTGTTGTGTTCTTCATCAAAAATCCGGATCTGAATGAGATTTAGCTTGTTTCAAGGTGTAATACTTTGAAGGATTGTTAGAAACATCATTCCTAAGCTAATACAAGTATTGAATTGAACAAAAACAACAAAAATTGAAGAATTGATCTTATGTTCATCACAATTTTGACTTTGAAAAGTCAATCTGATATGAAGATTTGAAGAAGTGATTGATATTTGCCCAGAAACTTATCATAATCAGAAGAAGAATTGAAGAATTGAGTGATTGATTCAAGGAATTTTCCTAAGTGATTGAAACAACTAAGTTGACCCGTCCAAACTGTGCTGAAACGTCCAAGGTGAAGTTTGATACTATTCAGCCGGGTGAAGAAGAAGAAAAACACTGTTCAGCCGTGTGAACACTGTTCAGCCGGGTGAAGTAGAAGAAATCACTGTTCAGCAGGGTGAAGTAGAAGAAATCACTGTTCAGCCGGGTGAAGAAGAAGAAAAACACTGTTCAGCCGTGTGAACACTGTTCAGCCGGGTGAAGTAGAAGAAAACACTGTTCAGCCGTGAGAACCTGTCAGCCGGGTGAAAACACTGTTCAGCCGTCCCAACTTTGTCACACGTCCCAACAGTGACCCGTCCAACTTTGTGACCCGTCTCAACAGTCACCCGACTCAACAGTAAAAAAAAATGACTTCCCAGAACAATTTCAAATTAGTCATTTTTAGCCAATATGACTTCCCAGAACAATCATCAAAATGACTTTGAAAATTCAAGAAAAATGTCAACGGGCATGTTACCCGTGATCCAAGAAGAAAATAAAAGAGAAAAGATGTGCACCAAAGAATGTTTTGAACAAACTGAAGAGTGCAAATTATATTCACTTTGGATTTGTGATAAACTAAAGAAAGAAGAAACCATGCACAAGAATATAAAAGAACAACACGAAATATCTGAGCACAGAATCACATCTCTTCAAGAGTCACTCAAGAAAAGTGAACAAGAAGTTACAAATGCAAAGAATGAAGCGGAAGCATCAAATGCACACTCATCCAGTGTGATCAAAGATTTGCAAGAAGAGATTACAACGTTGAAGAAACTCTCTGAAATGGTTATTTCAGAAAACAACAGTCTGAAAACCAAGCTTCAAGAAGAACAAGAGAAATTCAAAAGTCTTCAAGAAGATCACAAACTGTGTGAAGACAGATTCAAATCTCTTACACAGAATGTTGATTCAATGCTTACCCAAAAGCATCACCTGAATGTTCAACTCATGGAGCTTACTGACAAACTGAACAGATCACAATCTGATCATGTGCAAATCAAAGAAGAAGCTGAAAAAGCAAAGTCATCCGAACAAGAAAAAGAGGGATTAGTGCCAACCGGAATTGTTGGATCACTATCTTCTCAAGAAGAAGAAGAAAAGACACAAGAGTTCAGTTAAAGAAGAAGAAGAAGGTTAGAAGAAAGAAGAGCAAAGCCAAGAAGAACAAGACAAAGGCCGTTTCATCTGATTCTACACCACAGACTCCTACTCCAAAGTCTCAAGATTCCGAATCCCCGAGTGATTCAAACAGTGACGTATACTGTTTAATCTGTGACTCTGAAACTCATCATATCTCTGATTGTATCTACAGTCGAGGTGTCTTTCCTTTTGGGTCAAAAGGTGACAAGTTCAAGACTCCAGCTCCTTCAAGAAAGATTCAACAAGATTCAGAGGTCAAAGCTTCTCAGAAACAACAATCTTCAACAGCAAAGACTTCTCAGAAGAAAGGAAAGAAGCCTCCCTTCAAGGCTCATCAGAAGTACTGCGAGATATGTGAGATGTACAATCACATGAAATCAGAATGCTGCTACAACAAGTACTGCACCAACTGTCAGATGTACAACCACGACACAATGGAATGTTACTACAACAAGTATTGCTCTATTTGTGACATGGTCAATCACAACACATCCGAGTGCTACTACAAGCCGAGAAGATCAGTCCAAAGAAGTTCATCACGTGCATACCCTTCCAGGTATTTTTCTAACTTTAAAAGATCTAATCATAGACATTCGTTTGATGAAAATCAACATGTCAATGATTCATGGAAACCAAAGTTTGTCAAAAACAAAAAGGGAAATCATGATTTAAATGATAAAATGATTCCAACAGTGAATCAATCTTTGAATAAGAAATATAGTCAACAAAACCTGTTTTTAAAAGAAATTCATAATCTGTTTGAAAATGACTATAATTTCTCTTTTGACAAACAATCCATGAAAGAGGATGAAGGTACAAATTACATTGTATCATCAGAACCACCACCTGAAGGTATTCCTTGCACTTATGAGAATATCTCTTATGTTGATGAATTTGGACGACCCAAAACCGAAATGGTTTGGGTCATTACCTCTAACTGATTTGTTAGTTTGTTAGGGACAGTTATGGAGGCCGGTCAAACAAAGAAAAGAAGACCGTGGCTGATCCCTTATCATGACAAGATACTTGAATCTTGTTCATGATGCCTTCGATGCAACTGACGCCAAATATAGTTGGAAACAAAAAGGAATCATTGCAGGAATTTAAAAAAAAAACATTTTCAAAAATCAAACAATGATGGCAGTGCAAGAAACAACCGATGTTTCATTTCGTCTGTTTAGATTAAGTATATTGCATGCACTCTTCATACATTGATAACATATCTGCCATTTTCTTTTCATTAAACTTTCAATTTTCGTAGAAATTTAAAAGTTTAGGGGGAGAAATCATTATTTAAAAAAAATGATAAAACCAGAAAAATCCAAAAATATGTTGAATCTACTTGCATGTACATGAGAAATGATAGTACACTAGAGTTATTCAATGCATCATTTTAAATAATAAAGACTGAAGCGTGAAAATTGATGTGCGAGAAAGCTCAGACAATTATACTGAACAAGTATATTCTATGATGATTTAACTAAATTCTAATGAGTTTTTGTGGTTGAAACATCTTAGTGCATGTGAAACGTTTATACAAATCAAATAGATATCTCGTGAAGCATATAAATTACATCGGGTAACGATGCAATCTATTCAGTGTGATGAACCGCATCGTGAGCTTCTTTGTTGTGGTATCCACAGACCTGAAGTCTCACATGAAGTCTCTTTTGAGCTTCAAGGTGCAGCAAAAGATTCCCAAAGTTGGAACAAAAAGAGTCCCAAATGTGGACCGTCACCAAACAAATTCCAAAAAGGAATTTAGAAGATTCCCAAGGGGAACAATAGGAAATGAAAAATTCCAAAATGGAATTCAAAAGAAGTCCCAAAGTGGACCAAATCCAAATAGAACCTAAATCCCACACTGTTTATGATTGTAAGTGACCTGACGTGTTGAGTTGTTCTCGGGTTATTTAGATGAAGTGTATAACTTTCTAATGTGCGATGTATGGGTCACTCAAAACTTATTCCTAATCAACCTAATTGATCATCAAGAATAGAAAAAGTAAGTGCGTCACTTCGAGCTAATTGATTTGTTCAACAATTCATCACTCAATTACTTCACAATTCAAATGTCTATTCTCAAAAACTGCAAAACATGTGTTGGATAAATTGCTAGTATGATCTCATTGCAGGTTAAAGATTCTTAAATGTAAAGAGAAAATTCCAAAAATATCAAAAACATTGAAAAAATCAAAAAGAACAAAAATATTTTCTTTTTAATCTTTTTCTTTTGTGTTGGCAGTGAAACATATGTTATTGATGTAGGAGTTGTTCATCAAGCAATATCTCATCCGATTGAGAACTTAATCTTTACATTGATGATAAATGCACATTATTGCCTGAGTTTTAATGTTTTTCTTTGAGTTGCAGGAACAGTTTCCATTGCAGAACAAGCTTCCACGCGACTTGAAAATGTTCCTGTTCAAGCCTGATTCCAGTCCAAAGATCTCCAAGTCAGATTGCTGAGTGTTAAGAATCCTCCTCTTAATATCTCATACACAGATCCTGTTAACCTCTAAAGCAAAAGTTGAGGGGGAGTATTCTAAGTCAAAGAAGTCTTCGCAATCTACTTCAACCGTTGAAGAAGATCCCGTTGCTGATATATAGATTCACCGGAATCTACTCTCTGCTTATTTCTTTCCATAGCCTCTGATGTTACTCAAAAGGGAGAGAAGAATGCAGATTGCTTGTTGAAAGACAGAGTTTTGATAGCATCATCTTAAGGGGGAGTACTGTTGGGTCCTCTTGAAGATAATGCATACCAAAACTTTAAGTTGCCCTCTATACTCGCCACATGAAGATTTAAGCTGATATGTCAGATTTGTAAAGTGTTATCTTAGGGGGAGTACTGTTGGGGTTATTTGAAGATGTCACTTTCCAAATATAAGCGAGTGAAGATATCGAGCATCATCACGAGCAAGCACGGGTGAAGACGTTCATAATTTTTATTTGTCTTAGAATATTTGTGTAATCGTTTCGTGCTTAAATGCGCGTTTGTGCTTAACTGCACGTGGTTAGGTTACATTGTAAGGTGAATGGTATGGACTATAAATACCATCACCTAAGAAAATTTTTCTTAAGTGTTGATAATCTTGACCCGTCTCTACGTCCAAGTTTCAGCTGCGTGAAGAAGTTTTCAGCCGGGTGAAAGAAGAAAAACACTGTTCAGACGGGTGAAAACACTGTTCAGCCGGGTGAAGACACTGTTCAGCCGGGTGAAGTACTGTTCAGCCGTGTGAACACTGTTCAGCCGGGTGAAGTAGAAGAAATCACTGTTCAGCCGGGTGAAGCACTGTTCAACCGTCCCAAGTTGCGGTCACGACCAAACAGTGACCCGTCTCAACAGTTACCCGTCCCAACAGTTACCCGTCTAAAAAAAAAAGAGTCTATATCACATATTCACGTTAGAGAGAGAATTAACTGTGTGTGATTACATTCTCCTGCATTTTGTACTACAATATTTGCTTTGATCATCAATACAAAGAGAATTATTAAGTAATGAATTGTGTTGCTGATTGAACTGTTTGTTTGTACTAATCATTCTGATCATTTGAGCGATATCGATCCAATTGAACCTATCAGAAAATATAAAAAATTTTCACATAAACCAAAACATTACCTATATAATCATACAAAAAACAAATTTGATCAAAAAATCAACTTTAAAAAATCAACAAACTTTCACATAAACCACAATATTTTACCTATATTTAATCACACCAAACCAACCTTTCATCAAAAAATCAATTTTGAAAAATAAAAAAATTTAATGTAAAACACCAATATTTACCTATATAATCATACCAAAAACAAGTTTGATCAAAAAACCAACTTTGGAAAACATCAAAAATTTCAATATAAAACCACAACATTCCTATATAATCACACTAGAAACAAGTTTGATAAAAAAACCAACTTTCGAAAACATCAAAAATTTCAATATAAAATCACAACATTTACCTATATAATCACACCAAAAACAAATTTGATCAAAAAACCAACTTTCAAAAACATAAAAAATTTTAATATAAAACCACAACATTACCTATATAATCACACCAAAAACAAATTTGATCAAAAAATCAACTTTCGAAAACATCAAAAATTTTCATATAAAACCACAAAATTTACATATATAATCACACCAAAAACAAATTTGATAAAAAAATCAACTTTTTAAAGAATAAAAAATTTAAATATAAACCACAAAATTACCTATATAATCACACCAAAAAAAGAAGAGTAAACTGCAGTTTTGGTCCCTGTGTTTTGATACCATTAACAGTTTCAGTCCCACCTTAACAGTTTTGGTCCCTGTGTTTTTATTTTCTAACAGAAATGGTCCTGAACACTAGATGAAGTTAGTGTTCAGGACCATTTCTGTTAGAAAATAAAAACACATGGACCAAAACTGTTAAGGTGAGACTAAAACTGTTAATGGTATCAAAACACATGGATCAAAACTGCAGTTTACTCAAAAAAGAATTAATTTAAAATCAACTTTCAAAAAATCAACAAATTTTCACATAAACCACAACATTTTACCTGTATTTAATCACACTAAAAACAAATTTAATAAAACATACAACTTTTGAAAAAATAAATAAAATTTTACAAGAACGACAACAATACCTATATAATTACACCAAAAACAAATTTGATCAAAAAATCAACTTTAAGAAATCATAAAATTTTCACATAAACCACAACATTTTACCTATATTAAATCACGTCAAACCAAACTTTCATAAAAAAATCAACTTTTAAAAAATAAAATATTTTCATATAAACCACAACATTTAACTATATAATCACACCAAAAACAAATTTGATCAAAAAATCAACTTTCAAAAAAATCAAAAATTTTCACATAAAACCACAATATTTACCTATCTAATCACACTAAAAACAAATTTGATCAAAAAATCAACTTTTCAAAAAATCAAAAAATTTCACATAAACCACAACATTTACCTATTTAATCACACCAAAATAAATTTGAACAAAAAATCAACTTTCGAAAACATCAAAAATTTTCATATAAAACCCTAACATTTACCTATATAATCACACAAAAAACAAATTTTATCAAAAAATAAACTTTTAAAAAAATCAAAAATTTTCTCATAAAACCACAAAATTTACCTATATAATCACACCAAAAATAAATATCTATACTATATATAAAGTATATTGGAAGGGCATATTAAGATACCCAAATTATAAGAATATGTACAAATTATGATGCATTATGTACAACAAAATATGAGGGTATTATGGTATTTTTAACACTATTTTCATTTTTACCCTTAAAATTAGTTACACTCCAATCTCTTTAATTTCAAAAGACCATTAAATTTTACACATTATGTGACAACCCAAAAATTTCATTTTCTTTTCTCCTTTGCAACCTCAAGCCCTTACCAACCCTACTCAATTTTCGGGACGAAAATTCATTTAAGAAGGGGATGATTTGACACCCGACAATTTCAGGTAAACGTTGTTAACCCAACTTAACCAAATTCCGTTAGTCTTTATCAACATGGAATCCTTCTTCATGCATGTCACCAATATTAATTTAAATATATTAAATTAAATATATTAATTTAAGTAATTATCTAAATAACTGTTTATTACAAAGAGAATAATTCGAGGAATTATTATACTACAAGTGACGTTAACCATTAGTAAATTGGAAATAAATAATACGACTGACTTGAAAATATACCAAAGAATAAACAGGATAATTTCGTAAAACATATATACGTTGAGGAAAAAAAAAGTACGGGGCTCAAATCCTAACTATTTAAAAGTACAATTAACTAACTTAATAATAAATTAAACTCAAGGGGTGATTATGTAAATTTAAGTTAAATCCAATCTTATAAAACCCAACCCTCCCACGTACACCCATCGTCCCACATTCGCAACCCTAAATACCGATCGCCACCTTCACCTCTCGCAACCATTATTCCGGCATCTCTACAACCGCTAACCACAACCGCAAGCATTTTCCACGCCTTTGGTTCCATTATTGTTCACTGTCGCCGTCCAGCGCCACTGTCACAGGAACCGCCACAACTGTGGGACGCTGTGCAACCACCAGCGTCACCTCTGCTAAACTCTACGAACACCGGTGAAACACCGCCTAAGCCTTCCGGTAAGATTCGAAAACTCTGTTAGTTTCGGTTGGTCACAGTTTGGTTTCGCGGGTGCGTTTCGGTTACAAATCTCATTTATGTGAATATATAAATAATCACAGTTTGTATGTATAGCTTGGTGTGTACATATGTGTGTTCTTTCTCTTTATTCATGTTTAGATGCAAAGATTGAACTTATAGTATATATATATATATTGTGATTTTATATATATATATATATATGTACTGTTGTTATGCGAGTATACATATATATATAGGTATGTAATTGAGTTGATGGTGCATGATTATATACTAGTAGAGTACCCGCGCGATGCGGCGGCGCAGATACGAGACAATCTACAATGTGACTCTTGATTTTGGTTGTTATATAATACTCTCGTGACTTATATTATACTTTAGTTAACTTTTTTATTCGTATATCGGTAGTCTATTTGTGCCATGAGAGTAACATATCCCAAATAAAAAATAACAAACACACAAATAAGAAAAAAATTAGACATAAACAAAGTACATTAAAAATAAATATCCAAACTTACGAAGAAGTAAATGTAAGTCAAAGAAATGGTAATATAAGAATAAATATCCGCATGTCAACTACTTACATTGTGATGAGTTTATTTTTTGCCAAAGACCTGGCACCATTCTTCGACCATCATTCCTCATTAATATAAAAGGACAAATAATAAAAGGAAAAATAAAAAGGATTTTACTATAATATCATAAGTTTTATCATTTTAAACCATAGAATACATGTTGCCAATCTAAGGTTCTTTGTGGATCATTCTTAAGATTAGTAATGCAGAAACTCTCTAAGGATCAATTGATTCTGATAATTTCATGAAGAACACGTTTTTTGGCTTCCCTAAAATAGCAGATTTCTCAATTAGTCAGAATGAGATTATCACAGGACATTGGCTTCCGCCAACAGTGAACTATTAAGGATCGCATCCCGCGCTTACTCTTCATTATAGCCTATAACTAATCAGCTTCCGCTTCTGGGAGATCAAACGAGGATACAAATTAAGTTTTCTAGATTTATTAAGATATTGAGAGAGAGAGAGAGAGATAGGGAGAGAGTTACAACAAAATTGTAAAATGAAAATGAAGGTCTCTTATAAAATATCCAAGTGTGTTAGTATTTATAATGAAAATGAAGGCCTCTTGTGAAACATCCAAGTTTGTTGGTATTTATACTGATACCAACACACTTTACAATTCACCTAATAATACATCTATACTATCTTATTATACAAATTGCAAGGGCAAAAGGGTCATTTAACATTTTCCTTAAAATTCAACATTAAGGACTATCTATACACACATTCAAAGTTAAGGGACCAGAATTGGCAACACCCTAATCTTCAACATTGGTGAGAGGACTCTGCAACTGCAACAACGTCCTGCAACATCGACTGCAACACAAAGCAATTCAAATCTTCAACAAAGCAACAGCACGGTTATGGCAAAGATTTGTTGTGCTTTTGCTACTGCTCTTTGAATCAAACCACGGTTATGGCAAAGAAGGCGGCAATTTCTCATTTCACTGAAAATTCAAAAATCGGCGGCCTCTTGCTATATGAACAATTTCTCAGGTAAATCTCGCATTATCTCAACAATTTCTCATTTCTTGCTATTCAAATCTCAGGTAAATTTCTTTATCAATTTCAGTTTCAATTTCAATTTATACGGTTTTGGGTTTATGGTTTGTGTTTTGCTACTCATGTTGCAGGTTGTTTTTGTGCATCAGTCTACTATCCGAGGTATGTTGTGTTGTATTGTGTTGTTCTAATTGTTTCATTTTAAACATAACAACAGCAGCAACTTATTTCAGTGTTTGTGTTGTGATTTTTTTGGGCAATTTTTGTAGAAATGTTTGTGTTTATGACAATGTGTTGTGTTATATGTGTTGTGTTGTATGAATGTTTGTGTGTGTATGAAACTACGAATGTGTTGTGTGGTGTTTTGCTGTGTTGTGGTGTTTTGCTGTGTTGTGGTGTTTTGTTTTGTGTTAATGAAACTTTTTTTGCATAAACAAGTTCATAAAAGAACAGTAGCATCACATTCAGCTGTGTTGGGCAAATATGTGTTTTGATTGAAACAGCAGCAACACACAGCAGCAACATTTGAACAGCAACAACACACAGCAGCAACAGTTGATCTGTTTTGTTTATATGAATGTGTTGTGTTATGTGTTGTGTTGTATGAATGTGTGTGTGTGTGTGTTTTGATGCTGTGTTTTGTTGTGTTGTATTGTGTGTTGTATTGTGTGTTGTGTTGTGTTGTGTTGTATATCTATAAGTGTGTAGTTTTTGACCCATTTAGGATAGATGTATGTGTGTTGTATGTTTTGCTGCTGTTTATGTTGTGTGTGTGTAAACAATGAAAGCATGTATAAAATATGTGTGTGTGTGTAAACAATGAAAGCATGTATAAAATATGTGTGTGTAAACAATGAAACAGCTTTGAGTTTTTGAAACACTGTTTGAAACAGCTTGAGTTTGGATGAAACATGTTATTTTTGTTCGATTTTGTGCAATATGTTGTTGTGTGAGTACCTTAAAATGATTTTTGTGTGTGTACCGTTTTAAAATAACAGCCGCAATTTGACCCGTTTAATAGATAACAGCAGCATATGTTTGGTGTGTGTTGTATGTTTTGCTGCTGTGTATATGTTGCTGCTGTGTAAAACAGATTTGTGGCGTTGGGTGGGGTGGGGGGGTTAAACTTGATCACAAAACGAGCAGCACACACAACTGTTGTTGCTGCTGTGTGTGTATGAATGTGATGTGTTGGAACTAAATGTATGAATGTGTTGGAACGAACTGTTTTGAATCTGCTGCTGTGTTGAATGCCAAATTTGTTTGCTGCTGCTGTGTATAGTTTGGTGTGTGTGTGTTGTATGTTTCAAAAAGATCTCAAAAAATCTGAAAATAACAGTTGATCATGCTGCTGCTACACATCTTTTGCAGCTGTTTATAATCATCTCAAAAAAGCATGTATAAAATATGTGTGTGTGTGTGTTTGAAACAGCTTTGCTTTTTTGAAACAGCTTTGAGTTTGGGCCATTTTTGTTTAATTTTGTGCAATATTGTGTTGTGTTGTGATGCTACACATCTTTTGCAGCTGTTTATAATCATCTCAAAAAAGCATGTATAAAATATGTGTGTGTGTGTGTTTGAAACAGCTTTGCTTTTTTGAAACAGCTTTGAGTTTGGGCCATTTTTGTTTAATTTTGTGCAATATTGTGTTGTGTTGTGATGTTTAAAACACTCTATAAGTGTTGTGTTATGAAACTGAATATGCGTATGAATTTGTTGTATGTTTTATGAATGTATGCATGATAAAGACTTTAAAAAACAGTTTGTTTAATGTATGGATGTGTGTGTGTATGAAGGTGTTCAATTTTCATTTAAGCATCATGATGTTTGTATGTTTTAAAATGATTTTTGTGTGTGTACCGTTTTAAAATAACAGCCGCAATTTGACCCGTTTAATAGATAACAGCAGCAGCTATTTGGTGTGTGTGTGTGTGTTGTATGTTTTGCTGCTGTGTATATGTTGCTGCTGTGTAAAACAGATTTGTGGCGTTGGGTGGGGTAGGGGGGTTAAACTTGATCACAAAACAGCAGCACACACAACTGTTGTTGCTGCTATTTGTGTATGAATGTGATGTGTTGGAACTAAATGTATGAATGTGTTGGAACTAACTGTTTTTATCATTTATGTTAAAACTACAGCAACTACAGCTTATGAATATGTTAAAACTAAATGTATGAATGTGTTATGATTAGGGGGGGGGGGTGTTAAGGGAATAACAGCAGCATCATACACTTATAGATTATAACTTTAAAAAACACAGCAGTTAAACACACTTATAGTTAAACACAGCAGTATAACAACTTATAATTTAAAAAACAAACTGTTTGTTGCTGCTGCTGTTTATATAACTAAAAAACAGTTTGAGTTAAACACAACAGCAATTTTTTTTGCTGCTGTTGTTTATATAGAACTTAAATTTTTTTTAAAACTGTTGCTTATTTTGCTGTGTGTGTTGAGCTGTGTTGTGCATGAATGTGTTATGTGTTGTAGTATAAATGAGTGTGTATTGTAGTATAAATGAATGTTGATGTTGTTGCTGTTTATAAGAATAGAGATTGAAGTTGGATTGCATTAGGAGTGTGTGTGTGTATGAATATATTGTGTTGTGTTGTTTTTTGTGATGTTTAAAACACTCTATAACTGCTGATGCTTGTGATTTTGAAATTGAATGTGTGTGTGTGTATGAAACAGCAGAATGTGGGGGGTAATCTGAATGTGTTTGTTGCTGCTGTGTTGAATCTGCTGCTGTCTTGAATGCCAAAATTGTTTGCTGCTGCTGTGTATATTTTGGTGTGTGTATGTGTGTTGTATGTTTTGCTGCTGTTTATGTTGTGTGTGTGTAAACAATGAAAGCATGTATAAAATATGTGTGTGTGTGTAAACAATGAAAGCATGTATAAAATATGTGTGTGTAAACAATGAAACAGCTTTGAGTTTTTGAAACACTGTTTGAAACAGCTTGAGTTTGGATGAAACATGTTATTTTTGTTCGATTTTGTGCAATATGTTGTTGTGTGAGTACCTTAAAATGATTTTTGTGTGTGTACCGTTTTAAAATAACAGCCGCAATTTGACCCGTTTAATAGATAACAGCAGCATATGTTTGGTGTGTGTTGTATGTTTTGCTGCTGTGTATATGTTGCTGCTGTGTAAAACAGATTTGTGGCGTTGGGTGGGGTGGGGGGGTTAAACTTGATCACAAAACGAGCAGCACACACAACTGTTGTTGCTGCTGTGTGTGTATGAATGTGATGTGTTGGAACTAAATGTATGAATGTGTTGGAACGAACTGTTTTGAATCTGCTGCTGTGTTGAATGCCAAATTTGTTTGCTGCTGCTGTGTATAGTTTGGTGTGTGTGTGTTGTATGTTTCAAAAAGATCTCAAAAAATCTGAAAATAACAGTTGATCATGCTGCTGCTACACATCTTTTGCAGCTGTTTATAATCATCTCAAAAAAGCATGTATAAAATATGTGTGTGTGTGTGTTTGAAACAGCTTTGCTTTTTTGAAACAGCTTTGAGTTTGGGCCATTTTTGTTTAATTTTGTGCAATATTGTGTTGTGTTGTGATGCTACACATCTTTTGCAGCTGTTTATAATCATCTCAAAAAAGCATGTATAAAATATGTGTGTGTGTGTGTTTGAAACAGCTTTGCTTTTTTGAAACAGCTTTGAGTTTGGGCCATTTTTGTTTAATTTTGTGCAATATTGTGTTGTGTTGTGATGTTTAAAACACTCTATAAGTGTTGTGTTATGAAACTGAATATGCGTATGAATTTGTTGTGTGTGTGTGTATGAATGTGTTCAATTTTCATTTAAGCATCATGATGTTGTTGCTTATGGTTCTTATTCTTTGCAGCTGTTGGTGATTTTAGGGCTGCTGAAAATCAGGTATGCGCACTATGTGTGTGTATAAACTATGTGTGTGGGGGGGGGGGGGTTAAATCTGAATGTCATGTATGTATAAATGTGTCCTTTTTATAGATATACAGCAGCACACACACTTAAAATTTAATTTTTTTTAAAAACAGATGATGTTTGAATCTGTTAAACAGTTGTTGCTGTTGCTGTTTATATACAGCAACATGTATGAATGAATTTATACAACATGTTTGAATCTGTGAAACTGTATGTTTTATACAGCAGCAGCTGTTTATATGTTGTTGCTGCTGCTGCTGTTCCAAACAGGCTAGAAATAAATGCTAACATACAACGGGTCAAAATGGGTTAGATGTGTGTGTGAACTTGCTTATGTATGTGTGTGAATATGTTGTTGCTCATGTATGAACTTGCTTATGGTTTTTACAAAAATGAATGTGTTATGTTGTATGAATAGTGAAAACTGAAACTGAATTGTTGCTGCTACTGTTGTTTATATGTTGTTTAAAAAATGGTTGTTTATGCTGTGAAAAGTGAAAAATGGTTCAAAGATGTTTGTATGTTGTTGCTACTGCTGTTTATATGTTGTTTAAAAAAACTTGAAACTGAATTGTTGCTGCTTATGGGTTAGATTGGGTTAGATTTCAAAATGTTGTACATGAGTTAAACGTGTTGTTTATATGTGCAATTTTGGTTGAAACCACTTGTTTCTTCATGGATTAGTAGGCAACTTGTCAAATACTCTATAAGTGCCAGTTTTATTACATAATAGTTCAACATAAGTTGCCTTTCATTTATTATAAGTGCAGAATAGTCCAACTGTAGTACAAAATAGTCCTCTATAAGTGCCAATTTTAGTACAACATGGTCTAACTTAATACTTAGCGACAAATTAGTGATCTAGACAATGTATTATTTGAATACCTTTATCTTCATTATCCACCTTCCTAAATGCACATTCAGTTTCATGTATAACTTACTTCATGGTGTCTATACAAAAAGTAACTAGCAACATCGTTTTGTTATGTTTTAATATCAAAATCTACAGCTATTGATTTTTCTTAAATTGAAGGTATACTCTATCATGGATTTGCATTACATTGTTGACTCTTTTGCATCAGTCACACAACACAATGTTTGGTATACTATGTGTTTCGTTTGGGTCGACTTTGTTTTGCCTCTCGTATGCGAAAACAAATTATTGATAGTTTTTCTGGACCAACACGTAAGAACCTTTTTTCATTTTTTAAATAATAAAAGTCTAAGTGGTACCTAAATAACAATATTTATTTTTGTTTTTTAGAGACAAAAAGTGGTCGGTTTCATCCCGGCCCCTTTCATGCAGTTTTACAAAACCATGGATTTGGCGGGTAATATGTTTGTACTAAACCGTTTCCAACGTGATAAATTTGATTACAAAGAATGGCCAAAACATAAAAACTACATCTTGGCTTGTAGTGAATTCAAAATTCTATTTAATGAACAAACGAAACTTGTTCAATTTACAAATCAAGTTCCAAGAGGATTATGTGTGTATCCATTAGTGCCTTCTATACAATATCTTGCCCAAGACATGATATCTCTAAAACGAATTACTGGTACGTCTAAAACGTTTCGATTTATACACTTTTATAATACGTCTTGAAATTTTAAAAAACAATATTAACATTAACAAGTCATTTATCTATTATAGATGTCGTTGGTAGGATTATCAAGGGTGAGCGCTTATATGGACATTGTCTTATGTTTCTACAAGATTATACGTAAGGCATTATTTGTATAAAAATTTAATATTTTCTTTATAATTGCCTAATATTTACAATTTTTTTAATAAAAATTATATGGGCAGCGGACACATTATAGAGTTATTTTTATACGACCCGCCGGGGGTTCCGTTGGTGCCAACTTTCCGTGCAATGATAACAAAATCTATTGTCTATGTATCTCGGGTCAAGTTAGTTCGTCTGCCAGACAGTATGTTATACTATACAAATATTTTTGAAAGTGAATTACATAAAATGAATAATGTCATTTTCTAAAACTAATGCATTTTTTTTTTCACTTATAGGGAATATTTTGCGATCCACTGATTTCACTACCATTGTCATTGAACCAAACATGCCTGAGGCTCACATTATTATTTAAACGTTGGATTTTTCTCATATTTCGTAAATTTGTTTAAGATTCATATTGTGTTCTTTTTAGATTAATTGACATGTGTAACGCTTATTAGTTGGTTTTCTTATATTTCATATGCTACCATCCTTAAAAGTTTCAGAAATTAAAAAAACATAATAAACTATATTGTGTGTGTTGGCTTGAAGTAAAAAATAAGTTACAACAACTATATTTTTCTTTATAGATATGAAAATTTCGGAAGGTTAATAATGAAAATATAGGTATTTGGATAATACCATTTCTAGATCACTAATATGTCGCTAAGTTTTTAGATAAGTCTATAGCTAAGTTTTTAGATAATAGGAGATCTAATTTTTATACTACATTCAAGTTTTACAACTAATTACTCATTATTTGTGCAACACGAAGGAGCCACCATGGTTGATCTTTCTGTTGAAATAATCGTGTCTGAGATATTAACAAGAGTGCCAGTGAAGGTTGTAGGCCGTTCTAAGTGTGTTTGTAAAGAATGGTGTGCATTATTATCAACACATGAATTTCTAAGGGTACATGCAAACCGCTCATTAAATTCATCTAATCAAAGAATTCTCTTTGTTGGAGACCATTCAATCTCTGTTCATCCGATTAACGTTCAATCCGGTGTTTATGGGCCGAGCACCATCGTTTCTTTTCCATTTAATGATATCTCGATCCATTCACATTTGAATGGATTGTTGTGTCTTCACTTGAATAATACATCCGAGTTGCTCCTATGGAATCCAATAACTCGGGCTTACAAGCATTTGTCAAAACCTGATTGTCATGGCTTCTTTGAACATAACTCAGATACTATTGGTTTGTACATGGACGCATATGATGATTACAAGGTCTTGCATGTCAAGCGTAGGTGTCGTGCATTTGTTGTCTCAATATATTCTAGGAAAATAGACTCCTGGAGAAATATACATTTCATTACAGAACCAGAGTACGTGAACCCCACTTTCTCTTGGTCAACTGGTACTTTATGTTGTGATACTCTATATTTCACTGTTTGCGAGTGCTATGTTGGAGGTAAAAATGTGGTGATTTGTTTTGATGTTAATTCAGAAGAGTTTAAGGAGATAGGCTTTCCACCGGTTCCGTCCACAGGATTTTATTACGGAGAGTTAATAAATGTCAAAAATAAGCTTCACATGTTTCTTAGCACCGGAAAAAATGAGATCTTGATTGACTTGTGGATGCTAGAAAATGAACGCTGGAAAAAGGTCTTCTCGTGTCCCCCAGTCCCCCCTATATCACTTTCAATATGGTGCAACATAAATCATTTTATGACGAATGGTAATTGGTTTATGATGACTTTACGGGGGAAGCTTTACGAAATTGAAACTGATGAAGAGCCATTTGAATGTTTTTATCATACTCACTTTCGTAATTTTAGTGGGGCAATGTTTGTTCAGACTATTGTTTCACCAAGTCTTTAGTTTGACTTTTAATTAGTGTTTTCATGATATCTTTTAATGTTTTATGAACTTGGCTTTTATTCTCCAGTAATGATGCACCTTTGAAAATTATTGCCTTGTGATAAATCTCTTTCATTTCATTTACAAGGTAGTTACCAATTTACAATGAATAGTCGGCAACCAAAAGATGGTAATGACGTTTCTACGTCTAATGCATCTACGCCAGCTTCAAAACGAAAAGAGTATCATAGACAGTATTATGCTTCACGGAAAGAGAATAACAAAGTATCAAAAGTTAGAAGTGGCGATTTCTCTGAAAGTAGTAATCATGTACCTTTAGTTCATGATAAATCACTAGAAAGGATACCTTTAAGAACTTTAGAAACAAATGGTAGTCATATGACACAAATGTTAAAAGAGAATGTGCCACGTGCTTCGGCTCAATACAGAAAGGAGTACAATAGACAATACTACGCTACACGCAAAGAGAATAGAAAATGTATTACAAATGTTATTCAAGTAACACAAACTCCGACTGATGATTGTACGCCAATAAATACACTCCCATCAGCAGTTGACGTCCGTATGCCTGAAATTACACGAGGTTTCTATTAATTTGTGGCTTATGGTTCGTTTATAAAGTTTGATATATTTTACAACTTTCCTTACTTAATAAGTTCAATTTATTAGGTGCTCGAATGCAACCGCGTACACTATTACCTCAATTTATTGAAGTAACCGATGAACCATCCATACAAGATGTGAACATAGAAGAGGATCCTTATAACTTTGTTTACGATGGTATACCTCCAGATCATCGTGTGCTAAAGGAAAGGAGTCCATGTTCACATTGTGAAGCCAAACTATTTAGATTTGAATTTGCTAGCTTTTGTTGTATGACTGGTCAAACGGTGCTAGCACATTCAGAAATTCCGGCAGTACTGTACTCGCTTTTCACCTCGCAAGATGAAACTGGAAAATTGTTTAGAAATAACATACGTGCTTATAACACTAATTTTTCGATGGCCTCGGTGGGTGTGACTTTGGATGGTACAATGAACAATATGAGAGAAGGTGTGTATACATTTCGTGCACATAAAGGAATATATCATAGAATCGACCAATTAGTTTCGAGGGATGGAAACCCTAGGTACTTACAATTGTATTTTTATGATCCTGATACTGAGCTAGATTATAGACTTCAATGGCCAAATCTTGATCGAAGTATTACTGAGATGTTGACTCATGTTCTTTCTACAAACCCATACGTCAACACATTTCGAAGTCTTGCGGAGCTAGGACCTCTCGACAATTATAGGGTCACTTTGAATGCTTCGGTCGAACTTGACCAAAGGGTGTACAACCGACCAACAACATCTGAGGTTTAAATAATATTATTATTTCAAATTTTTATATAACAAAAAGGAGTAAGTATTATTTTACTTATATATAAAGCACCATTGTATAGGTTGCTGGTATTTGGGTTGAAGGTAATGACAATATCACTTCATACAAAAGGAGCATTGTTGTGTACGGTAGATCTGATTATACTCAAAATATTCAGCCGCACTATGGATGTTACGATCCGTTATCTTATCCTATGTTTTTTCCTAATGGGGAGTCGGGTTGGCATCCTAGAATACCACGCCAAGCAGTATCAATAGATGAAGTTCACAACAATGAACACCACATGGACGAAGAAACAGAAGGTGTCAAATTTTTCCAATCTTTTATTAAGTGAGAATCATTAGACACCCTATCGTGTAATATTTTAACTAATTATTTTTTAAACCACTATTCAGGGGCTAACAAACAAAGTAAAAGAATTACCGTTGCTATGCGAGAGTACTATTGTTACAAGTTTCAAATTCGACCTACTGAGAATGTGCTCCTATTTGGTGGTAGATTGCTACAACAGTTCGTTGTTGACGTTTACATAAAGATTGAAACACAACGTTTACAGTGGTGTGAACATAACCAGGCTACAATAAGAGCAGATTTGTACCAAGGTATTGTGGATTGTGTCAATGCTGGTGAGGTGAGTCCAAACAGAGTAGGACAACGAGTTGTATTGCCAGCGTCTTTCATAGGAGGGCCTCGCGACATGCGACGGAGGTTTCTAGATGCGATGACTTTAGTACAAGAAGACGGAAAGCCTGATTTATTCCTCACTATGACATGTAATCCTCAATGGCCGGAGATATGTGATAATTTGAAAGCTGGGCAAACTGCACAAGATCGCCCGGACCTTGTTTCAAGAGTGTTTCGTGCTAAATTAGAGGATCTTAAGGAACAACTCTTTAAGAAACATCTCCTCGGAGAAGTTAAGGCATACGTTTATGTCATTGAGTTTCAAAAACGTGGTTTGCCGCATGCACATTTTCTTCTTATCATGTACCCCCAACATAAAATCGGTAATCCAGATCATTATGATAAGGTTGTGTGTGCTGAAATTCCAGACATACAAAGACATCCTAAGTTGCACGAGCTTGTTGTCAAGCACATGATTCATGGTCCCTGCGGACGTTTACGAACAAACAGTCCTTGCATGCAGGGTGATCCTCCAGTATGTCGTTTTCGCTATCCTAGACAATTTAATGACCTGACAACACAAGGAGAGGATTCATATCCATTATATCGAAGGAGAGATAATGGAATAAAAGTGGATGTTCGAGGTAAAACACTTGATAACAGATGGGTAGTTCCGTATAACCCAAAGCTTTTGATGATGTTCAACTGTCACATAAATGTCGAGGTTTGCTCAAGTATAAAATCTGTGAAATATTTATTCAAATATGTTTACAAGGGACACGACAAACAGGTTATTCAAATCGATCAAGATGACCAAGCGGTTGTTGTTAATGAGATAAAAAAATTTCAAGATGCACGTTACGTATCGCCCCCTGAGGCTATGTGGCGCATTTTTGGATTCCCTCTTTCTAACATCCATCCTGCTGTTTTGGCATTGCAACTTCATCTCCCTAACAAACATATGGTCAGATTTAGAGATAATGATACAATGACTAAAGTTGTTGATAGAGAAAAGGATAAAAAAAGCATGTTGACTGCATTTTTCGAGAAAAATAGAGTGGATCAAACGGCAAGGCAATATTTATATAAAGATTTTCCAAAACACTTCACGTGGGATGGAAGCAAGCAAAAATGGAATCCTCGTCAACGTGGATCACAAAGAGGTCGTATTGTCTCTGCTAATCCAGCTGAAGGAGAAAGGTACTACTTACGACTACTTTTGTCTAATGTCAAAGGGCCTACTTCTTTTGATGATCTTTGCACCGTTAATGGTGTGAAGTACACGACATTTCGAAAAGCAGCTCTTGAAATAGGCTTAATAGAGAATGATGAAAGTTTATCCCAGTGTCTCACAGAAGCATCTCTATTTCAGTTTCCGAATGCTCTAAGAAGGTTATTCGCAACCATCATGATTTTTTGTGAGCCGGGAGATGTTAGAAAGTTATGGAATGACCACTTTGATTCAATGTCTGAAGATCACCGTTTACAATGTCAAAGCGTTGAACGAGTACAAAATATGGTTCTTAATGATATTAGAATTTTTCTACAATCTATGGGTAAAAATCTCAACGATTTTGATCTTCCGAACATAACACTAGATGTTAACTTACAGTATTTAGGTTGTCGTGAGGTACAAGAGGAGAACGGAATAATTGTTGAACCTGAACACTTACGTGCCAAAGATTCACTAAACTCTGATCAAAAAGTTGTGTTTGATGAGATCATGATGCATGTGGATAATGATTTACCGGGTGTGTTCTTTATAGATGGGCCTGGTGGCACAGGAAAAACTTTTTTGTACAAAGCTTTGCTAGCTGAAGTTCGTTCACGTGGACTTATTGCTCTCGCAACAGCTTCATCAGGTGCTGCTGCTAATAATATGCCAGGAGGGCGAACGGCTCACTCTAGATTCAAGATTCCTATTAATCTTGAAAATAATTCAATGTGCACCATCAAAAAACAAAGTGGGACTGCTGAACTAATAAGGTCATCCAAAATAATCATTTGGGATGAAGCATCGATGGCAAAACGACAGGCGATCGAAGCCGTAGATCGAACAATGCAAGACATCATAGGCGTTAGTCTCCCATTTGGCGGAAAAATAATGGTTATGGGAGGTGATTTCAGACAAGTTTTGCCGGTTATTAGACGAGGCACTCGAGCACAGATTGTAGACTCTAGCCTACGAATGTCGCCACTTTGGTCTTTAACTAAGAAGATGCGTCTGACCATAAATATGAGAGCTCTTAATGATCCCTGGTTTTCTGATTTTCTTTTAAGAGTCGGTGATGGGACTGAAGAAACGATCGAAGGAAGCTTTATCCGCATACCTGATGACATGACAATTCCATGCACCATCCTAGAAAACTCTATGAAAGAATTGATCAGTGTCATCTTCCCGTCAATTCAAAACAATATGTATTCTTCCGATTATATAATTTCTAGAGCAATATTATCCACTAGAAATGAGAGTGTTGATGAAATTAATGATCAAATGATTGACATTTTTCAAGGTGAAGAAAAAATGTACTACAGTTTTGACGAAGTAGAAGACGATCACAACAACTTCTATCCTATAGAGTTCTTAAACTCATTAACTGTGAGTGGTTTGCCACCTCATAAACTTCGGCTTAAAATTGGTTGCCCTATAATATTGTTACGGAATATCGATCCATCACATGGACTATGTAATGGCACAAGATTGATATGTAAAGGTTTCCAGCGCAATGTTATCGATGCAGAAATAGCGGTTGGTCAGCATATGGGAAAAAGGGTATTTTTGCCAAGAATCCCTCTATGTCCTTCTGAAGATGACATGTTCCCATTCAAACTCAAAAGAAAACAGTTCCCCGTGCGACTTAGCTTTTCCATGACAATCAATAAAGCTCAAGGTCAAACAATTCCACACGTTGGTGTTTATCTACCAGATTCTGTATTTTCACATGGACAACTTTATGTTGCATTGTCAAGAGGGATATCACGTGAAAATACAAAGGTATTAGTACATCAAGCCAAAAAATTTAAAAGAGCAGGGGTGTACACATCAAATGTTGTGTATCGGGAAGTGTTAAGGGATGATTGAAATACATCTGTTTGAGAATTAAGGTAAATTAATACATTTTGTGGCCAAAATATAAATATATTGTGCATGCATATTTTGATGTTATTATTACTTATTCATTGTGTGTATATATATTTTGATGATGTTATTATTACTTATTCATTACACTGAATCAAATGAAAATAAATGGTAAGAAATGATCATCTTTATTAAACACTTCCTTTACAAGATACTAACTTCCAGTTTTCTCTTCTATATTAGAACTTTCTCATGGAGGATACACGAGAGAAGTTTGAGGCGATGTTAGGTATCAACTTTTATATTAAAAATGTATAACTTTGTTGGTTTTGATAAAAAAATTTGTAAGAGATTGAACATTGTTTTTATAGTGTCCAAACCAGCTTCGATGAATGATGAAGAAATGAAAGAAGCTCATCTTCAAGAAGCCACAACAATAACAGATGAAGCTGTCCAAGAAACATCTGCTGAATCTGATTTTGACAGCGAATGGTGGGCAAAACACGCTGATGAGGTCAATGAAATTTGTAAGCCTTACGACAAAAAATGAGCTTATCAAATTGCAATAGTTGACTCATTGTACGTTTTTTTTCACATTACTACGTCTGTGACCTTTTTTTAATTCGTTTGTGTCGGACTAATATTTTCTCTATTCATGTGTTAAGACTCTTATTTATATTTCTATGTAAGACTTGCGTTTTATTATGTTTATGACTGATATGTTATTATTCGTGTATTTTTTATAATTTAATTTAGACTTGTATGGTTCGTGACATATAAAAATGAAGGAGTTTATTAATAGAGTATCTTGTTGTAAATTGTTGTCGCTAATGCATCGTCGCCGCCGCCGCATCGCGCGGGTATCTTCCTAGTACATGTTTAAGCACATATACAACTACAAAAACTCAAGAAAAAGTAAAACATGAAGAGTGCTGCTATTCATCAACCTATTCATGTCACTATTTAACAACTACTACTGCAACTATTCTAAGTATTATATGTATTGCTGCTTCATAGACCAGATACATAGTGATCTACACACATATATATAGATCATCGATCTGCATCTTTGTTTCTTCATCCTCACTTCTTAGAGATGTGCATGAGATTTCTTTTGCAACTATTACATGGATATCACATGCTACTGTTCATCACCATTATTAGCTGATAAAACTTGCTACTGCTGATGCTGTACTATGTTAGATCAACTTTGACAGGTTCAAACAATCTACTCTTGTATGGTAATCTATTGTTGTGATGTATCTTTTTATCACCCGCACGATAATAGCTGTTGTACGATAATCTATTGCTGTGCGGGTAACTTTGTTGCGCATCTTTATTACACATTGCTACACTCATAATCATCAACATTGTTTATTAACTGCACAACGTTCATCAAAAGCACATCGTTGTCACTAAATTAGCTGCTTGCTGCTGATCTGCTGCTGTGAACTTGCTGTTGTGAACAAATGCATCATGTTCTTGCCAGCAAAAACCTAACTCCAAACAAAAACCAACCAAAAACCTAACTCAAAACACACACTAAACACTTCAACATCACTAATATAAAGCAACAACGAATTCTCGTCACATATTTGATAGATAAAACACGTGAATTACATTAATGGCTAGTGAAACAATGATGAATTAAACCATACCTGTGGAGGTCTTTTGCTTATCTTCTTGTAATCCATCATCAATGATGTGTAATCAATTCATCGGGGGCCATGAATAGGAAATGAGCATCGATTTTTGGGGGTTATGGGGCCAAACTATAGTAATGAGTTGATTGAACCTTATTGTATGGTTCATAGGAGTTGCATTTGCATACCTCTTCCACTGTCAATCCATTTTAATGTAGTATAGATATAGATAAAATAAAATTAGCTACTATCTTATTGATCTTAATTAAGGCATTCATATCAACAGCCATAACTCGATGGCATATATTTGCACCCCCCCCTGAAAAAAAAAATGTTTTTACCTTCAAACTGAAAAGCCCTGGTCAGTCTATGTTCAATAGTGTATCCAGTAAATGCCTCAAATGTCTCAAATGATGTGTTACAAGCCCATACTCGAGGACCGAAGTAAGGACAATTGACGTGTTACAAATGCCTAATGTCAAATAGAACCCGTTAGCAAACCTTTGCATGTTCCCTAAAACACATTCTCAAAAGTAACCAAGAAGCAAAAATCACATGAAGTGAGCGTGCTGTGTGTAGGTAAAAAAGGGAAACCGAAAGCGCATGTCTAGTTTAACCCCTAAACACAAACTTTCAAGAACACACAATAATCATCAAACTGAAAGTAAATAATAAAATTATTATCAAGTGAAATGAAAGAAAATAAACCTGCCGCTCTAATAGGCTGCTCATGCTGCTGCTGTTATTATGATGTTATAACTGCTGCACTATGCTGTTATAACCTGTGCATGAGGTTTATGCTCAATTGATCTTCATTATGATCGAAAGTCATTCAATGACTAAAACTGGTCATTAGTTCATACACAAACAGCAATTCATTCTGGTCATGAACTGCACAAATAAACAGGTCAAACTGGTTAAAAAACTACACTCTAACGTACAGATAAAACTGATAAAAAACAACACACTAACGACTGCACACTTTTATCTATATTCTGACGAATATAGTTGCTTGTTACATGATAAATGGGTCACAAAAAATAATGAGATGATTTAAACGGGTCATTATTTTTAAAAACACTTACTTTCATCAGATTTGACTGGTTTGAGTCGTTTTATTTTTATTAAAATGGTAGCCACAACCACATTCACACAACACGCACATTCATACAACACACACCGGAGAGTAAAAAACATAACACAGAAAAAAAACAACAGCTAATTACTTCAGGTCATTAGTTCAAACAACAGTTAATTACTTTAGACAACAGGTCATTAGTTGAAACAACATGTCTTTAGTTCAAACAACTGGTCATTAGTTCAAATAGCATGTCATTTTAATGTAGCTTTGAGTTCCAATTATTTCACATATTGTACACACACATCATCTTAGAATGTTTTGAGTACAATGTACACCCCCCCCGTACACAAAACACCCATTCACACAACGCACACAAATGGTATAAAGTTACAATTATACAACACACAACACAACACATTCATAAACACACAGCACTGCACAAAACAATATTTACTGTTACTGTTATGTTTACTGCTGCTGTTTCAACATAGCAAAACACCACATTCTAATTAACCCGCCCCCCTCGGTTCAAAAAACACACATTCAGTTTTCAAACTCAAAATTGCTTATTTAAACACATTGTTTTCATAAACATTCGGTTAAACAGGTTTCTAGAAAGTGAGCATACCAGATTTTTAGCAGAACTCAACTCACCAACAGCTGCAAAAACAAATCACACAAAACATTGAAAGTGAGCGATGATATATTTACCTACCAAACTGTCAAAATAAGCTACTACTTATATGTGTGTTGTGCTATGTGTGTGTTATTCGTGTGTACATTAAGATCAGGTGGCAAGGTATGAATGGATATGTTTTTCTTATAGCAGCCTAATAGGCATCATATGGGTTGAAATGGGTAAAATGCAAAAACGGGTCAAGTTAAAAACACACTTTATTAAAACCTTTTTTCCCAACTACAAAAAACACAACACACATAAGACACCATGCACGTTCAGGACACACCAATTGGTCTAGAAGACATGTGTAATTGATTTATATAATGGAATAAATTTGTTTCTTTATTAATGGAACTCTGAATTTCAAGACTTTGCTCTGGACTTTGTTGTTTCATATAAACAATTAATAACAAAATTTCCATCAAATTCATCAACACAAATTCATACAAAGCCACATAAAGCATACCCTCCTAAATTTTTTTGTATAATCAACTTAACGACTGCATACTATTATAACCTATGAATGTATATATTTTATAAACTGTATGTTCTTGCGATTGTTATAACCATCATTGACCTAATCATTTACCGGTTTCTTTGTTCTTTCAACTCTTTCATAACCACCATTGATCTAATAATTTACGGGTGTCATTGTTTTTTTGAAATCTTTATCATTTACAACACAAAACAACACAACATAAAACACAACACAACACAGGACAGCACAACACACACATTTCTACAACACAACACACAACACAACACATTCATAAACACACAGCACAACACAAAACAATATTTAGTGCTGCTGTTTCAACACAGCACAACACCACATTCTGATTAACCCGCCCCCTCGGTTCATTAAACACACATTCAATTAAAAATGACAGATTTTGAATTAAAGGCTCAATTAAGTTTGACCCTTTTTTGAAACTGATGTTGTTCATACAACACAACATAATCACAACACACACATTCACACAACACAACAAAACACATTCAGCATTCACACTTATATATAGTGTGTAACGCCCGTCTTTCGACAAGCACCACGGTTGGCATTCAGAAGCATAAAAACAACCATTTATTAAATAAAATTTCAAAGCAACGGAATAATTGTTCAAACATCATTACATTACTCTTTAATTGTCTTAGAAACTACTTAAAGCATTACAAACTTATAAAATTGTTTTCCATGTGTATTCTCTTCAATGCCAGTCTTCAACAAGTCTCTAACCCTCGCCAAGCAGCTCTCTAAAACTCCTAACTTGCACATCAATCTAACATGCATACAAAAGTCAGCCACGCTGAGTGTGTTCTAGTTTTAAAACACCTTTAGAGACTTTCCATATCATTCATGTAATACACGTATATAGCATCAGCATATAGAACATCACATTCGTTTAACACATAACGTAATATCCTTTTCTGTTGGTAAGTCGTCATCATGTCCTCTTTGGTCATAAGAGACCCATTCTTTGGTTCTTAACTGGTTTTATGAGATCCCCAGTAGGATTCTTAGCTGGTTTTATAAGATTCCCGGTAGGATTCTTGTCTGGTTTTATAAGATCCCCAGTAGGATTCTTGTCTGGTTTTATTAGATCCCAAGTAGGATTCTTAGCTTCCGTTACGGCATACATTCATTTATATATATATATATATATGTATATATACAAGTATTCCATCACTCGTTCATACATCATCATCATACATCACATAATAAAGTCCAACGGTCTAGGAAACATCTCGGTATGCATGTTAGCCTCAAAATTTTGTTTGAAACGGAAGTGAGGTCTAGAACTCACCTGATTCTTAGTGGTTTTGGTGCACGATCTGCATTTAAGTTATTATGAAAAATCGTCATTTCTTTCTTAGTGTCGCAAGCAATGTCGCAAGTAGTGTCGCAGGTAGTGTCACTAGTAGTCTTGCATACACGAACCACAGTGTCGCATGCTGCTTCAGCAGCATCTCCACTTGCAGTGTCGCAAGGCTCTTGCCCAGCTTTCGTTGGGACTTAAACTACTGTCGCAAACACGCCCGACATACGTCCAGAAATCAAGTCATCATAGTGTCGCAAGATGAACACTAGTGTCGCATCAAGAACACTAGTGTCGCAAAACGCTGATACAGCTCGTTTTTAACCAAAAATTCTTCTTTTGCAACCAAATCTCAAACTTTTTACGTCCAAAACCTTGGTTTATCATTTATATGACTAAATCTAAGCTTTTTCCACGATTTTATCCATAAAAATGCAACCTTTATTGATTTCTTTAAAATTTTTGAAAAACTTAAAAACTCTACTAATGGCCAGATTCGTTTTGTGTTATGAAAACGTGTTTTAGGGGATGATTTTACCTGGATTACCTGTTGTTTAACACCTTTAAACTTCAAATCAACACTTGGATTTACAAAAATCTTGGTTTCTCTTCCTTTTTGCCTTAGTTTTTTTTCCTTCAAAGATTAGGGTTTGTGTGTGAGTTGTGATGGTGAGAAATGAGGGGATGGTGGCTGGAAATGGTGTTAAATAGTAGGGTTTTTCCATATTTGGGTAGGGTTTTAGATCGGCTTTGGGCCTAATTAGGTAATTAGGCCATTTTAGGAAAGTATTTTAACTAACCTACTTACCATTTTCAAAGCCTAATTAGGTAATTAGGCCATTTTAGGAAAGTATTTTAACTAACCTACTTACCATTTTGGGCATAATTCATTCTTTCACCCTTAATGGCCTATAATTACATCGTAGCCTCTTCATTAATCCTTCCATTTGCTAGTTAGCAGGTAATTTAATCATTACGCTTTACATTCTCGTATACTTATAATCATTTTCTTGCTCATCGTATATATCGTAATCATCGTATTTACTGTTAACATAACATATATCGTAAACGTCATTCATCATTTTAATCATAGTCACTTAAATGCACATTCATATAAACATAAGCACGTAAATAAGTCCTACCATAAGAATCGGGATGTTACATAGTGTTTTAAACATCAAACACACACATTTATGTAACAGAAGCCCAAAAAAATGATTTTTTAGAACACTTTGTGCTGTTGCTGTTGTTATATTTACAAAAAATGTGTTGTTGTTGCTGCTGTTATATTTTAAGCATTTTAGATGTGTATTGCTGCTGTTATATTTACAGCACATTCATACATCCACAATACAACACAACATTCATACACACACACATTCATTTATACTACAACGGTAGCAGTGAGCAGATGCACTTAATCAACAACTGATGATGCTTGTGAGCTGCTGTTAATAACACATACAACACAAACATTCAGTTCTTTCCTACCCCCTCTCATATATTCATACAAATCACAAACAAGTGTTGCTTCTGAAATTAGCAAGTTCATACATACATTCATACACACCCTGTTTTGCTGCTAAAGAAAACATAAACATAACATACACTCATTTACACTCACTTATTTACACTACAACATATTCATACAAGTCACACACACACTCATTTACCCCCCCCCCCCAACACCACATTCAGATCACCCCCCACCCCCGTATTATACACTCATATAGCAACAACAACATAAACAGCAAAAACACACAACACTTAATACATTCATCTATAACCAAACACACATTTATCATTCACAACACATAAATAAACACATACAACACACACACATTTTTTAAAGTGAAATTCATACATACACAATACAACACAACACAACACAACACAAAAACACACATTTTGCAAAAATTGCACAAAAAACAAAAAAAGATCATCAGATGTTGCTGTTGTTTTTTTTATAAACTTTACTTTCAAAAAAATCACAACACACTTATATATAGTGTTTTAAACATCAAACACACATTTATGTAACAGCAGCCCAAAAAGATGATGATTTAGAACACTTTGTGCTATTGATGTTATATTTACAAAAAATTAGCTGCTATTGCTACTGTTATATTTAAAGCATTTTAGATGTGTACTGCTGCTGTTATATTTATAGCACATTCATACATACACAATGCAACACAACATTCATACATACACACACTCATTTATAATACAACACACAACACATTCACACAACACAACACATTCATCATTCATACACAACACAACTAAACACACACATATATTAACCCCCCCTACACACACACATTCATACACACATCTGTTGTTTCAGTCAACACACATCTGATGCTGCTGTTTCAATAAAAATGTCACAACACAGCATAACACAACACAAAAACACACACATTTTTGCAAAAAATTGCACAATAAAACAAAAACAAATCATCAGATGTTGCTGCTGTTTTTTTATAGAATTTACTTTCAAAAAATCACAACACACTTATATATAGTGTTTTAAACATCAAACACACACATTTATGTAACAGCCCAAAAAGATGATTTTTTAGAACACTTTGAGCTGTTGATGTTGTTACATTTACAAAAGACGTGATGTTGTTGCTGTTGTTGCTACTGTTAAAAAAACACAACAAACCACATTCATCTATATTTATCTATACTACACAAAAAACCACTTTCATACACATTCAAACTGTTGTTGTTAATAACACATACAACACACCCATTACTTAAAACACATTCATTACTTTCAGATCATAAGTTCGATTAGTTACCAAATAGGTGACGTTCCAAACCCTCAAGACACGCTTTTAGATCGTCTGCAGCATATGAGGTTCCATCCATGCTAGAATCGTTCCAATCACTTGGACTGAACACTATAACTTCTTCCAACTACACATTCTCAAAAAAAGATAATAATCTGCATAACTAAGTGATTAAAGCTACGAATGTAGGCGGAGGTTTGAGACAAAGATAATAACCTGCACATTCATCACGTTTGTATATACCGAGCTTCATTTAGGGTTTAGGTCTGGTGGTGAACATTCATGAGAGGCAGCAACGGTAGTCGGATGTCATAAGAGGCGATTAGGGTTTGGTGGTGAACAATGCTTCAATCGACTACTCGAGCCTCATTTAGGGGTTTGAAAGTCTGATTCTTTAAGATTTGTACACGGTAAACAGATGAGGAAGCGTTGGAGGTGAGGAAGCGATGAGTGATCGGAGCATGGTAAAGAGATGAGATGACTGATTGAAGCTAAGGAAGCATATGAAGATTTGAAGATGAAGAGGGAGGCTGGTTGAATGAAAACCCTAGGAACATGCAATCAGTTGTGTTATGCTTTTATAGTGTTGAAAAATTTAAGAAAATTGTTAAATTACTGTTTTGTCCTTCTAATTCTCTTAATAATGTAGTACAGATGTGTGGATGAATAGGCATTATATTTGCATATATATAAATATATATGTGTGGTTATGTACGTAAGGGTATATATATATATGTGGTTTCATGTAAAGATGATAATGATTGAATGAAAATAATGTGAGCATGGGTATATAATTATGAATAGGATATGGATATAGAGGTATATGTGTGACTAGATGTGAAGTTAACCATAAAAGTATAATTGTATAAATGTTAGGGAGACATATCTATGAATAAGAGTGAGTACATATATGAATTTAGGTAGGTATTAGGTTTAGTATCCACATATGTTAGTTATATGCATGAGTTGTAGGTAGATGCATGTATGTGTGGGAATGGGTATATATGTGTTTGTTGACATGCGTACAGGAATGGTAAAGATAGTAGGATAATATCCACAAAATAATAATAATAAATAAATAAGTGGATGAAAATGGCATGATCAATTGTACCTGTAATGTGTATATTATGTGAAAAACTATGTATACATATATAATATTGTGACAAGTTGAAAGAAATATGTAGTTGAAAGAAATATTGTGACAAGTCTAAGCATTTAGCTATGGTCATATGTCGAAACCCAATTAAATTATAGCATGACATAATATAATTGGCTATTAGTACGAAACCAAATCGGGAACGCGAAACCGAACGTGATCTTTGTTAGAGTAATTTGTACCTAATTAGTAGAACTCAAACAGGTCATTGGTTGGACTTGGATATTATACTAGATTTTGCTAATTATTGTAGCTGCGCAAACCTAAGGTGAGTTTCACGGCCCCTTTTACTATTTTCCTGTTGGGGGAGAAAGCACGCATGAAAACACTTTTGATTTTGTATTTACTTATATATAATCATGGAGTACTAAACGTTAAACTTAACATACGAAAGTCCTTTCAATTCTCTCGAACCGTTAATATACGGGGTATAGCGTGGAAGTTCGGGTAGTACTACTGGGTTTGACGAACCCCACCCTCGGCTGGGAATGTTAACAATCGTAACAAGGCACAACATAAACAGTCAGCTCGGATTCGAAACGTTTGAGTAACATGAAAACTTGGGTTAGCTACCTACTGATATATATGTGATTTACATTATCTGGAAAAATTGTTTATGAACTGTTATTTAAACCTGTGAACTCACCAACCTAGCGTTGACACTTTTTAGCGTGTTTTTTCGCAGGTGGTCAAAGTTAGCTGAACATCATAATAGGACATGCATCATGGGTCTGCATAGTTTCAAACATTTCATTTATTATTTATTTGCATTTTAAAACTTATACTTTGGGGCGCGTGTTTTGCGCATATGTTTTGGTTACTTTACTTTACGCTTCCGCATTGTTTTAAATGGTTAAACTATGACGTTTGGTTTTCTCATTTATTGAGACACGTTATCTCTTTAAAACTCATTTAGGAGTCGTTTGTGTAGTTAATGACTTGGATCCTGGTTTGTCACCGTCCTAACAGTAAAACTCCGTTAGTGGAATTTGGGGGTGTGACACATTACACCTTTGACTGATTTTAAATGCATTTATTTTTACTCTTTAGCCTGCTCGTTTAAGACAATTTTGATGTCGAACCTATGAAAAACATCATTGTTATCAAAAAAATTTTACGAACAATTTGATGTTAAAAGTTTACGGAACCGAGCTGTAAATATTTATGTACAAGCACTTAATGCATAATGTACAAATAAATTTTTGAAACTTAATTAACTGTATTGTTTTTTATAATGCCTATTAATGTGGTATTTTGAAGACCTGGTCAAAACCGAATATAATGGTACTTTTAAGTTTAATTACATTATATTTCATAAACTAAAAGTATACTACAACTCTCTGAGTTTATATACATTTAAATAAAAGTTATATTTTTGTCCATTATCTACATGATTGTATTTTTATCTGCTTTTTTACTATTTTTTTGAAGTAGAATGTTTAAAAATATCTAAAAATGTCATTGTGACCGGCTTAATGTTGTCAACATTTTAATATAAGCCACTCGGTTTCGACATGTTAAAATAAATTGTAGAAGTTAGTAATGTGTTAGAGTATAATAAAGGATGTTTAAGTGACAACTATAAAAGTTTTACATGTTTTGATGCTTGTTTCACATGAAGATTAAATGGTAAAATAGTATTTTCCCTAACATTACTCTTTAAACTCAACGAAGGAAAAAGATATGGGAAGTTCATATTTTTTCTCCCGCATTTGCTGTAAAATTTTAAAAAACCCATCAACTACGTCAATCTCTCTCTGTCTGTCTCTCTCTCTCTCTCTGTTCAAATCCACAAATCTTTTCTATCAGCACTTTAAACCCCCCTTCAAAATACATGGACGCTTTCAAAGCATCTTTCTCATCTCCAAAGTGGATGGTGGAGGTGAATTGATGGCTGTAGTGAGGAGTGAGGTCGGTGGTGGGTGGTGGATGCAACATATGACCGAGATAGTTAAGGTTTTAGTCATTGTGTCCCTCTCTAGCTAAGGTTTCAAATTCTCAAACTCAAACTCAAAAGGAAGCAACCTCAGACGAATTTTCTATAACGTACGCCCTTTTTCTTTTGAATGTCAATATTACTAATGGGATGTATTTAGTAACGATCTGTTGATTTGATGTAATTGGTTTTGTTTTCAATTTGTTTTAATCTTTGATTATTTTGATTTGTTGTTTTATATAGAATAAGCTTGACGATATTAATGGGCAACAGATTACTTGGACACCCTTTTAGTTAATGCTAGGTAAGGTGTTACTACTCTTTAGGTTTTGATTTTTTTGATCATTTTATGTGTTTCTCATATTGCATTTGTGTGATTGATTTAAATGAACTTAAAGGTTAGGAGATTTCTTATTGGAGCATGTTTGATGTCTTCAGAGCATTTCTTTTGTATTCAGTTGAAATGATTATAAGAATTCTTATGCATTGAAAATACACTTCAAGTAACTTTTTGCGCATTTGGCCCATTTTCAATATTTTTTTAAATGATTAGAAGATGTGATTTGGCCTCATAGATAAACACAACCTGGCTCAACCCATTCGTAAAAAATTTGTTGTTGAATTAATAAAAATTTATGTTTGGTCTACCCTGCTGTTAATATCAAATCTTTAAGCTAGAGAGTATCTTAAAAATAGTTATTCATGTATAACTTAGTAATTTCTCAAACACTGATATGTTGTTTGTAGATTCTAATATGCATCATACTTTCTTCTAGCAATTATGATTCGTGACCTTCACGAAGTTACTCTGGAACAAAAAGAACAAGTTGAAAAGTTTAGTTTGACAATTCATTGAACAAGTTGTTGTCATTGGTATGCTTTTTCATCATTATTTTTTTTATTAATATGAACTCTTGGTTAACGATTATCTTCATATTCTCAGATAATTATGTGTACCTAAATTTAATATTTGAGGTACACTTCATTATCTGCGTGTTCTCTGCATCATGCTTGTGTTTTAGGCTAGCCATATATTTTTATCTTTTATTTTAAAAAGTGAAACAAATTAACTATCATGATTCTGTGTTGTGGCTACATGTTGATGTTATAAAGTTCATTGAGGGTCACTAACTTTTCAAGCAAGTATGATTGCATATCAGAACCTCATTACACAACATATGTATGGCAAACTAATAGAAAGCGGGAAAGACACTCTTTGTCTTTTTTAATGCCGTCATTCAGTAAGAAGTATTCCAAAAAAAATTTAGGCCGTTAAATGGCGTGTATGTTATAGAATGTGTGATCCTAACTCGTTTGATAATTCGCAGGTAAAAGTGGCAATAATATATTTCTTTATATTGATGGAACAAGGCAATGCAACTCTAGAGGTATACATGAAATTAATCTATTATTTTGGTATGTTGTTGCAAACATTGGTTATAGTTTATATGAGTGTGGTATGGGACTATGGGTTCTTCTCACAAAATAAATATTATAAAACTGGGTAAAAGGACAGCAATTCAAACCTTTATTCTTTTTTCCTTTTAGATTATGCCGAATAATGTTACGTTCTCACGTTTTAATGACCGGTAGTTATGCTTACAGTAAATTCTTGAGTAAATTTATGGTCACCATTAGGGTTTAACTAGAACTTAGTTCACACTTTCTTGAGTCTCAAAGTGCAGGGTTGTGAAAAACTTAAGCACTAGAGTCAAGTATATTTAGCAATTTCCTTCAAGTACAAAAAAATGTGGGATCATTGCTATTAATACTATGCATATAAGGAATAATTATTATAGATCATTGAAAATCTTAAGAATATGGTCTAATTGATTTTCTAAATCATAATTTTCTTGAACATATGAATATACAAAACAATAGTTGTTATTGTTTAATTAAATAAATATAGATAAGTTATATAATTATAATAGAATTGGAAATTATTATTTAATTATGTATGAATGTATTTGCTGTGTTATTGTTCATACCAGTTTCTGAATATACTAGCATGATATGATGCTTCACGTGTCAAGTTATGCTCATTTGAATTTTTTAAATTAAACTAATGATGTGTACCGTTAAAAAAACTAAAACCGTGTGTAATGGGGCTTTTTTGCCCATTCAAAAAGCCCCAAGGCGCCCCCTCACCCATTACATAGGGGCACTTTGGCCCCGAAAAATGGTTTGGGCGTTGCCCACAAAACGCCCCAAAATTCCAAAAATCAGTATATGCCCACATTTTCATTGGTCAATTCTTTTATGTTAAATAATTATATAATGGTTAAGAGAGACTTTTTAGGGCTCTTTCCACTACATAATTTTTAGGCAAAAAGCCCTTGATGACTTAACTTCCAAGTGGCACACAAAGCCCCTTAAGGGGCTTTGTCCACTGCACATGGTCTAATGATTTGTTTACTTTTAAGTGTTGGTCAATCATTTTGTTAGGATTTAGTTTCAATGAATTTATTGTCACGATGAAAACGACAAATGATTGGAGGAAGGCAAAGCACGAAGTCACCAACACTCAAGAGAATGATCAAACATTTAATAGTTAAGTTTGATGAAAGATGGATTGTTGTGACTTGAGGATGGGTTGTATGGTCAAAGTATGGTAGCTTGAAGTAACGAAGTCCAACTATTTCTTCATTTTGTGTTTCATTTTTGTAATTTGCATATATTACTATATTTTATGGTGTATAAATATGATTTAGTGTTGTTTTATTGGTAATTATTATTTTGTTTTTTTAATGACAAACCTCATTGAAAACATTAGTCAGAAGCTAGCGAAACAAAAAAAGAAAATTAAAACATTAGCCAAAAGCTACCCAGAAGTTAGTAAGTGAACTGTATCTTCTTCGTTAAATTGACAAACCGGGAAAGAGATCGAACCAACTTGAATACCTCTCTTTGATACTGCTTTCATAGTGGGAAGTCTTTCACGCAAAGCTCTCCATCCAAATAAGTTAATTTTAATGGAGCTCAACTGTTCCAATAATGTTTTACTTTGAAATATTCTACCGACAGAGCTTGCAACAATTGTTTTATATTTCTCACTGTGAATCCATGCACCTGATCATTAGTCCATATCCAAACATCCTTATTGTTAGGCTGCATAGTTGCAAGTATGTCACTAAATAGTTGAACTTGTTGATTTTCTTAAGTATGAACCGGATCACGTTTCCACCTCCATTTCCGGCTTGTATTTTGTACGTGAGAGGTATAATAATAATAATAATAATAATAATAATAATAATAATAATAATAATAATAATAATAATAATAATAATAATAATAATAATAATAATAATAATAATAATAATAATAATAATAATAATAATAATAATAATAATAATAATAATAATAATAATAATAATAATAATAATAATAATAATAATAATAATAATAATAATAATATTAATAATAAACTAAAATGGACTTACATGATTCGATGGCGTACAGCTCGAAGAAGAGCTCTCTAAACTGTGACCCATTCATCTAGCCAAAATCTAATTGCTGAACCCGAACCAATTCTGCCTATAATAATATGATTTAAATTCGTCCCACTGTGTGCCAAAGTGTTTTGAATTATGGCAATGGAATTCCATATTCCAGTTAATTGCTTTAGGGGCAGTAGTGCCGGCCACGCATAGTTGGAGTTATGAATGGCACACACTAGCAGCCCTAAATATTTAAAGGGAAGAGTAATGTGATTGCAATTAAGGTTATTAGCAGCCTATATAATATCCACTTGGATTAAGGTTAATACAATAAATATCTGATTTTGAAAAATTAATAGGAAGCCTAAATATGACAATAAAGCTCCATAATACATTTTTGATGCTGGAAAGATTGGTCTCATTCCTTTCCCCAATTAAAATAACACCATCAGCATATAATAAGTGACTGATCGCTCACTCATTTAGTTCACTAATGATTTGTTTAAGAGCTTAATAATTTTCATATTGAATTATCTGTTACTTCACATTTATAACATCATCACATATGTTTGTCACTATCATAATAATAACTTAAAATGTTTCAAAAAACAAACATAATAAATTTAAGTAAAATTAATTATGAAATCAACAAAACACATAGAAACGAGAACGACCGATAATATTTTCCAAGCTGAATCGCGCGGGTCCCTACTAGTGTTTAAAAATTAACTTTAAAAAAACAACAAATTTTCACATAAACCTCAACATTTTACCTATATTTAATCACACCAAACCAAATATTTATAAAAAAATGAAGTTTTGAAAAAACTAAAACTTTTCACATAAAACCAATCATTTACCTATATAATCACACCAAAAACAAATTTAATTAAAATATCAAATTTTTTAAAAATAAAAAATATGCACAAAAAATCACAACATTTACCTAAATAATCACACAAAAAATAAATTTGATAAAAGAAACAACTTTCGAAAACATCAAAATATAAAACCACAACATATCTATCCAATATTTCAGAGTTTTTAGGGGGAAAATTTAAGAGGGAAAATTGTTTGAGCGGTCAAATAATTGGGCTTCAAAACTGCATCGCTATTTATGGCAACTTTCACTCATTGATTTCCAATCAATTGTGTTCTATATTTTTTGTAATACTTTTGTGGTTTCAATAAATCCGGTTGTTAAAGCTTTATTTATTGTTTCGTTTTTTATAAACAAATTTCTAATTTCAAATTCAATATGATGTATAACCAGTATTCGATTTTGATAGCATGTTTAATCAATCCGGTTGTTGAAGCTTTATTTATTGTGTTCTATATTTTCGATTTTTATCTTTTTTATTTATATACTAGGTTTAACACCCGTGTATTACACACGGGTTGAATAAAAATATTTTTAAAATATTATAACTGTTATATTTAAAAATTTATAAATAAATTTATAAATTATTATTAATCACAAAATTTTATCTTTATTAACTCTCTTACTTAATTTTCCCTCTCAACATTCCTTTTATAAAATAAGTTATGTTTTCCCCCTAAATTTTCCCCCCTAAAAACTCTAATTTATTAGATAGATTTTAGTTTTATTCCGTGTGTATACACGGGTTTTAAACGTAGTCTATCTAATAAATAAGGTTTTAGGGGGTCTTTTTTGGGGGGAAATTTTTTAAATACATAATAGAAAGTTTGAGAAGGAAAATATTAAGTGTCATGCAATAAGTTGATGGAGCTCCTTAAATATTAAATATTTACAAATTACAAATCTTTAAACATAATGATTATTATTTATTTATAAATATTATTATTTAACCCGTGTGTAACACACGGGTATTAAATCTAGTCTATCTAATAAATCAAAGTTTTAAGGGAGGCAATATTTTGGGGGGAAAATTTTATTGTTTTATAATAGGAAATTTAGGAGGGAAATTAATGAAATTTTCATCATGCATAAAGTGATGGAGTCAAATCCTTAAATATTTACAAATTATTAAACATATTGGTTATAATTTTTTTTACAAATTATTAAACATATTGGATATAATTTTTTTACAAATTATTAAACATATTGGTTATTAATTAACCCGTGTGTAACACACGGGTATTAAACCTAGTATCTAATAAATCAAGGTTTTATGGGGCAACTTTTGGAGGGAATTTTTAATCCATAATAGTAGTTTTAGAGGGAAAATATTAAGTGTCATGCATAAGTTGGTAGAGCAATATTATTATATATTAAATATTTACAAATTACAAATCTTTAAACATAATGATAATGATTTCTATATAAATATTATTATTTAACCTGTGTGTAACACACAGGTGTTAAACCTAGTTTACCTATATAATCACACCAAAAACAAATTTGATCAAATAATCAACTTTTGAAAAAATCAAAAATTTTCATATAAACCACAACATTACCTATATAATTACACCAAAAACAAATTTGATAAAACAATCAACTTTTGAAAATATCAAAAATTTTCACATAAACCACAACATTACCTATATAGTCACACAAAACACAAAATTGATCAAAAAATCAACTTTTAATAAATAAACAAATTTCCACATAAACCACAACATTTACCTATATTTAATCACACCAAACTAAACTTTCATAAAAAATCAACTTTTGAAAAAATAAAAAATTTCCACATAAAACCACAACATTTACCTGTATAATCAAACCAAAAACAAATTTGATCAAAAAATCTACTTTCGAAAACATAAAAAATTTTCATATAATACCACAACATTTATAATCACACAAAAACAAATTTGATAAAAAAAATCAACTTTTGAAAAAATCAAAAATTTTCACATAAACCACAACATTACCTATATAATCACACCAAAAACAAATTTAATAAAAAAATCAACTTCCATAAAATTAAAAAATCTTCACATAAAACAATAACATTTTACATATATTTAATCACATCAATCCAAACTTTCATCAAAAAATCAACTTTTGAAAACATAAAAAACTTCACATAAACCACAACATTTACATATATAATCATACCATAAACAAATTTGATCAAAAAATCAACTTTCGAAAACATCTTAAATTTTCATATAAAACTACAATATTTACCTATATAATCCACACCTAAAACAAATTTGATCAAAAATCAACTTTTGAAAAAACAAAAAAATTTCATATAAACCACAAAATTTATTACCACGAAAAACAAATTTGATAAAAAAATAAACATTTTAAAAAATAAAAAATCTTCGCATAAACCACAACAACATTACCTGTATAATCATACCAAAAACAAATTTGATAAAAAAATCAACTTTTGAAAAAATCAAAATTTTTCACATAAACCAAAACATTACGTATATAATCATACAAATACAAATTTGATCAAAAAATTAACTTTAAAAAAAATCAACAAATTTTCACATAAATCACAACATTTTACCTATATTTAATCACACCAAACCAAACTTTGATAAAAAAATACAACTTTTGAAAAGATAAAAAAAATTCATATAAAACGATAACATTTACGTATATAATAACACCAAAAACAAATTTGATCAAAAAAACAAATTTCGAAAACATTAAAAATTTTAATATAAAACCACAATATTTACCTTACATCACACCAAAAACAAATTTGATCAAAAAATCAAGAGTAAATATTTATTTTGGTACCTAAGTTTTACGTATATTCTCCGTTTTAGTACCAACTTTTATTTTTTGTCAATTATTGGCTTGAGTTTTACACTTCATTTCCATTTCAGTACATTTGGCTAACAGAGTTAACTTTTTTGTTAAGTTTTTCTAAAAAGACAAAAATACCCTTTGTACTGAATTGGATATTATAGATATGTTTACATTTACATAATGATTATATATATGTTTGTGTGTGTATGTGTATATGTCAAAAACATTTAAAATATAAACTATAAAATAAGTTCTTATTTTTAAAATTGATCGTTTGTCTAAAGCTATTTTCTAATATCGTTCGGTACAATATCGTACGATTTTTAAACTTTTTTTATATCTATCTGTTTTATAGTGTTTCATATATAGATTTTTTTAAATCTTTAGATTATATACCTTTTGCCTTTTTAAACGTCATTTTTAATATCGTTTAGTTTTTAATTTTTTTAATATTATTCAATTTAATACCGAATTGTCTTTAAACGTTTTTTCAATATAGTTTAACCGTCCTCATTATAAACGTTTTTTTTCTAATTATCGTTAACTATAACGACGTTCCTTCGTTTAAACATCTTTTTTATATTGCTTGGTTTAATATTTTCTACTCTTATAAACGTACCTTTTTAATATCGTTCGCTTTGTTATAATTCATTTTTTAAATGTCAACCGTTCTCTGCTTTTTTTAAATGTCTTTTGAATATCATTCAGTTTATTACCGTCCGTTTTTTAAACTTTTGTTTTTATAAACGTTGTTTTTTTATTCATTTTTTCTACATGTTTTTTTTCTATCTTTTAGTATAAATTTATGCATGTATGGTAAAAAAGAAGTTCAAAAGGCGAAACTTATTAAAGCTAATGATACAAAAAACCGTATATAACGATATTCAGAAAAGACGTTTAAAATGAGGATGCTGAAACGATATCAAAAAACGTTTAAACACCCAACGATATACTAAAAATTAAAAAAACAAACAATATTGAAAACACTTTTAAAAAAGCGAAAGGTACAAAAACTAAAAATATTAGAAAACGACTAAATATCAAACACTTAAACCGAACGATAAAAAAATAAAAACTTTAGATATTAGAAACGTGCGATAATATACCAAAGCATATTAAAAAACTAACTTTAGAGAAACGATCAATTTAAAAATAAAAATTTATTTAATATTTTGTATTTTAAATTTTTTTATGTATATACATACACACACAAACACATATATAAATATATAATCATTATTTAAATATAAACATGTTACAATATCCAATTCAATACCAAGGGTATTTTCGTCTTTTTATAAAAACTTAACAAAAAATTTAACTATGTTAGTCAAATATACTAAAATGGAGATGATTTGTTATACTCAGGGTAATAATAGACAAAAAATAAAAGTTGGTACTGAAATGGAGAAAATATAAAAAACTTAGGTACTTAAAAATCAACTTTTGAAAAAATAAAAAATATTCACATAAACCAAAACGTTACATGTGACAACCCGTAACTCCAAGTTAAAACCGTTGACTATTCTTTTAACAATTCCATTAAGTTTATTATATAAGTTTAGGGTTATTTTTGTAAAATACTAAACTACTTTATAAACCTTTATACCAAATTAAATAAACCACTAATGTGTAGGGACCAAAAAGAAAAATTTTAAATTATATAACCCAACCCCATCCCCACACCCGTCTTCTACATCCATCGCGCACACAAACACAAGTCTAAAACCCTAATTCAACCGCAGCACCACCATGAACCATCGTCTCTTTTTCGTTGCACCGTTGTAACGCCCGTCTTTCGACAAGCACCACAGTTGGCATTCATAAGTATAAAAACAACCATATAAAACATCATTACAAACTTATAAAATTGATTTCCATGTGTATTTTCTTCAATGCCAGTCTTCAGCAAGTCTCTAGCCCTCGCCAAGTAGCTCCCTAAAACTCCTAACCTGCACATCAATCTAACATGCATACAAAAGTCAGCTACACTGAGTGAGTTCTAGTTTTAAAACATCTTTAGAAACTTTCCATATCATTCATGTAATACACATATATAGCATCAGCATATTGAACGTCACATTCGTTTAACACATAACGTAATATCATTGTCTGTTAGTAAGTCATCATCATGTCCTCTTTGGTCATAAGAGAACCATTCTTTGGTTCTTAACTGGTTTTATGAGATCCCTAGTAGGATTCTTAGCTGGTTTTATAAGATCCTCAGTAGGATTCTTAGCTGGTTTTATAAGATCCCCAATAGGATTCTTGTCTGGTTTTATAAGATTCCCAGTAGGATTCTTAGCTGGTTTTATGAGATCCCCAGTAGGATTCGTATCTTCCGTTAGGGCATACATTCGTTTATATATATATATATATATATATATATATATATATATATATATATATCTGTATATATTTACAAGTATTCAATCACTCGTTCTTACATCATCATCATATATCACATAATAAAGTCCAACAGTCCAGGAAATATCTCGGTATGCATGTTAGCCTCAAAATTTTGTTTGAAACGGAAGTGAGGTCAAGAACTCACCTGATTCTTAAGTGATCTTTGCTTGTTTGGACCAGGTTAAGGTAGTGGTTTTGGTGCACGATCTGCATTTAAGTTATTATGAAAAATCGTCATTTCTTTCTTAGTGTCGCAAGCAGTGTCGCACATAGTGTCGCAGGTAGTGTCGCTAGTAGTTTCGCATAGGCGAACCACAGTGTCGCATGTTGCTTCAGCAGCACCTCCACTTGTAGTGTCGCAAAGCTCTTGCCCAACTTTTGTTGGGACTTAAACTACTGTCACAAACACACCCGACGCACACCCAAAAGTCAAGTCATCCTAGTGTCGCAAGATGAACACTAGTGTCGCATTAAGAACACTAGTGTCGCAAAACGCTGTTACAGTTCATTTTCAACCCCAAAATTCTTGTTTTTAAACCAAATCTCAAACTTTTTACGTCCAAAACCTTGGATTATCATTTATATGACTAAATCTAAGCTTTTTCCACGATTTTATCCATAAAAATGCAAACTTTATGGATTTCTTTGAAACTTTTGAAAAACTTAAAAACTCCGTACATGGCCAGATTCGTTTTGTGTTATGAAAACAAGTTTTAGGGGGATGATTTTACCTTGATTACCTATTGTTTAACACCTTTAAACTTCAAATCAACCCTTTGATTCATAAAAATCTTGGTTTTCTTCTTTCTTGCCTTTTCTTTCAAAGATTAGAGTTTATGTGTGTGTGTGTGTTGTGATGGTGAGAAATGGGGGATGGTGGCTGGAAATGGTGTTTAAGTAGTAGGGTTTTTCCATATTAAGGTAGGGTTTTAGATGGGCTTTGGGCCTAATTAGGTAATTAGGCCATTTTAGGAAAGTATTTTAACTAATTTACTTACCATTTTTGGGCCTAATTCATTCTTTCACCCTTAATGGCCCATAATTACATCATAACCTCTTCATTAATCCTTCCCTTTTCTAATTAGCAAGTAATTAGCCATTTACGCTTTACATTATCGTATATTTATAATCATTTTCTTACTCCATCGTATATATCGTAATCATCATATTTATCGTTCACATAACATATATCGTAAACGTCATTTATCATTTTAATCATAATCACTTAAATGTACATTCATATAACATAAGCACGTAAATAAGTCCTACCATAAAAATCGGGGTGTTACAACCGTCGGTCGAATCAATCTCTCGTTTCAGTCGTCATCAACCGGAAACAGCCGCAACGGTTCTATTCCGATCATCTTCATCGTTTCTTATGTAAGCTTCGCCAACCAAACTCCGGTGTATGTATCTATATATATATAAACCGGTTGTGTAATATGTATGTATATATGTAGAGCAGCAGCCATTGTCAACCGAAAACCAGTTGCGTTCCGATCATCTCATCGTGTTTCCGTCGGCAGCAACCCGAAAGATTGTAACTATCGAACCCGTTTTCCGCACTCTCGTCTCCCGTCTTTTTCTCTGTCAAAGAGCGCACACAACAATAGTAGCCCCCACCGTCATCACCGCATTTTCGATTCCATCTCCATCACCGATCATCTCCTTCGTCGTTTACCGGTGAGCTCTTGAGTTCGTATTTTCCTTTTAAGGTTGCGATTCTTATTCGGTTTGATTAAGTATATCTATTATCGGCATATTGTTGTAAGCAGCATGTATAAAAACGTAGAATTGATCGATATATGTGTTAAGTGTATGTATGCAATATATATATATATATATATATATGTCGATTATGTGATTTGTAAATCAACATGTATATGATGAACAAACAGAGATATTGTAGCAAATTATAGGTAACAGTATGTGAGTATTTGCCTGTATTGAATGTATAATAATAATTGAATAAATGTATGCATTAACATAGCAATAGACAAGTAATATGTGATGTCCTGTGATGTTGATCAGTATGTATGCGCGATATGAACATACGTAGGAAAATTATCAACGTAATTGGGTCAATGTGGTTATTGATAAGTATATATATATATATACACGTTATTTAATTTGAATAAGTGTAAATATGAGTAATAAGTAATGATTGATTGTTAAACGGTCTAGGTTTTTCGTGTTGCATATATTATCTGTAGCAGCGCACCCAAAGGTGAGTTTTTTGCCCGCTTTTAAACATTTTACGGGGAGAAAACATGCAAATGATTTTACAGAGCCTTCGGGCAAGATTTTATACGGCCTTGGGCTGCATTTTATACCTTCGAGTATGCCTACTGGCAGGTTTCGGTAAAAGTATAAATGCCTACGGGCAGGTTTCGGTAAGAGTATAAATGCCTTCGGGCAAGATTTTAAACAGCCTTGGGCTGAGTCTTTATGCCTTCGGGCAGGGCCTTCGGGCAACGGCTTTGATAAAACAAAGTTCTATTGTCTAACTGTTTATTTTACTGAGCATGATTCCACCAACTCTAAAGTCCTTTCCTTTTTGTCGAGATTATTAATATACAGTGGGTATAACGGGAAAATTTGAGTAGTACTATGGGTTCGACAGACCCCACCATGCTAGATTGGTTTCCAGGTGGTGCAAATGGTCCTTTAACTTTTGGTCACCCGTTGTGGTGGTAACAAGGCAAACCTTATCGTATCGTCCAGTTTAATCTCGACGTGCTCATGTAGTAAATGAGGTGGTTTAGCTAAACAGCAATAGTAATGATGTTTATCGGTTAAATTATTTTACTGATTATGTTGATTACCTATATCATTGAGCTCACCAACCATGTGTTGACCGTTTTCAGTATGTTTTCTCAGGTGGCTAGGAGCTGTGCACGTAGGACATATCATGCATGAGTCGTTTCACTTTGTTTTGAACTCTTATTTACCTTGTTGGTTTTATTGAAAACAATTACCGGTTTTGTGCTAGACTATTGAGCACATGTTTTAACTCGGTATTGTGCTAGTCTATTGAGCACAAGTTTTATACGGGTATCGTGCTATACTATTGAGCATAGGAACTTTTATTTGTTTGTGCTAGACTTTTGAGCACAAGTGGTTTGGACGTTTGGATTAAATTGAAAGCTTCCGCTGAAATTGAAAACTTACATTTTATTACCCTGAGTTTTGGAAAAACTGTCAAACTTAAACTTTTGTTAATTTATTGAGTCAGTGTTACTGTAACTAATTGCTTGAGATCCTGATATGTCACACGCCTAACGGATACCCCGTTTGTGGAAAATTGAGGGTGTGACAGATTGGTATCAGAGCCATAAGTTATAGGGAACTAGCATTTCATTGCTTATAGTCTATAACTTTAAGCATTTGCATTAGTTACACTTACACTGCACAGTAGTACCATAGTTAGAAATAGTGTTTGTTTGCCTATACCTGTTACATTTTACGTGCTTACCTGATGTATGATCTTTGTAGTCTAAGAATCCTTATACGAAACTTTTGTCCTTATCCCAAATATGAATTTAAATTTTCCTCCTAAATCTAATTATTCTTCGCGCAATGTGGCTGAGACATATTCTCGACGTGCAAGGAGGCTAAGAATAGGAGCCTCATGATTACAACTGTTTTGACCTGTTGGAGGCTATCCCTCCTAGAGATCGTGAAGTAGAGCATAAGTTATTCAACACTTCATTCCTTCTTGTCAGATTACGTAAAATCTTGTAATCCCAGAAAACCGATTTTTTTATTCAGATTTTTCTCACCCTGTTGAACTCGTGTTGACGACAAAAGCGCGTTAAGTATTGAACACTCAAATCATAAAGACTAAGACGTTGAAGTTACCCTTAGTGATTTTCTTTCGTTAAGTATTATGTTTTATTCTTTTAAACCATCTCCATATTGTCACACTTATCTTATTTCATCAAGTTGGTGCTTGATGCTCTCGTGAAAACTATTGACTCGAAGAGGCACCTCGTAAAGATGAGTACTAATGGTATTCTCGTTCTACACAAAGACTGCGCTTGAATACTAACACGAACACAACCTACAGTTTGTAAATAAACATATATTATATGAATACTCTACCTCTCTTATACATCCTATATGCAGAATAATGTAAATTATCTTATAAATAAGCACAAAACAATAAGCATAATAAAACTTACGATTAAAGCCCATGATGGGAGACACACTAGGGTGATTGTGTAAGGTAAATTGACGATTACGGGTGTGCAACGTAATGGTGAATTTACAGGTACACGATTATCCTGGCAAAACCTGTCATGTGGGTTACAACCAAAACTCAAAAGTGAAGAACCAAACAACACAGATTCACCTGATACAAAACTTCATCTCTAAGTAACATACTGGTATCAAGTTTATCCTTTGTTGGCACTTATAAATATCCACATTTGAAATTTAGACACTTACAATACACCTAATTCCATAAACTCATGATACAATGGAATGCCTTAAATTTTGGTCAGTGTGTTATGACCTCTTATCCAACGCCGATAACAACTTAATATCATGGTTTCCTCAATCGAGCATTAAACAAATCTTGTAATAGTAAGGGTTACTAGGAGGAGCCCTATAAAACTACGACTTATTTGGAAAACTCCTTCTTGTAATAGCTCACTCCTCGTGAATGGTATTGCAATCAATATTTGCATCTCCACTGTTATAAAACACGCTTTGGATCTAAAACTTTATTTATCCATCAAGAATATTGAAATTCATAAACATTACCTACAATCACTACATCAGAAAATATGTTCAAATCTTTTTACCATATTATTCACGTAACAGTATCACAGCTTAAGTGCTATTGATGTTGCGAGCCTAAAAGCGATCATCCTTGAATTTAGTTTTACGAACAACCTTACCCTAGCTATTATTCATATGGCAGTTCGCTATATATCTAGACACTTATAACTTTCAGGTATCCATTTCCCACAATATTGATAATGAAAAACTAAGTGAGTTTTATAACTGACACTCCCCCCATGGGTGGGTATATAACTCTGAACATTGAATATGTTCTGTGACTCTAAGGATTTATTTGATGAATATTATAGTCCAGAATAAACAATTAATACCAACTATCGTTTTGCTTGAGCCTCATCCATTATAGTTCAGAATAACAATCTCTTATTTCGTTCATCCCAATACACATTGTATCTACTAAGAAATATAATAATTGATGCCCTCATTGTAATTTGACACTCCAATCGTGCAATATCTTTCTTTCAAAGCTTATGGTAATTTAAGAGAATCCACCTTGTATGTACTTAATGGCCTTGATCAAACTATTTAAAGCGAGATGAAAGCAATTGTACTTAATGGCCTTGATCAAACTATTTAAGCTACACAATCCAAGTGATGAAATAACACGACGTCCTTATCTAACCCGTTAGCAAACCAGACTATTATCTCTCACCATCCCTTAACCACCCCAATGTCAAATTCAAACGCTATCACTCAGTGAGGCTTGGTATCAAAATCTTTGCTAACATCCTATTGTTTGAACTCTTATCTAATCCATGCAAAAACTAAAACCCGTATTTTAAAAGGAATATTGTTAGATCACCCTAGAAGACCTCTCTGATTGAACTAATCTTCTAGTGGAATTAAAAATCAAGATTCTTGAAAAACTCTCTAAGAGAAAATGTTTGGCGTATCATATACACCCCCCCCCCCCGGCGCACACTTCTGATCGTAACACTCAAATTTCATCTATTTTTAGAATGTCTATGACACCCTTGATGACCGCGTTTTGACAACGCTTCTTTAATATAGACTCTTTAGATAAGTCTCGGTCCTTGAAAATCTGAATAACAACTCGAAGCTCCGTGATCTAAAGTTTCTGAAACTTTCTACATACAAAACGTTGTTTAAAAATCTTAAGAGTGGATCCCAAAGAAACTTATGACTTTCTTCAAACTCGCAATACATTAGACCAGTTGGAATCCTTCAAATGATTACTCTAGTCGGCTTAAATCTAATGAAGTGTCTACTTAATGTAAAACTAATAAAATCATTCTTAGCTATTAAAGTAACAACGTCTAACACCAAAGGTACGATTAAATTTTCGGGACGAAAATTCTTTTAACAAGGGGATGATATGACAACCTGAAAATTTTTCTTTTCTATTGTCTATTTCGTCGCAGTCAACCAATGACACTGCATAATTTTCGGGACGAAAATTCTTTTAACAAGGGGATGATGTGACAACCCGTAACTGCAAGTTAAAACTGTTGACTATTCTTTTAACAATTCCGTTAAGTTTATAATATAAGTTTAGGGTTATTTTTGTAAAATACTAAACTACTTTATAAACCTTTATACCAAATTAAATAAACCACTAATGTGTAGGGACCAAAAAGGAAAAATTTAAATTATATAACCCAACCCCATCCCCACACCCGTCTTCTACATCCGTCGCGCACACAAACACAAGTCTAAAACCCTAATTCAGCCGCAGCACCACCGTGAACCCTCGTCTCTTTTTCGTTGCACCGTCAGTCAAATCAATCTCTCGTTTCAGCCGTCATCAACCGGAAACAGCCGCAACGGTTCTATTCCGATCATCTTCATCGTTTCTCAGGTAAGCTTCGCGAATCAAACTCCGGTGTATGTATCTATATATATATATATATAAACCGGTTGTGTAATATGTATGTATATATGTAGAGGAGCAGCCATTGTCAACCGAAAACTAGTCGCGTTCCGATCATCTCATCGTGTTTCCGTCGGCAGCAACCTGAAAGATTGTAACTATCGAACCCCTTTCCCCCACTCTCGTCTCCCGTCTTTATCTCTGTCAAAGAGCGCACAAACAACAGTAGCCCCCACCGTCATCACCACATTTTCGATTCCATCTCCAGCACCGATCATCTCCTTCGTCGTTTTCCGGTGAGCTCTTGAGTTCGTATTTTCCTTTTAAGGTTGCGATTCTTATTCAGTTTGATTAAGTATATGTATTATCGGCATATTGTTGTAAGCAGCATGTATAAGAACGTAGCATTGATCGATATATGTGTTAAGTGTATGTATGCAATATATATATATATATATATATATATATATATATATATATATATGTGTGTGTGTGTGTGTGTGTGTGTGTGTGTGTGTGTGTCGATTATTTGATTTGGAAATCAACATGTATATGATGAACAAACAGAGATATTGTAGCAAATTATAGGTAACAGTATGTGAGTATTTGCATGTATTGAATGTATAATAATAATTAAATAAATGTATGCATTAACATAGCAATAGACAAGCAATATGTGATGTCCTGTGATGTTGATCAGTATGTATGCGCGATATGAACATAGTAGGAAAATTATCAACGTGATTGTGTCAATGTGGTTATTGTATAGTATAAAGATATTGGGTGAAACTAGAGAAAATGTGGCTACACAAATGTATATATGGGCGATGCATGTATGGGAGTGAAAAGTGTAAAAGAGTGTGTAATGTATGTGGGTACTGCATGAACGTATGTATTTGCTGTGTAACATGTTAAATGGAGTAGATAAATATGATTTAATGTTAGAGTGTATTTAAATTGCAAGTATATTTGTATGTATAAACGTGAATGTGTACTAGGTGTATATGGATGGGTAGGTAAATAGCAAAAAGTGCGAATGTGTATGTTATATAAATTATATGAAATTTATAACGATGTTATTGTTGAACGAAGTGATAATGTGGGTCGAGTTTAAGTTGCATGAAAAAGTGACATGTGTAACTGTGTGGTTGGTGATTATGTGTGATAAACATGTAATATAAACTGCTGAGATTTTATGATTCAAACTCTAAAGAACGTGGTACCGTATATTTATATATATAAATATATACACGTTATTTAATTTGAATACGTGTAAATATGAGTCATAAGTAATGATTGATTGTTAAACAGGTCATAGCACGGTCTAGGTTTTTCGTGTTGCATATATTATCTGTAGCAGCGCACCCAAAGGTGAGTTCTTTGCCCGCTTTTAAACATTTTTCGGGGAGAAAACATGCAAATGAATTTACAGAGCCTTCGGGCAAGATTTTATACGGCCTTGGGCTGCGTTTTATACCTTCGGGTATGCCTACGAGCAGGTTTCGGTAAAATTATAAATGCCTACGGGCAGGTTTCGGTATGAGTTAAACTTTTATTACCATGAGTTTTGGAAAAACTGTCAAAGTTAAACTTTTATTATTTTATTGAGTCAGTGTTACTGTAACTAATGGCTTGAGATCCTGGTATGTCACATGCCTAACGGATACCCCGTTTGTGGAAAATTGAGGGTGTGACATTACATAATCATAACAAAAACAAATTTGATAAAAATTCAACTTTTTAAAAAATAAAAAATTTTCACATAAACCACAACATTATCTATATAATCATACCAAAAACAAATTTGATCAAAAAATCAACTTTAAAAAAATCAACAAATTTCACATAAACCACAACATTTTACCTATATATTTAATCACACCAAACAAAACTTTCATCAAAAGATCAACTTTTGAAAAAATAAAAAAATTTCACATAAAACCACAACATTTACCTATATAATCACACTAAAAAAAATTTATCAAAAAATCAACAAATTTTCACATAAAACCACAACATTTTACCTATATTTAATCACACCAAACCAAACTTTCATCAAAAAATCAACTTTTGAAAAAATAAAAAAAATTCACATAAACCACAACATTTAAATATATAATCACATCAAAAAAAAATTTGATCAAAAAATGAACTTTTGAAAATATAAAAAATTTTCATATATAACCACAACATTTACCTATATAATCACAACAAAAACAAATTTAATCAAAAAATCAACTTTTAAAAATATAAATATCTTTTACATAAAATCACAACATTTACCAATATAATCACACCAAAGGTTTTGTTTGTGATTATTCCTCCAAGTTTGACCAGGGAAGTTGTCGGTACTAAATAACCTCTTCAATGAAATTGTTAAATTTTTATTGGAACGTATTTAATGTTTTTGTTTCTAAAAGCAGCAAAACTGCAATAAAAAGTTAATTGTTTATACAAATAACCCCTACATTTTTCTGGTTCTTTTTGGTTGAATTTTATTTGTAATTGGTTCATATTGGAATTCATTTTTTTTAGGTTATCATGAGCTAAAATCTATTAATTTTTACTAAACGTATGACCAGTGGATGATTTATTTATAAATGTAATTTAGAGTTTTGATTAGTTTGAATTATATAAAAAGTGATGTTGATTAGTGAAATTTAAAATACGATTTACAACTAATTTTATAATACGATTCACTTTCAAGGAAAATTGTTTTTCTTGTAGAAGTTGGGTGTACATAATAAAAGTTCAATTGTTTAAAGGAAAAGTAAAATAAGATGGGTTATGACTAATGAGAAATAGAATTTGACATCAGATCAATACACCGCCTCATATATAACAAATATATGTTCTACAAGAAACCTAATTTCTCATTCTATATAATAAATCATGACGGCCGAAATGAGAAATTTTGAGAGGAGGTGACAACAAAGAAAAAAACAAAAAGCGGGAATTAACATGAGAGCATAATTAAGTCATAATTAGAGTTGTTCATTGATCAAAGTTTGGATATTCGCTTTCGGTTTATTTATCAATTCGTTAACATTGTGTTTTAGACATTTACATTCATTTAAGTTGCAAACCATGAACATGTTTTTATAACTTTGTTTCGTCATTGAACATGTTTGGCTAGTTTTCTAGTTCACTTAGGTTTAGATGAATCTTAACAGGTATTGACTTTGTCGCTTCGACTATCGTATGAACTTGTGTTAATTTGATTAATTTGAGTTTTTTTTGGCTTTTGAAGAATGTGTGTGATTGATATATTTAATTATTGATATTGATGGTGTGGATTTATCATTTGTGGCATATAGAACTACCCTAGTGTCTTGATTTGCTTATTGTTAGGTTGCTAGATTTCGATTTGTCATTTAATGCATTTTACTAGAACTAGTAATTGATAATTTGGAAGTTATTTATTGTGTCATACCCTCCATCTTCCATAAACGGGGTATCCGTTAGGCATATGAAAAAACCAGGATCCAAGTCATTATTTACACCAAACGACACTATATGAATTTAAAACATACATGTTTCATTGAATGAGAAAATTAATACAGAGTAATTGTTTAAAAGATTGCGGAAGCCAAAAGACAAATGAGTAATGTAAATGCATTCAAAAGCATTTAATACAAAGATGGTTAATAACAAATAAAATTCTTGAAACCATGCAAACCCAATGATGCATGCATGCCATAATCGTACATGTGTTCCTTAATTACCTGAGAAAGCATACTAAAAAGAGTCAACACATAATGATGGTGAGTTCAATGAGTTTATTTAACAATATAAATAAAACATAAGTTTCCTCACAAATCAATATATTATTGTTGGTTTGCAAGAACACCTTGCTTACTACACGAGCACATCGAGATTAGACTAAACGTTACTTAACTTGCCTTGTCGCCATCACTACGGATGACCAAATGGGTAAAGGAGATTTGCACCACCTATCTCCCCAGCTAGTGGTGGGGTCTGCCGAACCCGTAGTACTTCTCAAATTTCCCAATTATGCCCAAGTTGGCATATGAATAATCTCAACTCAAGAAAAGGATTTTATAATAATGTTAATGCTCGGTTAAAAAAATCCCTTAACAATAAATATTATTTATCCAAAAGATTTCCCAAGTTGGCAATGTAACAGTTATGCCAGAAGGCCCAACCCAATGGTATAAAATGCAGCCTTAGTTGGCCTCGCCCGAAGTCATAAAGTGTTGCCCGAAGGCCCTACTCGAAGGCATAAAAATGCAGCTCGAAAGCCGATAGAATCTTGCCCGAAGGCCCTGCCCGAAGGCATAAAAATGCAGCCCGCCTGAAGGTGTTGTAAAATAGTTTCCCGTAGGCGCTGTAAACATATTTGTATGTTTTCTCCCCGAAAATGATTAAAAAGATGGTAAAGAACTCATCATAGATAGCCAGATAGAACACATATGCACATAAGTGTTGAAATGTTCACATAAGCACCAATGCACAAGCATTCAATCATCAATAAAGTCCATACTGTACACATAATAAATAATATATAATATTAGCACGATGCTTATTATATACGTGCGGTTGAGCTCTTTGTAAGGTTTAAAGTATAATGATTGATTAATTTTGTTGTTGGATTGCATCCATGTTTTTGTTCAAGTATTTGTATCATATGGATAATTACAATCAACACCCTATAATTATTTATGTAAGATGTATACGTTTTGACTTTTAAACCTATTATACACGTAAGTATACAAAATAAGTATTTGGTATGTCTTTGTATAATATATACACTAGGTTTTATATACATGTATTTAAGTAAATAATATTAGTGACGAACTGACGATAGCCATAGTAGTAGTAGTAATAATAATAATAATAATAATAATAATAATAATAATAATAATAATAATAATAATAATAATAATCATAATAAAAATAATAATAATAATAATCCTAGTATCCATAGTCGTAACAATGAAGTGTTCTTATAATAGGATCATTCACTTGGTGTTAAGCGTTATTTTATCTTTGTAAATACATAAAGAGGATACTCGCGTGAGGTGAACAAATAGTAATAACAGTGACAATATTGTAACATTTGCCCCGATTCAATTATAACCCGAACCCGATTCATATTATGTAAACCCGAGCCATTTAATAAAATTAAAATCGTTCGAATTATTATGAAATAAAGGTTTACGTTATCATAATCTATTCGCTACCAAATATAAGTAATAAAATGATTTTTATCAAAATTACTAAATTTAACAATAAGAAGTGTTTTATAAAAATGTTTAAGTTTCCATATGATTTAAACTTGTTGTTAACAATGAATTAAGTGAAGGGGGTTGATTGGTAAATAATAAAACTAGAGTTAAAACCTTATATTACAGATTGATAACACTTCTATAGTAGAGGGACTTAGTATCTAACTTAAAATTTGATAGTTCGAGATGAACCGAGCTTGGATCTAGATCTGAGATTGTTTGTGGATATTGTTTGTGATTAGTGATGCGGAAACTCACTAATCACGTATTGATGCTTGAATGCTCATGAAGATCAATGCAATATATGATGAAGATTGATGATAATATGAATAGGTGAATTGTATTGATCAATGAAGGTTACAAATGATATGGAATGAAATGTAGGCAACTCTGTTACAAATGACCTAGGTGATGGTATTTATAGTCCATACCACGTGCACTTAAGCACAAACGTGCATTTAAGCACAAACCGATTACACAAATATTCTAACGTCAAATACATTTAATGAATGTCTTCACCCGTGCTTGCTCGTGATGATGCTTGATATCTTCACTCGCTTATATTTGGAAAGTGACATCTTCAAATAGACCTAACAGTACTCAACCTAAGATGACACTTTACAAATCCGACATAGCAGCTTAAATCTTCATGTGACGAGCATAGAGAGCAACCTAAAGTTTTGGTGTGCATTATCTTCAAGAGGACCCAACAATACTCCCCTAAGATGATACTATCAATACTCTGTCTTTCAACAAGCAATCTGCATCCTTCTCTCCCTTATGAGTAACATCAGAGGCTATGGAAAGAAATAAGCAGAGAGTAGATTCCGGTGAATCTATATATCAGCAACAGGATCTTCTTCAACGGTTGAAGTAGAATGCGAAGACTTCTTTGACTATGAATACTCCCCCTCAACTTTTGCTTTAGAGGTTAACGGGATCTGTGTATGAGATATTAAGAGGATGATTCTTAACATTCAACAATCTGACATGGAGATCTTTGGACTGGAATCAGGCTTGAATAGGAATATCTTCAAGTCGTGTGGGAGCTTGTTCTGCAATGGAACTTGTTCCTACAACTCAAAGAAAGCATTAAAACTTGTTCCTACAACTTCTCAATCGGATGAGATATTGCTTGATGAACAACTCCTACATCAATAGCACATGTGAAACTGCCAAAACAGAAAAAAAAAAAAAAAAAAGATTAAAATGACCATATTTTTGGTGTTTTTGAATTTTTTCAATGTTTTTGATATTTTTGGAATTTTCTCTTTACATATATGAATCCTTAACCTGCAATGAGATCATACTAGCAATTTATCCAATACATGCTTTGCAATTCTTGAGAATAGACATTTGAATTGTGAAGTAACTGAGTGATGAATTGTTGAACAAATCAATTAGCTCGAAGTGACACACTTACTTTTTCTATTCTTGATGATCAATTAGGTTGATTAAGAATAAGTTTTGAGTGACCTATACCTTGCACATTAGAAAGTTATACACTTCATCTAAATATCCTGAGAACACCTCAACAAGATAGGTCACTTACAATCATACTCAGTGTGGAATAGGGTTCTTATCTATTTGGATTTGGTCCACTTTGGGACTTCTTTTGGAATTCCTTTTTGGAATTATCTTTTGCTTGTGTTCCCTTTGGGTATCTTCTGAGTTCCTTTTTGGAATTTGATTGGTGATGGTCCAACTTTGGGACTCTTTCTGTTCCACTTTAGGAATCTTTTGCTACACCTTAAAGCTCGAAAGAGACTTCATGTAAGACTTCAGGTATGTGGATACCACAACAAAGAAGCTCACAGATGTGGTTCATCACATTGAATAGATTGCATCGTTACATGATGTAAATTGCATGCTTCACTAGATATCTATTATATTTGTATAGACAATACATATGCACTTGATATGTTTCAACCACAAAAACTCATTAGAATTTAGTTAAATCATCATGGACTTTATTTGTTCAGTATACTTGTCTGAGCTGTCTCGCACATCAATTTTCACGCTTTAGTCTTTATTGTTTAAAATAATTCGTTGAATAACTCTTGTGTAGCTATCATTTCTCATGTACGTGCAAGTAGATTCAACATATTTTGGATTTTTCTGGTTTTATCATTTTTTTTCATTTCAATGGTTTTCTCCCCCTAAAGTTTAAATTTCTACGAAAATTGAAAGTTTAATAAAAAGAAATGGCAGATATGTTATCAACGTATGAAGAGTGCAAGAAATATACTTAATCTAAACAGATGAAATGAAAAATCTGTTGTTTCTTGCACATCCACCATCGTTTAATTTTTGAATATATATATATTTTTTTAAATTCCTGCAATGATTCCTTTTTTTTGTTTCCAACTCCATTTGGCGTCAGTTGCATCGAAAGCATCATGAACAAGATTCGGTATCTTGTCATGATAAGGGATCAGCCACGGTCTTGTTTTCTTTGTTTGACCGGCCTCCATAACTGACCCTACCACACTAACAAATCAGTTAGATGGTGAAATCCAAGCCATTACGGTCTTGGATTGTCCGAAATCATCAATATAGGTAACTTCTTGATAAATTGCATCTTCTGGTGGACCATCGGTTGATGAAGCACATTGCTCATCTTGATTCTTAACAGGTGTTTTTCTCCACAACTGTTTTTTTGTGTGGGACCAAAGGAATGCTTTGGTTTGGACACCTGTCTAGAATTAATCATAGAAGATCTATCATAGTCATTTCTAAACCTATTTTCAAAAATCTGTTTTGTTGACTATTTTGCTTACGCAAAAATGGATTTGTTTGATTTTGTTTTCTTACAGATCTTGGTTTCCATGAATCACTTGAATGATCACCATTAGCAAATTTAAAATCAGAAACATACCTGGCATAATTTGAAGATGATGAATTTCTTTGGACATACCTTCTCGGTTTCATCGTTGAGCTTTTGTTTTAAACGCAATCATGAATGTTGTGATTGACCATGTCACAAATAGAGCAATACTTGTTGTAGTAACATTCCATTATGTCATGGTTGTACATCTGATAGTTGGTGCAGTACTTGTTATAGCAGCATTCTGATGTCATGTGATTGTACATTTCACATATCTCATAGTACTTCCAATGAGCCTTGCCTTGAAAGGAGAATTCATTCTTTTTCTTTTGAGAATCTTTTGCAGTTGAAGCATGTTAATTCAGATGAGCTTTGACCTTTGATGAAGCTGAAGTCTTGAACTTGTTGTTTGAACCATAAGGAAAGACACCTTGATTGTATATACAATTTGAGATGTGATGAGTTTCAGAGTCATAGATTAAACAGTACATGTCACTGTTTGAATCACTTGGGGATTCGAAATGTTGAGACTTTGGAGTTGAAGGATGCTGTGGTGTAGAATCAGATGAAGCGGCCTTTGTCTTGTTCTTCTTTACTTTGCTCTTCTTTCTTCTAGCCTTATTCTTCTTCTTCTTTGACTAAACCTCTTGTGTCTTATATTCTTGAGAAGGTAGTGATCCAACAATTCCGGTTGGCACTAATCCCTCTTTTTCTTGTTTGGATGACTTTGCTTTTTCAGCTTTTTCTTTGATAAGCACAAGATCAGATTGTGATCTGTTTAGTTTGTCAGTAAGCTCCATGAGTTGACTATTCAGATTATGCTTTTCCGTAAGCATTGAATCAACATTCTGTGTAAGAGATTTGAATCTTTCTTCACAAAGTTTGTGATCTTCTTGAAGACTTGTGAATTTCTCTTGTTCTTCTTGAAGTTTGGTTTTCAGACTATTGTTTTCTGAGTTAACCAACTCAGATAGTTTCTTCAACATCGTAATATCTTCTTGCAAATCTTTGATCACACTGGATGAGTGTGCATTTGATTTTGCAGCTTCATTCTTGATATTCATTGCTTCTCTTTCACTTTTCTTGAGTGACTCTTGGAGAGATGTGATTCTTTGATCAGATGATTTGTGTTGTTCTTGCAGATTCTTGTGCCTTTTCTCTTCATCCTTGAACATATCCTAAATCCTGAAAGAATATGTTTTGTAGTGTTCACATTGTTGAAAGCATTCTTTGGTGCACATCTTTTCTCTTGCATCGACTGGCATTTCAACAAATGAACTCTGAACATCTTTCTCTATTTCCTTTTTGAATTTAATTGATCGATTTCTGTCGGCAGTTGAGCAATTGTTGCAACTTGCTTTTCAATGATTTCAATCAAGTTGTCAATTTCGATGTCTTCTTTTACAAGCTCTTTTATTGAAACAACATCATTGTCTTCACTCCAATCATACTCTTCTTCTTCTTGATTTTCATGAGAGTTTGTTTGACTCACAAGCGCATGTTCATGAATGTCTCTTCTGTTTTGATCACAGACTTTTGCAATTTGAAGAAGTAATGTCGTTTCAAACATGTGCCTGAATTCTGTAGTAAATTCATTGATATCTTCTCTTTTATTTTCTTCTCGGATCACGGGTAACATGCTCGTTGATATTTTTCTTAAATTTTCAAAGTCATTTTGATGATTGTTCTGGGAAGTCATATTGGATAAAAATGACTAATATGATATTTGGGAAAAATGAATTTTTTTTACTGTTTGGAAGGGTCAAGCAGTGTTTGGAAGTGTCAAACACTGTTTGGAAGGGTCAAGCACTGTTTGGAAGTGTCAAACACTGTTTGGACGGGTCAAGCACTGTTTGGAAGTGTCAAACACTGTTTGGACGGGTCAAGCACTGTTTGGAAGTGTCAAACACTGTTTGGACGGGTCTAGCATTATTTGGAAGTGTCAAACACTGTTTTGACGGGTCAAGCACTGTTTGGACGTGTCAAGTTTCACGTTGGACGTGTTAGCACTATTTGGACGTGTCAAGCACTATTTGGCCTTGCCAAGAACAGTTTGGACGTGTCAACACTTAGGAAAATTGTTGACCACATGTAGGGTGGTACTTCACCTAATCGTTATTTGTATTTTGTTTACTTTGTAATAGATTAGTCGTATTAGTTTTCTTTGTAATAGTTAGTTTATATTTAGTTTTGTGTGTGCTTGCTTATGCGACACTTCATGCGACACTAAAGTGTCGCATGCAGCTTGTCTATGTCTAGCGAGCAGGCAGTGTCGTGGTTGCGACACTGCCTGCGACACTAGCTACTGTATAAATAGATGTTTAGGGCTATTTTGTACATAACACTTTGGAAATTATTGAATACATTTTGTGCATTGATCAAGTGTTCGAATCTGGTTGTTTATTGTAAGGAATTGTCTCTGTTATATCATTGTTGCATCTATTTCAATCTACTTCATCTAATTACCTTCTTAGTTAATCATTTGTTAATGGGTTATAATGGTTTATTTGGGTTTTGGTCATTAATCACCCTCAATTGTTGGTAGATCTAGTGGTAACAATTGTTTGTGATCTGATCTATATCATATATAGCACGAATTTACTGATTTCAAGGACCAACAATATGGTATCAGAGCCATTGTGCTCATGATTTGTGGATTTTGAGGGTTTTTAGACACATTTCATTTTTCATCAATTCTGGATCTGATCTAGTGAATTTTGATATGGAATTGGATTGAAAACATTGTTCTATTTGTTTTTTAATCATTTCAAACTCTGAGATCTATCTTTGCTATACAGATCTGAGATTTAGGAGTGATTTTGTAGTATTTTTCATAAGTTTTTGAACAAAAAGTATTTTCAATAAAATTGGATATTAAATTGTTGCTGTTATGGATTGAATTTGGCTTGGGATTGACCTATTTTGCATTGTGAATCAATTAGAATCATCAGATCATCAATTGGATCTGATTTGTGTTTTCTATGAAGATTTTTTTTTTTTTTTTGTGTTGAAGAGGTTTTCTCAGATTCATCTTGCAACACTAGTGTTCTTCTTGCGACACTAGTGTTGTTTGCGACACTATCTGATTATTGCTGTTGATCAAAGTTTGTGGCTGGTATGTGACATTGCTTGAACGAAAGTTCATTTGTGTTCGACAATATACTCGACACTATTGTCGACATTACCTGGTTCCCTGTTCTTCAACATTACACCCGACATTTCCCTTGATCGAAAGTTCAAAGTTTGCTGTTGCGATAGTGTCTGTATAACTCCTTGCAACAGTATTATGCGACACTTTCTAGTCTGCGACACTGGCAATTTCTCCGACACTATCTGCGAAACTGTGACCAAAATCTAAAATTTAAATCTTACAATGTCAACTTCACTTACCCTTGCTGATCTGGAAAACGTTGCGACAATTGGTCCACCAAAACTGATAGACAACGATAACTTTGATGATTGGAAGAAGAGACTGAAGGACTTTTATTTGATTACGGATCATACTTAGTGGGATTCGATTGTTTTTGGTCTGTATATACCAATTATTGTCATAGGAGACGCTACAATTCGAAACACCGACCTGAGTTCATACACCGATAGAGACAAAAGGTTGATAGATCGTGATACAGAGCCTTTGATGTTCTGAATTTGTACTTAACTAGGGAAAGTTGCAGAAAATTCGCTAAACACACGAATGCAAAATCCTTGTATGATGCTTTGTGTAGATCTCATGATGAATGTGAAAAATGGGAGACGGACAGAGGAGTGCTTGCTGAAAAGGATTTTATTGCTTTTGTCAGTAATAAAAGGGAGAAACTGTCGGATTTGATCAATCGCTTTCTGAATGTGACTGAAAATCTGAAGAAATATGATCCTAATCTCACCAACAGAGAACATATACATCGACTTCTGAACTCTCTTCCAATTGAGTGGGCTACTTATGTTAACACTTTGAATAAAGAAAGAGGATTCTCGGATTACATACTTATGGATATAATTGACAAGCTGAAAAGTTATTAGCTAGAAATGAAAACGAAAGAGTTTTTCAAGGAAGTACTACCACAACAAACCATCACTTTAAGCGTTGATTTAATCTCATCTGTGTCAAGCATATTCAATTACAAAACCGATCTGAATGAAAAGCTCAAGATGATAGCATCTGATTCTGAATCAATTATTGGAACCTCAGAAAATATTGGAGAAACTTGTGGGGTATTGACATCTGATAATGAAAAAGAATCTGACTGTGAGATACCTAATGAAGATAAAGCAGAGGAGGATGAGGAAGAACAAAATGATACCGGAAAAGAAGAAATGTTTGAAGACCGAGAAGAGAAACATAAAGGAGACACAAGAGTGTGCAACTGTGAGAAGGCGTTAGCAGCTGAAAGAATCATCATGGACCTACCTTATGAGACTGTTCAGGATTTGTGTTCCCCTGCGTGCAAACAACAATTATTTGGAGTTTATAAAGCAAATAGATTGATTTTGGACAACCAAAGAGAAATTGTTGCCATGAATAATGAGCTTAAGCAAAATGAAGTTTATTATTCTGTAAAAGGCCGAAGTCGAATTGCTGAAGAGAAATCTATATGAGAGGAATGTAGAGATAAATCTTTTAAATGAAAGGCTTTTGTTAGCTCAATATGAATCCAAGAAGCTACAAAGCAAAATTGATAAGTGGACGGTGTCTTAAATGAAATTAAATGAGCTTCTTGCAAAACAAAGAGGAGCTCGGATAAAAGATGGGGTCGGATACAACCCTAAAGTTCAAACAGTTTTTCCACCACCATCGACTTTGTGTTACTCTCCTTTGCCCAAACCACACCCAAAGAATGACTTGTTTGAACAAAATACTAGAGTGGAGGGAGTCAGTATTTCAGAGGTGAGGGATGAATACGAATCTTCAATCGGTATTGGATATAACAAAACACCTGATGGTAATCAAGACATTAAATGCCATGCTTCCGCTACGCCGAAATCCATACCTACAACCTTACCAACCTGCATGAATAGTTCAAAACTGGTGATATTCCGATCTTAGAGCCAATAAACCGGGAAAAAGAATATGCTCAAATTTCGTCTGCATCACATCAATCAATTCAGGACAGTCAAGGTTCACAGGGAACATGAACTTTTTCTGAAACATATACAAGTTCCAAAGAAGAACCAGAGAAAAAGAGAGGCATAGAGGACTCAAAGACCAACATTTCATCTACAACCGTCAACGTTCAAAAGTTTTCAAAATTTGAATCAACAAGAAGAATTCCGGTTCCATCTCCCGATCATTCTTTCAAATCACAAAAAGGGAAATGTTCATCTCAGTTATGCATTCCTCAAAATCTTAAAAGAACAGATAAAAGGCACAACATTCGTCAACAATCCAAGTCAAGGTCTTTAATGTCCTATCACAGTAAATCCACTGCTTACTCAAGAGTATCAACAGGCAAATCCAAGGAATTATATGTCTTTTACAGCGATTCAGACTCTCACATGTCTAGCTGTGATGAAGAAATTTGTATGGATCATGTGCCCAACTTCAAGATCAAAAGAACCATTTTAAAATCATATTGTTTTAGATGTGGTAAAACAGATCATATGGTAAAACAGTGTCCTGATCTTGGTCGAAGCAGCATAAATAATAAATCTTTTAGAAACAGAATTAAACAGTTTGTAAATAATCATTTTTGCACGAATTTCTTCTTTCAGAAGCCCAAGTCTGTCAAAACTTGGGTTCCTGTTCCTAACTGTTTTTCTTTTGTTTGTTACAGTTCATTCGGGCAGGGCCTATCAATCTTTCTTGGGCTGATTGGTTGCGGATGTTCTGTAGTTTTGTTTTGCTTTCTCGTTTATATTAAAAAAAATATTAGAAAAATATATATGTATATAAAAAAATATAAAAAATATAAAAATGGGGGAGAAAAGTGAAAGAAAAGGCTGTTTCTCTTACTTATATTTTCTTAATTTTAGAAAAGTCTGTTCCTTTGCGTATGATCTTAAAAGATCTTAAATTTGTTGAAAATTTCAGTTTGAAAACTGAAAGTTTTTGCGGGGGTAATACTACAAATTTCATAATTGTGCTTCAGCTCTTGTAAATACTCTTTGTTTCTTGCAGGATTCAGATTTGGGTTGACAGCGTCTGAAGGAGGGAGGAGATTTGTATACTGATGTGTCAGTAGGCTCAGCTTGAATACAATTAGACAGCAACTCTGTGATTAAACTAAATTCAAAAAGAACTCGGTGATAAGGAGCATTTTCACACACATTTGGCCTGCACAAAGTAATAATAAGTTTTGACAAAATGGGCTGAGAGTATTTGTTTCGTGCTTGATTTTTCCCAAATCCAAACCCATCAGCCGTGGCCCTGAATGACGCTTCTCGTTAGCTCTTCAGAATTTTATTTTCGTGCTTATCTCCTCTGCTATACGGAAGTTTTGACCTGGAGTGATGATCTTCTCTGTTATATGTAAATATAGACATGAAGCTCTCATCAGCACGCTCAGATGATCAACTCCTCTGTTACACGTCGGTATAGACCTGGAGCGCTCATCATCTACAACCCACATGTACAGCTAAGCTCACAATGTTTCTTCATCAAGTTCATTGTTTGACGCTTCATATATAAGAATACACTCACATGTAAAGCTAAGCTCACAATGTTTCTACATCAAGATCATTGTTTGAGGCTTCATACATTAAACTCAACTCCAATTCACTCCCGAGAACATTCACCTTGATCATTTATTGATCTTGGTCTATGCCCAACCAAACTACAAAATCTTGATGAAACATCTAAACTCAATAAGTCATGAGGTTAAAACAAGTTACTTTGCTAAATATCTGTGGAAACCAAGTTGCCAGAGTTTCTTCAAATCGAACCAAAACATGATAATATTGTCACAAGTTGTTTGTTGAAAGGAACAAGGCATAGGTTTAAATGGACAAACATATTGACAATATTTTCAAATCTTGGTCTCTTCGGATGATTGCCCGAAACTCGTTTTCTGATCTCCTCGTGATTCATTCTGTTTTTACTGTTTTGATTCTTTTAAAAGTTCGTAGTTCAAATGGGTCTTGGTTTTGGATCTATCTGATTAGTTTGGCTTGACATTATTTTAAAATATTTGTAATTTAATTAGATTTGACTTTTATTATTTTTCAAAAATTTATTTTTTAAAATTATAGGGTTTTGCGACACTATAGTGTCGGGGTTGCGACACTATGGTGGCTGTATGTTTATCTGATGTGGGTCGTTTGGGTCCTAATTCTCCTTTTTCAAAATCACTTTCACATACCCGACACTAAACCCTAACACTCACTAAACTTCATTCCTTGATCTTAGGGTGTGTTTTTGCTTGATTCCAATCGGTAAGTTTTGTGATTTAATATGATTCGAACCTTCGTCTTTAATGTATTTGAATTTGGTATTGATCTGATATGGTTTTGAGTCTCATGACTGTTGGTTTTTCGCGTTTTGCGACACTACCTGTTCGTCTTGCGACACTGAACGAAAGTTCAAACTATGTTTGCGACTATACCAATGTTATGTTGCCCATGCATAGTTGGTAGTGTCGGAAATCTTAAGTGTTGCGACAGTGTAGTGTCGATGCACATGCATTGCTGTTGTGAAACAGCAATGTCGATGAATATGCGACACTGCTGTGTCGCAAGTCTGCGACACTATATTTTTTTAATTTTAATTTTTTTGTTTTTGTTTTATTTTACCTTTTTATTATTATTATTATTATTATTATTATTTTATTCTCTTCTTTTCTTTTTCTTTTATTTTCCTTTTATTTTTTTTTACTTTGATATAGTTTTTATATTTTCTATATTTATCAACTAATCAATTTTCGGTTTATGTTTCAGGTTATAATATAGAACTGAAGTCTCCTCCTCCTATGAAGTTCGACAAGCGATCGAACGTGGTCGCTTATGTAAATGTTAAGGACCCGAAGTCGGTGGGTTATCGAGATGCAATTTCCTGGATGAAGGCCTCACCCATTTTCTTTGCTGTTACAAAGGATCCGGTGATGGATCAACAACATATCCGTGATTTCTGGGAGTCTGCCACATACAATCTGAATGCTAAGCCGGGGGAGATTAGGGCCACTGTTATGGGGGAGCAGATTGTACTTACTCTTGACTTGATTGCCAAGATCTTAAAGATGGAACGTGACGTTGGATCACCTGTTTTGCTAAGCGTGACTGATGTGTATGAGGGTTTCTTAGAGATGGGCTATGAAGGAACCGATTTCCTGGATCGTCAGGAGATCAAGAAGACGTTCCTATCGAAAGAGTGGAGGTTTATAGCCCATGTTATTATTGTATTCTTAGATCATCGAAAGGGTGGCACTGATGGTTTGAATTTTGAATGGGCTCAGGCTATGCTAAACCTGTGTAGAGGCGATAAGGCAAATATCCCTCAGATGATATTCTGTTACTTGATCGAGAATTTTTCATCATCAAAGAAGGAAAAGTGGATGCCTTATCCACGATTTGTGTAGATATTCATAGATCATCTGAAGCCGGATCTTCCAAAGCTTGGTGATGTACTGGTTTTGACACCAATGAATATCAGGATTTTGCCTGATTGTGTTGCTCCTCGGCATGATGTTTCGGGAAAGATCACCTATCTTTTCCGAAACATGTACACTGATGAGAGATGGGAATATATCGAGAAGCTGAAGGGTAGTGAGAAAAGAGTTATGTGGAATTGAGAGATAAGATAAAAGAAGATATCCGAAAGAAAAAGAAGTACGTGGTGCCGAAGCCGGTACCTTTCAAGGAAGAAATTGATGAAATTGAGGCTGATTTATTTAAATCGAAGGGTAAAAAGAAACGGAAAGCAACTGATCAATCTCAAACTGAGTCTGATACTGATGTCAGACGAAAGAAGGCAAAGGGAAAGTAGCCAGCAGCCTCAGAAAATGTGCCAAAGACTTTCAAGAAGAAACCTGAAAAGAGGGGAGTTGCTGGGCTGGATGAGGACGTGATTCAAGGTTTGAATACGTCGCTCGCAAATGAGCTTAGCATGGTCAAAACAAAGTTGATGAATGTTGAGGAGCGAGAGAGGCACAGAGAGTCGGAAATGGAGGATCTGAGGAAGATTGTGTTGGATCAACAATGTCTAATCAAGAAGTTGTTGCTAGAGTTGAATGATCTTAAAAAGGAGGTAAAGGTAGGAGTGTTTGAGTCTGAATCTAAGAAAAATGAGTTAGTGAACATAGCGAGGTATCCGAGACTGAAGGAAATGCTGCAGGAGGGAGCGGAATCGCCAAAGAAACAGAAGTTACTGATGACTTCTGTTTTGATATTGAAACTGATTTAGCAGGAGATGAGGTTGTTGCCGATAAAGAGAAGAATGTTGAGATGAAGTTGGTGGATGAAGAAGAAGATGAACAGTTGGTTGATTATGCCTCTGAGCCGGAAGTTTAAGAAACAAATGAGAAGGAAATGGTCTACGTGGCTCAGAGGAGTGGAGTAGAGGGTGACGTAATCGAATTGGATAAATCAGACTGGTTCAGGAAGGTAGAGGAACCAGAAAACGTTAGGCCTTTATTTTAGAACATTGATGCCGCAACCACTAAAGACACTGATAACAAGATTTTCAGCTGGAAGTTCAGCCTGGAGTTAAAAAAATTCATGATTAAAAGGCGAGGAGGGAGTATTAGCTATGTCAGCAACCATAAACACTTCAAGACATTCCCAAAGTGGGAATTGAGGCGGTTGGCTGTTCTCCCACTGATTAACGCTGATCAGAGCGATCGTGCGAAATTATTAGAGGAGGAGATTCAAGCTGGGTTGAAGGTAATTTTGTGAGTTTTGGGAACAACAAGCTGGACCGTAATAGGTCGAAGAAAGATTTGGACTGGTTTACAGGTAAAGGGAAGATTGTGTTGAAGTTGAAGCCGATTAAAACCATACTGAGATTGAGAATTCCGGACCCTAGCCCGTCAAGATTGCAGGAGTTTGACAAATGGTTTTATGACAACCAGACGGGGGAGGCCGTAGTTCGTGTGAAAGATAGAACAGAGTGGAGGTTGTTTGACCCGATGGAGGTTTTCAGTTTCTCGGACGACGACTTGAAGATATTATGCGAGAACCTTATTAGATGCGGAGCCGGAGCTGAAACGAATAAGGAAGCTACTTTGTTTGAAATGGTTGCGAACAGGGCTCGGGGAATTAGATTGGAGGTGAAGCAGCTCGCTGAGAGTGTGCAGAAACAGGTAGATCTGGGAGAAGATGTACGTGAATTGACAGATTTATTGGAAGGGACGAATGCCGCAGCTGAACCAGAGGATCCGACAGGTGAAGTACCTCCCTAGGGGGAGTATTGTTGACCACATGTAGGGTGGTACTTCACCTAGTCGTTATTTGTATTTTGTTTACTTTGTAATAGATTAGTTTATATATATTTAGTTTTGTGTGTGCTTGCTTATGCGACACCGCATGCGACACTATAGTGTCGCATGCAGCTTGTCTATGTCTAGCGAGCAGGCAGTGTCGTGGTTGCGACACTAGCTAATGTATAAATAGATGTTTAGGGCTATTTTATACATAACACTTTGGAAATTATTGAATACATTTTGTGCATTGATCAAGTGTTCGAATCTGGTTGTTTATTGTAAGGAATTGTCTCTGTTATATCATTGTTGCATCTATTTCAATCTACTTCATCTAATTACCTTCTTAATTAATCATTTGTTAATGGGTTATAATGGTTTATTTGGGTTTTGGTCATTAATCACACTCAATTGTTGCTAGATCTAGTGGTAACAATTGTTTGTGATCTGATCTATATCATATATAGCATGGATTTACTGATTTCAAGGACCAACAAATATTTCCTTGAATCAAACACTTAATTAAATATTCAAATCTTTATATCAGATTGACTTTTCAAAGTCAAAATTGTGATGAACACAAGATCAATTCTTTAATTTTTGTTGTCTTTGTTAGGCTTATTTCTGTTTAAGATTTACTTTGTACTTTGTTTATACATTTTGTATAATTTTGTATTTTCCCTAATGTATTGTTGCATAAAGCATGTAGTAAGAGAATGTTAGAGAAAGAGTCTAGATCACAATTACACGTTAGAGAGAGAGTTAACTGTGTGTGATTTACATTCTCCTGCACTTTTGTACTACAAGTTTGCTTTGATCATCAATACAAAGAGAATTATTAAGTAATGAATTGTGTTGCTGATTGAACTGGGTTTGTGTACTTGAATCGTTCTGATCATTGAGCGATATCGATCCAATTGTACCTATAAATTGGTATCAGAGCTGTTGGTATTGTGTTCTTCGCTATTCATCAAGCAAAAACACATCAATATTGCTCAAAATCATGATCTGAATGATCTGTTGCTGTTTTTAGTTGTGATTCATCATCGCGATCACTCCTAATTCACAACGATTGTGCAAATTCCATCAGATTATCATCAGATCTGAGGAATTAGGAAGGAAGAAAAAGTTACTGTTCGATCAAAATTTTGCTCAATTTCATCAAAATTTGATCATGTTTTGGATTGATTGAGATTGGAGATTGATAATCGGTATATTTCGCTGATTGGGTGTGATTTTTGAAGTAATTGGACAAGTTTTTGTTAGAATCAGAAAAATTCGTTTGACGAAGATGATGAACAGGATGAACAGGTTGAAGATTAACTAGCCGGGTGATAATTTTGACTTAGACAAAATCTTTGGACTTAGATTTATGAACAATTAGGTCCTGTGCAGCCGTGTAAAGGATTTTGTTCTAGACAGGTGAAGAATTTGCAAGAAAAAGGTTGTACTGTTCAGCCAGATCAAGAACTGTTGTGCCGGGTGATAAACTGTTCAGCCGGGTGATTAACATTTCAACCGGGTGACTGTCAACTGTTTAGTCGGGTAAGCAAGTTTTCTGCCGTGTGATCAACTGTTCAGCTGGGTAAACCTTTTTGCCGTGTCAAGTTCAAGCAGGGTCAAGTTATCTGCCGTGTGAAGTATAACTATTTAGCCGTGGAACTGTTCAGCCGGGTAACTGTTCTGCCGGGTGAAGATTGCAAGTATTGAAGATTTACAACTGTTAAGCCGGGTCAACTGTTTAGACGGGTGAAGACTATTCTCAGCCGGGTGAAGAAGAAAAGCTACTGTTCAGCCGGGTAAAGAAGAAATTTTCACTGTTCAGCCGTGTGACTCATTTTTTAGTTGTTTCAAACCTTGTTATCTTATCTTGTCATTATTTACTTGTCTTTATTTTAGTATTTTAACTATTTCTTTTCAAAAATCATTAAAAACACAAAAAATATTTTTTTTAAAAATTGTTAAAATGGCACCTAATGATGATTCTGATAACCGTGTTCCTAGATTAGTCAACCGTGCAGATTTCAAGAATTGGACAACTAGACTAAAGCATCATCTATGCTCGATTGACAATGATCTTTGGAAGTCGATTGATAAAGGTCCACACATACCTACACAGACTGCTCCGGATAGTGCAAGTACCTACACCAAAGACTCTACTGAACCTTATCCAGAAGATAATTTATCAGCAGAAGATTTTACGAAAAGTGAAGAATGATAGTAAAGCTTACTCTTTGATGTGTAAAGGATTGCCACTACAAGTACTGTCAAGGTTGGATACTTATCAAACGGGCTATACATTGTTCAAAGCTTTGAAGTCAATTTGTGAAGGAGGTGAACAACTTAGAAGTCTCAAGAAACAAAAGTTGAAGAGACAATTGGAGTTATTTGAACATATTGCTGGAGAGTCTGTGCACCAGATGATGAATAGGTTTGTTCATCTGACTACTGAAATGACCAATGTGGGTGCTAAGACAGATCGTCAAGACCTGAATGACAGATTACTATGTGCTCTTCCATCATCATGGAAACAAACTGTGACACTACTGAAGCATACTGAAAAGTTTCCGATGGATTTGGATATGCTCATTGCAAAGATAGAGGAAGTAGAGATTGATGAAAGTTCAAGGAACACTGACAGATCTGCTTCTCATGCTCAATACAAGTTCGTTGTGAATCCTTCAAACACTGTGGAGAATGCTTTTCTAGCACAAGATGCTGCTAAGACTGATGATGAGGGAGATTTATTTGTTGGTGCAAGCTTTTATACTGATTCGTCATACATTTCAAACTCACCAACTTATTCTCAACCTCAATCTCCACCAAGAGCTCAAGTGCAAAGTCAGAATGTGAAGACTCAATCAGAAAATCAAAGTACTACTGTTCAAGCCAAAGTAAAAGATGTGATGAACATCTTGTTACAAGACGATGAGACAAAAGGTGCATTTATAGCTTTCATGGCAAGCTTTCAAGCATATCAAGGAAGTCACTTAACACAGATGGATGTTGTGCTTCAAGACTTATTTGAAATGGATCCTAATGACGTTGAGGAAATGGATCTAAATTGGCAAATGGTAATGGTTGCATATCGAACTCAGAAACATGCATATGTAAACCGAAGCTACAAGCCACATGCAAACAAGACAGTTGGTTTTGACAAATCAAAGGCCAGATGTTTCAACTGTAACTGCTATGGTCATTTTTCAAGGGAATGCAAAGCTCCTAAGAATCAGAACTACAATGATCAAGCCAGTTCAAGTGGACAGAATCAAGGTCAAGGTCAAAGCTCGCAACAGTCTTCAAGCTATCAAAACAGGAATCAACGCTTCATGCAGAAACCATATCAAAGCCTTCTCATGCCGGAACTGAAGGATGAAGGCAAGAAACCAGAAGATCAAACTAAAGCACTGGTGGTTAGTGTGAAAGACGGATACGAATGGAGTGCGTATGCAGAACAATTCACATCTGATCTCACTTCCAGTTTGGCGTTAGTTTGTGAAATTGAGGAAGACTGGTGTGAAGAAGGGGATGGTAAAGTGACTGATGCTGTTAGTGAAGATTCTGAAGAATATGACTGGAGTGCAAAAGCAGATTCTGTTGAAGAATCTGAACCAGAAGTTGCACTGATGGCTACATCCAATGAGTCTTCATCATCTACTGAACAACCTAAGGTTAGTACTGAATTACCCCCTAATTATGTTCCTTTGCCTGATGATGTTAAAGGTAGGTTATGTTCTGAACAATGCATTAAACAAGTGGAACATTATCGAACTCATTCTTTTAAAATTGGTGACAAATTAAGCAAACATGAAAAAGTTCATGAACAACTTAAAATTGATCACAAAATTGCTGATGAGAAGATATTGTCACTTAAAGAATCTTGGAACAAAACCTTGAAAGAATTGGAACTTGTGACTAAACAACTTGAAGAAATGACAAAGAATTTCGAAGAAGAAAAGGTTGCTCATGCAGTCACACAAGTTGAATTAACAAAGGTAAAAAGTTGTAAAACAATGGTGAAACAACTTGTGAATGAAAGAGGTAACAAAAACAAAACAGGGTTGGGTTTTACTCATGAACCAATGCCTAATTCAATCACACAAACTTTACCTGAAAACTTCAATGAATTTGATCATTCACCTGAAAATGAACAAAAATTCAAAGAAATTCAAAGAAGTAAATCCGAATCCGAAGATCTGAAGTGTTGATTGAATGTTTGAAAGAAGATGATGCCGTGACAGTTGAAGCTGATGATGAAGCTAGCAACAAATCAGAGCCTGTTCTAATACAACTCGTTGAATATCCAGAACTGAATCCCAAACCAGAAGAAAAGGTGAAGGATGAAGGTGAATTTTCAGGATACAATGATCCTGAATACATCAGGTGGAAGAATGAACAGAAGGCCAAAGTTGCTGATCAACTGATCAAGAAGAAAGAAGTGAAACAGGCTGAAGTTTCAAAGGGAAAGGTGCAGAAATCGAAATTAACAGTCAATCAATCTGAAACAAAACAGTCAAAAGGTAAAAGTGTCATAAAATCGAATGACAACACCAAAGCTCAAACTGTTAAAACTGATAATCTCAAACCTTTCAAGAAGAAAGTGTCAAAAGGTAAAACAATCAAGTTTGTGTCCGCAGGAACTTTCGATATGAACGGATCTTATGGTAACCAAATCAATTCTTCAAACAAATCTAACTCTGGTCTGAAAACAGGTTCAGGTCCTAAGTCTTCTGCTGTCAATGATAAAAGAATTGAACCAAAGAAGGTAACCAAACAAGACGGTTTAAAATCGAACCAAGTTCCCAAGAAATCGAAATTTGATCTCAACCAATCACAGTCACAATCAAAATCTCCACAAAAGAATCAGGTTAATCAAAAACCGAACAAAACTGATAATGAATCACGAGTGGGTTTAACATCAAAAGTTAATAATCGGCTCTTTAGGATTAGCTAGAGGCATTGTGAGATTTGTGATCGTTATAATCATGTTACTGCTGAATGTTTCTTTAACAGGTACTGCAGTTATTGTGACGAAAGAAATCATTCTTCAGAAGAATGTTTTTATAACAAATTCTGTGATATTTGTGAAAGGAGAAATCATGACTCAAAAGATTGTTTCTTTCGGAAAAACTCATCAAGAGAAATGACCCTGTTTCCAAATTTTCAAAGAAATCAATCATTTGGTTTCAAAAATTTAACCAAAGTCATTCTTCTGATTTGAGAACTTTCAAACGAAACAATTCTGGTTATAATGACTTTTTATCAAGAAATGTGCAGGTGAACAGTTTTAAGCCGGGAGCTTTGATGGTGAGAAATCAGAAATTTGAAAATAACCTTGATCCTAAGTTAGAGGAAAGGTTCATTGCTTTGAGAAGAAAGCAAACAAATCAAGCAGTTGGGCGAAACAGTTTTCAACCAAATCTCTCAAATGAAACAAATTTTCAAAATCTTCATTATCAACAAGTTACTGTTACAGATAGATTCGAAAAACCCAAGACCATGTGGGCCTGGGTTGACCAAACTAACTAGGTAATTGTTGAAATGCAGGTACGCCCTCGAAGACCTATCAACTCATGGTTTGTTGATAGTGGGTGTAGCCGGCATATGACAGGCAACCATGCCTTGCTTCAATATTTCAAGCTAAAGATTGGTACACATGTTGCATTTGAAGGTGACGCTGGTGGTAAAATAACTGGAGAAGGAACCGTGTCAAATGGGATCATTAGCTTTGATAAAGTCAACTACTGTGCACAGTTGAACTTTAATTTGCTAAGTGTATCTCAAATTTGTGACAAATCTTATTCAACATTATTTGATGATTCTTTTTGTTACATACTCAAACCAGGTTTCAAGATTGACAATGAGTGGGTGGTGGTTAAAGCTCCAAGAGATCGTGATGTATACAAGCTTGATATGTCGCAGATTGATGCTGAAACCGAAACTACATGTCTCATTGCGCATGCTTCAAATGATGAGAGACAGCTTTGGCATAGACGGCTGGGCCATTCAAACTTCAGAAACATGAACCGACTGGTGACTGGAAACCATGCTGTGGGAATACCATCAAAGAAATTCTCTACAACTGATCTCTGTCCAGCATGTTTGAAAGGAAAACAACACAGAATGTCTTTTAAGTCCAAGCAAGAACACTCCATTTCAAAGCCCTTACAGATGCTACACATGGATCTTTTCGGACCAACAAATGTTCAAAGCATCGGAAAGAAGTCTTATTGTTTTGTCATCCTTGATGATTTTACTAGATTTTCTTGGGTTTATTTCTTGCATGTTAAATCTGAAACTGCTGAGTTGTTAAAAGAATTCATAGTTAAAGTTGAAAATCAGTTGGATTGTAAAGTAAAAATCTTGAAAGTGATAATGGAACCGAGTTTAAAAACGCTAATGTTGATTTGTTTTGTGCAGAAAAAGGAATTGCTCGACAATTTAGTGCTCCAAGAACGCCTCAACAAAACAGGGTTACGGAACGGAAAAATCGGACACTGATTGAAGCAGCAAGATCCATGCTCGCAGATGCCAAAATCCCTATCACATTCTGGGACGAAGCTATTGCTACTGCGTGTTTTGTACAAAACAGGGCATTATTGGTTTAGGATAAAAATAAAACGTCTTATGAGTTATTATTTGGAAGAAAACCAAATATTTCATACTTGAAAGCATTTGGTTGTCCTGTATCGATTCTAAATTTAAGTGATCATCTCGGTAAATTTGAGTCAAAATCTGACGATGGATTTTTCCTTGGTTACTCGTCTGTTTCTAAAGCTTATCGGGTTTTTAATAGCAAAACAAACACTGTTATTGAAACTATTAACGTAAAGTTTTTAGAAAATTCTTTTCCGTCAGTGGCTCATGGTCCCGAATGGTTGTTTGATTTAGATTCGTTATCAAAATCTTTCAATACTAACTTGTTTGATTTTTCAGGAAAATCGAGAAAAGAATCAGGAGATTTAGGATGTTTCATTGATGATTCTGATAATGACGATGATAGCAATCTCAATTCTGAGTATCCATTCATGTCTTTTCATAATCCTGATCATGGTGTATCCAGTCAAGCTCCGGGTCCATTTGGTTCTCAAGAAGATCAAGAATCAAACATTCTTGGTGATGATGTGAATCCGCAAAATTCTCCTAATGATGGTGGATCTGTTCAAAATCAACCATCATCAGATCCGAATGTTGAAGTTGTTCCAGAATCATTTGACTACTTCATTAATTCACCAGAACAAGTTCCTAATTTCACTCCGCATGTGTCTACAATTCTACAAGATCTACCGAATCTGAATCAATCTAATCTGGAGACGCAAGTTCAAGGAGATTCAATTCCAACTCATCGAGTACACAGGAATCATCCTTTATCTCAGATTATAGGTCCTTTGAACTAGAGAACTATGAGAAGTCAGACTGAACATGCAAACGTTTGTCTTTATTCATGTTTTCTTTCTCAAGTGGTGCCGAAGAACATTTCAGAAGCATTACAAGACAACAGTTGGATTGAAGCCATGCAAGAGGAGTTACTTCAATTTCGCAAACAAGAGGTTTGGAAATTAGTGGACTTACTTGAAGGAGAAAATGCGATTGGTACAAGATGGTTGTACAAGAACAAGCCAGACGAACGTGGCATTGTGGTCAGAAACAAAGCCAGACTTATTGCACAAGGTTACACTCAAGAAGAAGGTATTGACTATGAAGAAGTGTTTGCTCCGGTCGCTCGACTTGAAGCTATTCGCGTTTTTCTAGCGTATGCCTCTTTCATGAAGTTTAAAGTGTTTCAAATGGACGTTAAAGGCGCTTTTCTGTATGGACCAATTACCGATGATGTGTACGTCAGACAACCTCCGGGTTTTGAAGATCCTGAGTATCCACATCGTGTATACAAATTGAGTAAAGCTTTGTATGGTCTACATCAAGCTCCAAGGATTTGGTATGAGACGTTATCTAAACATTTGCTAGAACATGGATTTACAAGAGGTCAGATTGATCCAACTTTATTTATGAAGCGGGAAAATGAAGATCTTTTATGTGTTCAAGTGTATGTGGATGATATCATCTTTGGATCAACAAGTTCGTCCATGTGCAAAGAGTTTGAGGAAATTATGAAATTAAGATTATTTCAAATGAGTTCGATGGGGGAGATTAATTTCTTTCTTGGATTGCAAGTGAAACAGTCTGCAGACGGGATTTTTATCAACCAATCAAAGTTTGTTGAGAAGTTGCTGAAAAAGTTCAAGATGCAAGATTGTCAGACTATTCGAACGCCATCTGATGTGAATTGCAAGATACAGCCAGATCCAAAAGGCAAATCCGTTGATCAAACACTGTACAGATCGATGATTGGTTCACTGATGTATCTTACTGCATCAAGGCCAGACAATATGTATGCTGTATGTGTGTGTGCAAGATATCAGTCTGATCCAAAAGAGTCGCACCTGGTTGCTGTTAAACGTATTTTCAGATACCTTAAAGGGAAACCGAATCTCGGGTTATGGTATCTTTATGAAGGCAATTTTGAATTATATAGTTATTCTGATAGTGACTTTGGTGGATGTGCTCTTGACAAGAAATCGACTACGGGTGGATGTCAATTTCTGGGTCCTAGACTTGTTTCTTGGCAATGCAAAAAGCAGACCAACGTTTCTGTATCCACAGCTGAAGCAGAGTATATCGCTGCATCTGCATGATGTTCTCAAGTTTTGTGGTTACAAAACCAATTGCCTGACTATGGGTTTAACTTTCTCAAAACTCCTATTTACATAGACAATACTGCTGCTATGTTCATTACTACTAATCCTGTTCAACACTCAAAAACCAAACATATCGAAATTCGATATCACTTTCTCAGAGACAACTCTGAAAAAGGTTTAATAATTTTGATTAAAGTTCATACCGACAAACAACTGGCAGATCTTTTCACAAAATCCTTCTTGTTAGGGCGGTTTGAATTCTTAATTCAATCCATAGGGTTAATCAATAATGATTGATTCTATTTTTCAAAAAACACAATACAAAATCAAAAAATATAAAATCTATAATTCTTAATTCAATCCATAGGGTTAATCAATAATTATTTTTTTGCATTGTGAGTGTGCATGAAAAAGAAAAGCAAACAAAAAGAATAGAAAAAGCAAAAAGAAAAGAAAGTATCATGTCATAAGAATCTATATTGCAAAAAAGTGAGAAATGATAGTTACACTAGACATTATTTGTTTCATCATTTTATATAATAAAGACTGATGAATGTTAATTGATGTGCGAGACAGCTCAGGCAATTAGACTGAAAAAGTAAGTTCATTGTTGACAAATCTAAACTTAATGATCTTTGTGTTAAGTTCCTTTGTTATACATGTCTAGATATATATCTTTTGATGCTCTTACTTGTGATGATAGTTGTACATGATCGGGTAACGATGTAGTCTATTCAGTGTGATGAACCGCATCGTGAGCTTCTTTGTTGTGGTATCCACAGACCTGAAGTCTCACATGAAGTCTCTTTTGAGCTTCAAGGTGCAGCAAAAGATTCCCAAAGTTGGAACAAAAAGAGTCCCAAATGTGGACCATCACCAAACAAAAATTCCAAAAAGGAATTCAGAAAATTCCTAAGGGGAACGATAGGAAATTAAAATTCCAAAATGGAATCAAAAGAAGTCCCAAAGTGGACCAAATCCAAATAGAACCCAGATTCCACACTGTTTATGATTGTAAGTGACCAGGTTTTTGTGCAATATGCATTCAGGTAGTGGTTGATAAGGAAATATGTTGACATATGTATACATGTAGGTCACATAAGTCATTTTAATCGAACCTTAATCTCATCATGATACTGAAAAAGTAAGTGTGTCAACTCGAGCTAATTGGTATGTTTTCATATCATCACTCAATCAAACATAAGTCAAATGTCTATTCAAAACTTGCAAAAACATGTTCAGATAATGTGTGGTATGATCTCATTGCGATATTTTGATTTATTGCATTGCATATGTCTTTATTTTAATGTGTGTGCTTTGTGTGTGCAGACATATGGATTCTTTATTGACACATCGACATCCTTGTTAAACTTAAAGATTTCAAGAAATTTCAAGTTTAGGGGGAGAATAAGTGAAGAAGAAAAATATTTTCAAAAAGCCAAAAATATTTCTGAAATAAGTGTTTTGAATGAACAAGATTATGTGGTATGGAAAGCAAATGAATTGGATATGTTAAAAACAAACCTAAGGTCTTGTGATTTATTTTTGAAAATTGCATCGGGATATAGAAATATTGGTTGTGCAAAATCATTTTGGAAGAAAATGGAAAAGGGATTTTATGTGAATTAATTTTCTTGCCCTAAATAATATTGTTGATTAATTAATGTGACAAACCCTAATAAGGATGTCTTGTCTAATTAATATGTCGAGAATGTTTGCAGGTGCAATAAATGCAGTTGAAAAGTCAACAGACGAAGAAAAATGAAAAATTGTCAAAGTGTTATTGCCGGGTGAAGATATCAGAAGACACTATTTTGCCGGGTAATGAAGTCACTATTTAGCTGGGTAAGGAAGTGTGTTTGATAATAGCCGGGTGATTGTGTGAAAGAAGGTAGCCGGGTGAAAAGAACAAATGAAGCCGGGTGATAAGTTGTATGTTACTATACAGCTGGGTGAAGAAGTGTTGACACTGTACAGCCGGGTAATAGAATGAAGATTCTATGTAGCCGTGTAAGTGAAGAACACTGTGCAGCCAGGTAAGTATAACAACTGTGTAGCCGGGTGATGAAGAGAAGCTGTCTTTATATAGCCGGGTAATGAAAGAGTATCACTATGCAGCCGGGTAATGAACAAGAGTTATTGTGCAAGCCGGGTGATGTTTAGAGGACTACTATGCAGCCGGGTGATGGGTAAAACCAACAGGTGTAGTTGTTCCTAACTCTTACCCGTCTCTACAGTACTTGACCCGTCTCTACAGTGATAGACCCGTCCAAGTGTTTTACATGTTTTATGTGGACCCGTCCCAATGTTGTGACCCGTCCCATGACTGTGACCCGTCCCAACAGTACCTGACGCGGCTCAACAGTGCATGACCCGTCCAGGCTTATTGGGCTTAAAATGTTTACCCGTCCCAATTGTTTACCCGTCCCTTTTTGTTTGACCTAATTTTTCAACCATATAAATACCCGCTTCTTCACAACACTTATCGTTTTTCACCAACACTTTCAAGCAATATCCCCTGTACTTCAAATCGCTATTATCATATTCAATCGATTGTTCTGTAACAAGTTATATTGATTGAATAAGGTATATTTTACATGATTCGACCTTGATAAACCTGCTAATTGATCGTTAAAACGAAAAGTGATGATGAACAGTACTTAGACCAATGAATCGACACTTTGATTTTGTGTGTTAAAACTGAAATCGAATGTTGTAATAGGTGTATTTATTGTCGATTATCAACTTTCATCCTTTAATTTGCATCAAAAAGCTCAAAATCAACCTAATCAACTAAAATTTTCATAATACAGTCGAACCGCCATTGATGAATTTTGAATGTTCTTAAGTTTTGACATCAAATTGATGAAGCAGCTGTTATTATGTGACAAATCAATGCTAAAAGTGAACTAAAACATGTTAAACAACTTCATCATACAAATTTCAGATTTGTATTCTTAAGTGATTAAACTGTTAAGTGTAAAATATTGTATGATCATTGATTCAGAAAGGTTTTATTAAACAAAATGATGAAAATCAGATTGTTAGATCAACTTAGGTGTTAAAATGATTATGTGATTGTTTTACATTGTAACCTTTTGTTTAAATACTTATGCAAAATTTGTTATTTATGAATGAAAAGTCTAACTCATATGCCTTGTTTTTGTCAAAACAGATGGAGAATCTCAAGTTTGAGCCCAAACACAATCTGGTTGCATGTTTTGATGAATCTATACCAGAAACAGCGGGGTATAGAGACATGATCAGATTCATTAGAAGAACCAAGTATGTTTATGCTATGTGTGCAAAGCCAGTTATATATGCAAGACTCATCAAAAGTTTCTGGAGGACGGCTGAGGTTGTGACTGATGAAGCTGGTGTGAATGTGGTAAGAGGAAATATCACCAGAGAGTTACAATTGACCGTGTCTGAAGAGTCTATCAGAACAGCCTTGAGGATTGATGATGATGAGGTTGGTGCAACTGATGAGCTGACAACTGCTGAGTGCCAGGCATGTTTCATTAATATGGGTCATCCTCCCATATTTCCCAAACAGCAGTTGGTTAGAGCTAGACTGGGGAAGAAGTGGAAATTGTTATGTTATGTGATTCAACAGTGCATGTCGAGAAGGAGTGCTGGGTTTGATAACTTTCCTTCTGACATCGCATCCCCCATTGTTGCTATTGCTGAGAACAAACCTTTCAACATGTCGAAGTGGATTATGAAAGGGTTTGTGTTCAATTTGGTGAAACGCAAGAGGTTCAAGTTTCTCATGTATCCGAGATTCTTGCAACTTATGATCAATGTTGCCTATCCAATCATTCGAGAAGAAGGTTTTGCAGGAGGGATATTATACACTGAGGATATGAATGAGCTATCATATAGGAAAATGAGTATTGGGAATGTTGTAAATGTTGAAATGTTTGACTATATGCGGGATATAGCAAACAATGTTGAGGATATTGAAGTGGTATATCATCATATATCACATGGTGAGGTTGTTAATCCATCGGATCTAGTTGATGAGATGCCGGATAATCTATTAGACGATGATGAGTACTTTGCTCGTCATCCAGAAGATGAAAATGAGTCTGAGAATGAAGATGAGAATGAAGAAGAGGATGCTGAATCTGATGAGAGTGATGATGAGACTGATGATGAGAGTGATAATGAGAGTGATGATAATGATGATGATGGTGGTGATGGTGAAAATGAGGATAGTATTGAAGATGAAAGTGCTGAATCAGTTCCTGAGGAGGCAGAGAATGTTGAGGTTGATGAACCGATTGAGATGGAAACAGAAAATGTTGAAGTAAATGAGCCTATTGAGGTTGAAAAAGCAGTAGAAGAAGTTAGTGTTGATACTCATAAGGATATCACAGTGCAGTATGTTAGATCACGAAGATCCAAATCTGTGGTTGAACCTATGACTGTTGAGGAGCTGAGTGTTATTAAAGATGTGAATGTACCTGAACAGATTGACATTGTTCAGATTGCAAAAGAAGCTGCAGCAGAAGTGGAGACTGTGGCACAGACAGTCGATGATACTGATGATTGTATGATAGTTACTGCACCAGTTAATGTTGCCACATCCTCCAAAGCAGCTGAAAACATTGATCATCCAAAGGAGTCTTCACCTAAGGTTGCATCAGATGTCAATTTGAATGAAGAAGAAGACAAAGTGTTTCACTTAGAAAGGATGGTAGCCAAACTCTTAGATGCAAATGCACAGTTGAAAGCATCTAATGAAAGGAAAAAGAAGAGATTAGAAGAGTTTTGGGCTATTCATCAGAAGAACTTGGAAACGTTCAAGGAATTAGATGCTGATCATGAAAAACTGAAGGCTGATCATGAACTGTTAAAGGCTGACTATGAAGAGTTGCAAGCAGAATGCAACACTTTACGTGCTGAAAAAGAGGTATTGGAAAAGTGGATGAAAGAAGAGGAGGCTGTGAGATCAGAATCAGACAAAGACTTTGTTGTTGAAGAAAGTGTTGGAGTGTGTGAGACTCCTAGGGACGTCACAGTCTATCAAACTAGATCACAGCGATCTAAGACTATGACAGAACCAAGCGTAGAATCTGTCCCTATTCCTGATGAAGCTGTTGATACTGTCAATCTTGACAAAGCTGAGGGAAAACGTAAATTGGATGATGTGCCTGAAATTGTCAGAGAAGATGAAAGTGTTAAGAAAGCCAGAACTGAAGAAACAGTTCAGATTGAGCCGATTCAATCTGAGTCTGTAGTTGAAGTGTGTGAGGCTGTAAAGATGACTGTGTCTGTGAAAGAAACTGGAACTGAAGAAACAGTTCAGATTGAGCCAATTCAATCTGAATCTGTAATGGCAGCTGAAGTGCCTGAAGTGGTCAAAGTGGCTGAAAATGTTGAAAAAGAAGCATTTCAATTTGAGCCGGTTCAAACTGAAACTGCACCAATGATAGAGGCACTTGATGATTTGGATGATATTGATTTTACTGATTCTGAACCTGAGGCTAATCCTGACGATGAGATACCTAGTGATCTTCCTGAACGATTTGCATATTTAGAGAAGATGAAGTATAATCCAGTTTATCTGAATGGACTTACAGTTAGTCAGATAAATGAGGAATATGAGAAGTGTTTGAATGCTCAAGAAAAGGTGACGGCTGATGAGAAAGAGTTTGTTGTAGAAATGGGTGAATGGACGCCATTGCAAGAAAGCTTGAACATTGATGATCTTCCTCCTGAAGAATTGTATCATCAAGATCCGGAAGAGATGACAACTGTTAGCATGCGTCAGTGGCTTAGTTCGAGGAACTATCTATACAAGACTCTGAAGAGATTGAAACGAGAATCATTAAAGAAGATTGTGGTGAGTTTCATGAAGACTGAAAAGATGCATAATCGCATGTTTTTCTTGGATTACAGCAATCCGCAGTATTATGAGTTGACAAAGAGATACAGAGTGCTTGAACCCAAAGAGATAACAGTGATGGCTTTACCAGAAGATGCGCATAAGAAGAGGAAAGAGCTGATAGACATGTTTTCTAGCGAGATGAAATCTTACAACATTCCGATGGATGTACGAGAATCATGGCACAAGTCTGCCACAGCAGGTGATGTTGTCAGATCACTGCTAAGCAAGGGCCAATCTGTTGCTGAACTGTTAGACTCGATGATCGTGCCGGAAAAGTCCAAGAATGTGAAGATAATTGCTTGGAAATTGGATGAAGTTTTTGACGCATTTCTGATCAAGAGGGTAAATGGTTTGTGTGATGTTTATCATTACTACTCGAGCATTTTCAAATTGCAAGTTCAAGATTTGAAGGAATTGCACAAATTAAGATTGATTAATCACACGCATGATGAGCGTGGTGATAAATGTGCAATGTTACTGGATGCCGGGATGAGCCGCTTACAAAAGTTTTTGGAGTTTCGAGGACAACAAGAAGATAGTGAGTATGTACAGATGAAGAAGAAGAGAAAAGTGAAGAAGTTGGTAGTGCGAGATATGTATTTAGAAGAATTTTCAGATGACTATTTTGACAAAGTCACAGATCCAGGATTCAAGGTGATTGAAGGTTCTCAAGCTACAAAGCCCATTTTGAAGGTGTTTTACAATCAGGAAACATTTGAGCTGAAATTGGTGCGTAATTTGGATGATTGGGATCAGGACATGGTCACACTTTTTAGTACGTTTGAGCTCAAACTACTACATCCATCTTACATTGATTATCTTCGAAACTACAAAATGGAAAAGTTGAAAGATCCTGTAGCTGAAGAAGATAGAAGGTTGTTTGTGATTATGATTGAGGTGATTGGGGCTGCTACAGAGAAAATCCGATTAAGGAAGGCATTGCTTAATCCTAACCTTGTGAAGATAGATATGCCGGAGATCGAGTACATGAGGGTGACATCCAAGGGAACATTGGAAGTGAAGGTCAAAGGAAGGAAGAAACCGCACGTGTTTTATGCTAACATTGACTTTGCAGGTATTTCCTTGGATACGCTGAAAAGAATGAAGGACTGTGACATTTTGACAAATGAAGCAAAGCCGAGACAAGCCAAGATTGCTGAGAAGTTCAAATCTTGTATCGAGGAAGCTTTAAAAGAACAAGAAGAATACAAAGGAAAGAAGTTGCTGGATGTGAAAGACGAACCAGAAGATTGGTGAGAGATTGAAGCTGAAAGAGCAAGTGTTGAAAACTGAAGATTTTTGAAGTCCAAAGATAAATCTTAGGGGGAGTACTGTTAGGGCTTATTTCTGTTTAAGATTTACTTTGTACTTTGTTTATACATTTTGTATAGTTTAGGGTTAATTTTGTATTTTCTCTAACGTATTGTTGCATAAAGCATGTAGTAAGAGAATATTAGAGAGAGAGTCTAGATCACAATTACACGTTAGAGAGAGAGTTAACTGTGTGTGATTTACATTCTCCTGCACTTTTGTACTACAAGTTTGCTTTGATCATCAATACAAAGAGAATTATTAAGTAATGAATTGTGTTGCTGATTGAACTATGTTTGTGTACTTGAATCGTTCTGATCATTGAGCGATATCGATCCAATTGAACCTATCAGTCTTTGTTTGATTCAACACTTGTATTAGCTGAGGAATGGTATTTCTAACACTCCTTCAAAGTTTTTATACCTTGAATCAAGCTAAATCTCACTTAAATCTAGGTTTTTTGTGATGAACACAACTAGTGGGTTTTGACAAAAATGACAAAATATGGAATGAAATCAACAAATCTGAATGGTTTGATCATGAACGAGGCTTAGGATTATAATTTCTAACATATCTCAATCATCAATTTCTCAAAACATAAACAAAATTTTGGATCTTAAGTTTGGGCAGTGAATATGACGAACATGCACATATTCTTCAAAAACTCAGTCAAATCTTCACCAATTGATCTCAAACTTTGCAGTTCTTTACACAAACATGAATCAAAGCTAATGGTAGCTAAAATTCCATTAATAACAACAAAAATCAAAGATCACCCAATAGCTCTGATACCAATTGATAGTTCGAGATGAACCGAGCTTGGATCTAGATCTGAGATTGTTTGTGGATGTTGTTTGTGATTAGTGATGCGGAAACTCACTAATTACGTATTGATGCTTGAATGCTCATGAAGATCATTGCAAGGCATGATGAAGATTGATGATAATATGAATAGGTGAATTGTATTGATCAATGAAGGTTACAAAGGATATGGAATGAAATGCAGGCAACTATGTTACAAATGACCTAGGTGATGGTATTTATAGTCCATACCATTCACCTTACATTTCACCTAAACACGTGCACTTAAGCACACACACGCATTTAAGCACAAACCGATTATACAAAAATTCTAACGTCAAATACAGTCAATGAACATCTTCACCCGTGCTTGCTCGTGATGATGCTCGATATCTTCACTCGCTTATATTTGGAAAGTGACATCTTCAAATAGACCTAACAAAATTAAAACCAACCCAGCCCAACACCCCTCTCATTTTTCTGGCGGCGCCTCCAGCGATGTTCCGGCGATTGACAAAACCTCAGTTTCATCAACTTTGTTCAAATCGAACCGCTCCACACTCTTTAGCTATATGTTTCGAACCCGGATAAGCACTTAAACGTGTTTCCTGTTGTTGAATACGGATAACAATCTAAACCCATAAAATCCGGCCAAATGCGACTTCAATTCAACTGAATCAATCAATAAGAATCAAATTAACGTAATCTAGATCAATCCTGTAACAGATTATGACGAATTGGATAAGTTTAATCTGCCAATAATGCGATAATTTGAATTGCACTCATCTTCACCCGAAACCAACTCGACGTCAATCTAATCCTTCGAACCCTTTTCAATCTATTTTAAATCAACCAAAACACTCATTCCACGTCACAACATCTATCAACAACTTCAATTTCAACTTTAACACATACATAGGCGATTTGATTCGCTGTTCTTGGTGACTCTGCTCATCAGTCAACCACCACGATTGGACCAATTTTAGCATTTGATATCTTGGGGGTTTTGATCATCGTACAACAACGAGTAAATCTGCAGCTTTAATTTCATTATCAACATCTTCTGTGTCACCAATTCGACCCGCGACTGAGTTATTGTTTTTTTAAATTAAGATTTGATATTTTTATTATGTGAAATTCATGAGTTATTGTAAATATATATATATATATATATATTTATATTTATATTTATATTTACCATAGTATATAAATACAAGACGAGATTTCATTGTATATAATTACGTTTATAAGTTTCTTATACGGGAAGTTTTGAGTTAAAATGTTTGAAACATATAATACCTGTTGGGTATATTCTATGAAATACATACGCATGGTCGAATCATTTTAATTACCTTATACATATAAGACCTCTTTTGTAACGTGTAAATTTATAATCAAAACACGTTTGAGTTATTTACAACTATGATAATGATATTATTTATGAGTATTTTTAAATCCATAATCAGTCACTTTCATCATAACGGTCACGGCATTTAACGAAATATTATTTATTTTCGTAAAGAGGTAAACTTCATATATAATTTAATCAATATTAAATCATTGTTAAAAATAAATGTATTACTGTTATGTTATTATGATAATGGATACCTGTACTTTTGAGATGTTATGGCTAAGGCAAGTACTCGTATAAATCCAAACCTACCACTGGATCTGTTGCTTACCTGGGACTCTCAAAAGTGAGTGTCGACTTATAGGTAGTCACGTCTTCACAAAAGTTAACTGACTTACTACTTTGATAAGTCAAAGGTAACCATTTGATTTGCTAATCGAATGTTTATGCTCAAAGAATCTCTACACGATCTCATTACCTCAAATGTTTTACAAACTTTCCATCAAGATGATTTCATTATCAAATCATAAACTCCTAATCAAATCATAAACTTATTATCAAGTAAAGAAAGTCCTCATCATAATATAAACTTGATAATGAATTACAGATTTATAATCGTATCAAAAGTTTACCCTCAACTCATGAACTTATTAACCAACTTCGGTGTGTGTAAAACCTAAAAAAATTAATAATAATAATAATCTAAAATTGGTTTATACATACAATTGATATTTAAATTACAGTGTGATCTCGTTTCGGAAACCCATCGTACTATGTTCTACGTATACATACATTCACTAATCGAACTGAATACACTTCATTTTTCATAAGCGTATTCAAACCCATTGCGGTTGTTTATAAACTTTCCCATCACATAATGTTTTATCAACCAAGGATTTTTTAGAAAAAAAAATTAATTAATTATGATTAAAAAAGAGAAAGAAAGTAAATTTACAGACCAATAAATAATTATATCGAGGATGATATTCTTAATTGTGCAAACCATACCTTTAAGTTTTGATAATTTTCAAAATTTACTAAGCCTCCTAACAAACGATTTCATAAATAAATATTTTTTAAAAATATTGGTCACATGTCATACGTATAATTTTCTCAAACACAATCTAAGGAGTTATAACATGAATCATACTTGGATTTTCTTAAAATACAAAGATCAAACTGGATCACGTTAACTATTTTCAAGAAAACAACCCTATTGTAAGATTAAAATTCTCAAACTTATTACCATTTTAAAACTTCATCATATACAAACAACATCTTACAATGTCACATTGATTACCTCTACTGTCTATGTGACACCCAGCCCGATGGCGGAAAACACTGGGTTGTCAAGTGAATTGTATCAATAGTATAAAGCACATGGCACACTAGAAGCATATTTTAATATTTAATTATGCATAAATGTCATGACAAGAAAAAAGTAAATAGTCTTAAATACGAGAGTAAAAGCCAATAATCAAAGTCATTTAATTAACCTTGTATTCTAGGTCCAAAAGCAATCCTATGTGTCTTGTAAAGCATAAACGATTCAAACGCCACCTGAAACATGTGTAAAATAAGTTAGCTAAATAATTAGCTAGTGAGTAAAAACACAATTGATAATACGTAATATGAAATCCGAGATCAATATGAATACGTCACGCAAGTTATGTGTATAGCAATTTCATTATATCATTCAACCATGACCATAGAAACAACATAGAATCAACAGTGTTACAAATATTGATAGCATTTATTGAACCAACATGTAACCGTCATTGAACCATCTCGTTGTATGAGTTATCAATAAATATTCTTAGCATCATAAGGGACATAGCAACCTAGTAACAAGCATCTCGTTTAGCAACTAGAATCCAACATATAGAATCAACAAAAGAATTGCCGGGTTAAAATCACCTATCGTGCCAAAAATTGTAGGTGGCCTTGTCAAGCCATTAGCGCTAATATCGTACGGGTGGAAATTACAAAATAATACAATTACTATTTACTAACACATAATATTGCATCAAGCGGCCAAACAAGATTAACACATCAAATGATCTCATTTTGAAAAAGAAACAAGAAACGAAAAACCGTAGCATCCTATAGGAACACATATTTCAGCCCAATAAGTAAAACAGTGAAGGGGAGTGAGTTTACTCACCTCGTAAAGCAAAGATAAACGAAAAAGAAACGTCGCTATAACGAACCGAGAGTCTCCGAGATCTAGGGTTTCAGATTTGGGATTTAGGGTTTTGGATTATAAATCGGAAATTAGGGTTTTAAATTACCGATTGAGAAATTAGGGTTTTAAATTACGAATTTGGGATTTTGGTACGAACTGTAAATATGTTTTCGTATTATATTTTATATAAACCCTTTTTTTTAGTTCTCTTTGTAACATTAAAAATTGGCATATGTATATATATTAAACTTATGTTTTTAATCTTTAGAAATATATATTTAACTTAAAATATGATATTTAGGTTATTAGAAAATTATAAATTAATGTTTAAAGTGATTAAAACATACTAACTAAATAAGACATGTGGTGGGTTTCGAACCCATGACCTCAGCGTGCATAATCAACATGTACAACCACTAGACCAAATTGGTTTTTGTTAAACAATCTCGATGGTTAAAAGTTTTAAGTTTTAAAATCCAAGAACACCCTTTTTAATACAAGCCCTAGAACAAGAATCAATCCAATTCGTTCGAATCATTTATTCAAATCCAAATCAGTTTTAGGGCTTTTAATCTACACAGAAACACGATCGTTTTGATATAAGTAACTTACTTGATCGATGAAGAATGGGTATGGATTCAAACCGGAGCAAAACCGACTGTTATGGATCAAAATCTGTTAATCTGGAACGATATGAGATGTAATAGATATGTTAGATAGATGCAAATTATTGGACGGGTTGAAACGAGCCAAAATTTACCTGGAATGATGACGTGAAGGTGGTAAACGACCACGGTCGCCGAAAAAATATTTCGTAACTTGGTTTTGATTATGGCAGAGAACAATTGGAGGTTTTGGTGATGGATTAATGTTATTCGAGTGCAAACGAGTCTTATGGAAAGGTTAGATTTGAAGATACGATGTTAATTTTTGTGATTGCGATTTTGAATCGAAGCCCGAAATAGATTCCGCACCTAAACTGCTCCATAACGCGTTATTTGGTCAAAATGGGGTTCGATTCGGGCTAGTAAACGATTTGGAAAGTTTTGATTGCGTTAAAAATGGTAAAGATGCGTGAATAAACGCTCGCTGGAGTACACAAAGGTGGCCGGAAAATGTTGGCTGTCGTAAACGCATTGCAACAAGGGGGTTGGATTTTATAAAATTTTACATCTTTAGTCCCTACGCTTTGTGTTTTGTTCATTTTTGGTTTAATAACTTTAATTTTAAGTTTCAAGGTTTACACTCTTGGCCCAAAGTTAGATTATAACTTGTATTAACTAACGAACTTAACTACTTAAATTGTATCGTTTTATAGAAGTGCCGTTTTTATAGTTTTAGCTCGTGTAAAAGCAGTAAGTGACTATTTCGAGACATAGGAGCATTGTTGTTTGACATTTTCAATAGTTTTCTTTTACGAAAAACATATATATATTTTGAGATTACAAATGATAATTATTTGACATACGTGAATATTTTGCGATGTATATACAATTATTTAATTGAGACGGGAATAACGTAGATCCCATGCATTCATTAATAATAATAATGAGTGTTACATTTTATGTAAATAAATACGATTACAGATAAGTGATAAATCTTCGGGTTCGAGTCGGGCGTCCGGATTCGGGTTCGGGGCAGATGTCACAGTCTCCACTCCTTATAGAAATTTCGTCCCGAAATTTGCTCAAGCCGAAGTAGCAGAAGATGAAGCAACAGATGCAGATACTTGGCTTTCATTAGATCTTCACGTTCCCAAGTAAACTCAGGTCCGCGCTTTGATTCCCAACGAACGTTGACTATCGGTATCCGGCTACGCTTGAGTTGTTTAACCTCACGGTCCATAATCTCCAATGGTCGTTCAATAAATTGCATCGACTCATCAATTTGGATATCATTGATAGGCACAATAAATTATCATCGGATAAACACTTCTTCAAATTTGAAACATGAAACACAAGGTGAACACCACCCAATTCCTCGGGTAGTTCCAACTCGTAAGAAACTTTACCGATCCTCTTAAGAACTTTGAACGGTCCCACATATCGAGGAGCTAGCTTTCCCTTCTTACCAAAACGGGAAACTCCCTTCCATGGAGACACTTTGAGCAAAACCATATCACCAATTTCATACTCCACAGGCTTTCGCTTTTGTTAGGGCTATTTCCAGTTTAAGATTTACTTTGTACTTGTTTTGTACATTTATGTATAGTTTAGGGTTTATTTTGTATTTTCCCTAAAATGTATTGTTGCATAAAGCATGTAGTGTGAGAGTGTGAGGAGAGAGGCTAGATCACATATTCACGTTAGAGAGAGAACTAAGTGTGTGTGATTTCTTTTCACCTGCATTTGTACTACAAGAATTGCTTTGATCATCAATACAAAAGAGAATTATTAAGTAATGAATTGTGTTGTTGATTAAACTGTGTTTGTGTGCTTATTTCATTCTGATCATTGAGCAATATCGATCCAATTGAACCTATCAATTGGTATCAGAGCTGTTGGTATTGTGTTCTTCGCTATTCATCAAGCAAAACACTACAATATTGCTCAAAAATCATGATCTGAATGAGTTGTTGCTGTTTTTAGCTGTGATTTATCATCACAATCACTTCTAATTCACAACAATCGTGCAGATTCCATCAGATTATCATCAGATCTGAGGAATTAAGAAGATAGAAAAAGTTACTGTTCGATCGAATTTTGCTGAAATTCATCAAAATTTGATCATGTTTTGGATTGATTGAGATTAGGGATTGTTAATCGGACTATTTCACTGCTTGTGTGTGAATTTTGGAAGAATTGGACAAGTTTTTGATAAACCCAGAAAATTTCTCATGATGAAGATGATGAACAGTATGAACTGGTTGAAGATTAACTAGCCGGGTGATAAAATTGACTTAGACAAATTTCTTTGGACTTAGATTTGAGAACAAATTAGGTCCTGTGCAGCCGTGTAAAGGATTTTGTGCTAGACGGGTAAAGAATTTGACGAGAAAAGGGTTGTACTGTTCAGCCGGATCAAGTACTGTAGTGCCGGGTGATACACTGTTATGCCTGGTGATTAACAAATTCAGCCGGGTGATCAACAATTGTAGCCGGGTAAACATTTACTCTGTCGGGTGATCAACTGTTCAGCCGGGTAAAGCCTTTCTGCCGTGTCAAGATTCTAAGCCGGGTCAAGTTATTGTCGTATGAAGTTAATACTATTCTGTCGTGTAACTGTTCTGCCGGGTAAAGAATACAAGACTTACAAATGTTGAGCCGTGTGACTGTTTAGACGGGTGAAGACTTTTCTCAGCCGGGTGAAGAACAAAAGCTACTGTTCAGCCGGGTGAAGAAGAATTTGTCACTGTTCAGCCGTGTGACTCATCTTTAGTTGTTTTAAACTTGTTTTCTTATCTTGTCATTAATTACTTGTCTTTATTTTAGTATTTTAATTACTTCTTTTAAAAAAAAAAAATTAAAAAAAAAAAACACAAAAAATATTTTCTTTAAAAATCGTTAAAATGGCACCTAATGATGATTCTGATAACCGTGTTCCTAGACTTGTCAATCGTGCAGATTTCAAGAATTGGACGATTAGACTGAAGCATCATCTCTGCTCAATAGACAATGATCTTTGGATGTCAATTGACAAGGGTCCTCACATACCTACACAGACAGCTCCAGATAGTGCAAGTACCTACACCAAAGACTCTACTGAACCTTATCCAGAGGATAATTTGTCAGCAGAAGATTTAAGGAAAGTGAAGAATGATAGTAAAGCATATTCTTTGATGTGTAAGGGATTGCCACTACAAGTACTGTCAAGGTTGGACACTTATCAAACAGGTTATACATTGTTCAAAGCTTTGAAGTCCATCTGTGAAGGAGGTGAACAACTCAGAAGTCTCAAGAAACAAAAGCTGAAGAGACAGTTTGAGTTATTTGAACATATTGCTGGAGAGTCCGTGCACCAGATGATGAATAGGTTTGTTCATCTGACTACTGAAATGACCAATGTGGGTGCAAAAACAGATCTCCAAGACTTGAATGACAGATTGTTATGTGCACTTCCATCATCTTGGAAACAAACTGTGACATTACTGAAACATACTGAAAAAATTCCGATGGATTTGGATCTGCTCATTGCAAAGATTGAAGAGGTAAAGATTGATGAAAGTTCTAGAAACACTGATAGAACTGGTTCACATGCACAATACAAATATATTGTGAATCCTGCTAATACTGTGGAGAATGCCTTTCTTGCACAAGATGCAACTAAGTTTGAAGATGAGGGTGATTTATTTGTTGGCGCAAGTTTTTATACTGATTCATCATACTATCCAAGTTCACCAACTTATTCTCAACCTCAATCTCCACCAAGAGCTCAAGTTCAAAGTCAGAATCTGAAGAATCAAGTAGAAAATCAAAGTTCAAATGTCCAAGCAAAACTGAAAGATGTAATGAACATCTTGTTACAAGACGACGAGACCAAAACTGCTTTTACTGATGGCAAGTTTTCAAGCATATCAGGGTAGTCACTTGAGTCAAATGGATATTGTTCTTCAAGATCTTTTTGAGATGGATCCTGATGATGTTGAGGAAATGGATTTGAATTGGCAAATGGTGATGGTTGCATATCGAACACAGAAACATGCATATGTTAACCGAAGCTACAAGCCACATGCGAACAAAACTGTTAGATTTGACAAATCAAAGGCCAGATGTTTTAACTGTAATTGTTATGGTCATTTTTCAAGGGAATGCAAAGCTCCTAAGAATCAAAACTACAATGATCAAGCGAGTTCAATGGACAGAATCAAGGTCAAGGTCAAAGCTCGCAACAGTCTTCAAGCTATCAAAGCAGAAATCAACGTTTCATGCAAAAACCATATCAAAGTCTTCCCATGCCGGAACTGAAAGATGAAGGCAAGAAACCAGAAGATCAAACTAAAGCACTCGTGGTTAGTGTGAAAGACGGTTATGATTGGAGTGCATATGCAGAACAATTCACATCTGATCTTACATCGAGTTTGGCACTGGTTTGTGAAATCGAAGAGGATTGGTCAGCAGAAGGAGATAGTAAAGTGATTGATACTGTGAGTGAAGATTCAGAGGAATACGATTGGAGTGCAAAATCAGATCCGGTTGAAGAATCTGAAACTGAAGTTGCGTTGATGGCTACATCCAATGAGTCTTCATCATCCACTGAACAACCAAAGGTTAGTATCGAATTACCCCCTAATTATGTTCGATTGCCTGCTGATGTGAAGGAAAGGTTATGTTCTGAACAATGCATTCAACAAGTAGAACATTATCGTACTCATTCATTTAAAATTGGTGATAAATTAAGCAAACATGAGAAAATTCATGAACAACTTAAAATTGATCACAAAATTTCTGATGAGAAGATTTTGTCACTTAAAGAATAATGGAACAAAACCTTAAAGGAATTAGAACTTGTGACCAAACAACTTGAAGAAATGACAAAGAACTTTGAACAAGAAAAAGTTGCTCATGCTGTCACACAAGTTGAACTAACAAAAGTTAAAAGTTGTAAGAACATGTTGAAACAACTTGTGAATGAAAGAGGAAATAAAAACAAAACAGGGTTGGGTTTCACTCATGAACCAATGCCTAAATCAATCACACAAACTTTACCTGAAAACTTCAATGAATTTGATCATTCACCTGAAAATGAATGAAAATTCAAAGAAATTCAAAGAAGTAAATCAGAATCCGAAGGATCTGAAGTGTTGATTGAAAGTTTGAAAGAAGAAGATGGCGTGACGACTGAAGCTGATGATGAAGCTAGCAACAAATCAGAGCCTGTTCTGATTCAATTGGTTGAATATCCTGAACTGAATCCCAAGCAGGAAGAAACAGTGAAGGATGAAGGTGAATTTTCGGGATACAATGATCCTGAATACATCAGGTGGAAGAATGAACAGAAGGCGCAAGTTGCTGATCAACTGATCAAGAAGCAAGAAGTGAAAAAGACTGAAGTTTAGAATGCAAAAGTGCATAAATTAAAATCGAATGTCAATCAATCTGAAACGAAACAGTCAAAAGGAAAAAGTGTCATAAAATCGAATGATAACACCAAAGCTCAAATTGTCAAAACTGACAAAGTAAAACCTGTCAAGCAGAAAGTGTCAAAAGGTAAAACAATTAAGTTTGTGTCTGCAGGAACTTTTGATTTGAACGGATCTTATGGTAAACCAATCAATTCTTCAATCAAATCTAACTCTGGTCTGAAAACAGGTTCAGGTCCTAAGTCTTCCGCTGTCAATGATAAAGGAATTGAACAAAAGAAGGTAACCAAACAAGATGTTGTAAAATCAAACCAAGTTCCCAAGCAAGCAAAATCACAATCAAAATCTCCACAAAAGAATCAAGTTAATCTAAAACCGAACAAAACTGATAATGAATCACGAGTGGGTTCAACATCAAAAGTTAACAATCGGCTCTTTAGGATTAGCAAGAAACATTGTGAGATTTGTGATCGTTATAATCATGTTACTGCTGAATGTTTCTTTAACAGGTACTGCAGTTACTGTGACAAAAGAAATCATTCTTCAGAGGAATGTTTTTATAACAAATTTTGTGACATTTGTGAAAGAAGAAACCATGACACAAAGGATTGTTTCTTTCGGACAAACTCATCAAGAGAAATGACTCCGTTTCCAAACATTGAAAGAAATCAATCATTTGGTTTTCAAAATGTTAATCAAAGTCATTCTCCTGTTTTGAGAAATTTCAATCGAAACAATTCTGTTTCTAATAACTTTTCATCAAGAAATCTGCAGGTTAACAGTTTTAAACCAAGAGCTTTGATGGTAAGAAATCAGAAATTTGAAAATAACCTTGATCCTAAGTTAGAGGAAAGGTTTAGTGCTTTGAGAAGAAAGCAATCAATTCACGCCAATGGGCGAAACAGTTTTTAACCAAATCTTTCAAATGAAACAAATTTTCAAAATCTTCACTATCAACAAGTTACTGTTACTGATAGATTCGGAAAACCCAAGACCATGTGGGCCTGGGTTGACCAAACTAACTAAGTGATTGTTGAAATGCAGGTACGCCCAAGAAGACCTATCAACTCATGGTTCGTTGATAGTGGGTGTAGCCGGCATATGACAGGCAACCATGCCTTGCTTCAAGACTTTAAGCTGAAGAATGGTACTCATGTTGCATTTGGAGGAGATGCGGGTGGTAAAATAACTGGAGAAGGAACCGTGTCAAATGGGGTCATTAGTTTTGATAAAGTCAACTACTGTGCACAGTTGAACTTTAATTTGCTAAGTGTATCTCAAATTTGTGATAAATCTTATTCAACTTTATTTGATGATTCTTTCTGTTATATACTCAAACCAGGTTTCAAGATTGACAATGAGTGGGTGGTGGTTAAAGCTCCAAGAGATCGTGATGTATACAAGCTTGATATGTCGCAAATTGATGCTGAAACCGAAACTACTTGTCTCATTGCGCATGCTTCAAATGATGAGAGTCAGCTTTGGCATAGACGGCTGGGCTATTCAAACTTCAGAAACATGAATCGACTGGTGACTGGAAATCACGCTGTAGGAATACCATCAAAGAAGTTCTCTACAATTGATCTCTGTCCAGCATGTTTGAAAGGAAAACAGCACCGAATGTCTTTTAAATCCAAGCAAGTACACTCAATTTAAAAACCCTTGCAGATGCTACATATGGATCTTTTCGGACCAACAAATGTTCAAAGCATCGGAAAGAAGTCTTATTGTTTTGTCATCATTGATGATTTCACTAGATTTTCTTGGGTTTATTTCTTGCATGTTAAATCTGAAACTGCTGAGTTGTTAAAAGAATTTATTGTCAAAGTTGAAAATCAGTTGGATTGTAAAGTGAAAATCTTGAGAAGTGATAATGGAACGGAGTTTAAGAACGCTAATGTTGATTTGTTTTGTGCAGAAAAAGGAATTGCTAGACAATTTAGTGCTCCAAGAACGCCTCAACAAAACGGGGTTGCGGAACGGAAAAACCGGACACTGATTGAAGCAGCAAGATCCATGCTCGCAGATGCCAAAATCCCTATCACATTCTGGGACGAAGCTATTGCTACTGCGTGTTTTGTACAAAACAGGACATTATTGGTTCAGGATAAAAATAAAACACCTTATGAGTTGTTATTTGGAAGAAAACCGAATATTTCATACTTGAAAGCATTTGGTTGTCCTGTATCGATTCTAAATTTAAGTGATCATCTCGGGAAATTTGAGTCAAAATCTGACGATGGATTTTTCCTTGGTTACACGTCTGTTTCTAAATCTTATCGGGTTTTTAATAGCAAAACAAATACTGTTATTGAAACTATTAACGTAAAGTTTTTAGAAAATTCGTTTCCGTCAGTGGCTCATGGTCCCGAATGGTTGTTTGATTTAGATTCGTTATCAAAATCTTTCAATTCTAACTTATTTGATTTTGTTGGGTCCTCTTGAAGATAATGCATACCAAAACTTATTAGAAAATTCGAACCGAGCTTGGATCTAGATCTGAGATTGTTTGGGGATGTTGTTTGCAATCAGTGATGCGGAAACTCACTGATCACGTATTGATGCTTGAATGTTCATGAAGATCAATGCAAAGTATGATGAAGATGATGATAATATGAATAGGTGAATTGTATTGATCAATAGAGAGGTTACAAAGAATATAGAATGAAATGTAGGCAACTCACAATAACAAATGACGTAGGTGATGGTATTTATAGTCCATACCATTCACCTTACATTTCAACCTAACCACGTGCAATTAAGCACAACGCGCATTTAAGCACGAAACGATTACACAAATATTCTAAGACAAATACAAATAATGAACGTCTTCACCCGTGCTTGCTCGTGATGATGCTCGATATCTTCACTCGCTTATATTTGGAAAGTGACATCTTCAAATAACCCCAACAGATTTTTCAGGAAAAGCGAAAAAGGAATCAGGAGACTTGGGATGTTTCAGTGATGATTCTGACAATGATGATGATGGAAATCTCAATTCTGAGTATCCGTTCATGTCTTTTCATAATCCTGATCATGGGGTATCTAGTCAAGCTCCGGGTCCATCTGGTTCTCAAGAAGATCAAGAATCAAATATTCTTGGTGATGATTTTAATCCGCAAGGTTCTCCTAATGATGGTGGATCTGTTCAAAATCAACCATCATCAGATCCGAATTTTGAAGTTGTTCCAGATTCGTTTGACTACTTCATCAATTCACCAGAACAAGTTCCAAATTTCACTCCGCATACGTCTACAATTCTACAAGATCTACTAAATTTGAATCAGTCTAATCTGGAGAGTCAAGTGCAAGGTGATGCTATACCAACTCATCGAATTCACAAGAAACATGCTGTCTCTCAGATTATTGGGCCGTTGAATCAGAGAACTACAAGAAGTCAAACTGAGCAAGCCAATGTTTGTCTTTATTCATGTTTTCTTTCTCAAGTGGTACCAAAGAACATTTCAGAAGCGTTACAAGATAACAGTTGGATTGAAGCTATGCAAGAGGAGTTACTTCAATTTCGCAAACAAGAGGTTTGGAAATTAGTGGACTTACCTGAAGGAGAAAATGCGATTGGTACAAGATGGTTGTACAAGAACAAGTCGGAAGAACGTGGTATTGTTGTGAGAAACAAAACCAGACTTATTGCACAGGGATATACTCAAGAAGAAGGTATTGATTATGAAGAGGTGTTCGCTCCGGTCGCACGACTTGAAGCTATACGCGTCTTTCTTGCATATGCCTCCTTCATGAAGTTTAAAGTATTCCAAATGGACGTTAAAGGCGCTTTTCTGTATGGACCAATTACAGATGATGTATATGTCAGACAACCTCCGGGTTTTGAAGATCCTGATTATCCTCATCATGTATACAAGTTGAGTAAAGCTCTATATGGTCTACATCAAGCTCCAAGGATCTGGTACGAGACGTTGTCTAAGCATTTGCTAGAACATGGATTTACAAGAGGTCAGATTGATCCAACTTTGTTTATGAAGAGGGAGAATGAAGAACTCTTATGTGTTCAAGTATATGTGGACGATATTATCTTCGGATCAACCAGTACGTCCATGTGCAAAGAGTTTGAAGAAATCATGAAGTCCAGATTCCAGATGAGTTCAATGGGGGAGATTAACTTCTTTCTTGGATTACATGTGAAACAATCAGCTGACGGAATTTTTATCAACCAATCAAAATTTGTTGAGAAGTTGCTGAAAAAGTTCAAGATGCAAGATTGTCAGACTATTTGAACTCCATCTGATGTGAATTGCAAGATACAGCCGGATCCGAAAGGCAAATCCGTGGATCAAACACTATACAGATCAATGATTGGTTCACTGATGTATCTTACTGCATCAAGGCCAGACATTATGTATGCTGTATGTGTGTGCGCCAGATATCAGTCTGATCCGAAAGAGTCGCACCTGGTTGCTGTTAAACGTATTTTCAGATACCTTAAAGGGAAACCGAATCTCGGGTTATGGTATCCTTATGAAGGCAATTTTGAATTATATAGTTATTCTGATAGTGACTTTGGTGGGTGTGCTCTTGATAGGAAATCGACTACGGGTGGATGTCAATTTCTGGGTCCTAGACTTGTTTCTTGGCAATGCAAGAAGCAGACCAACGTTTCTGTATCCACAGCTGAAGCAGAGTATATCGCTGCATCTGCAGGATGTTCTCAAGTTTTACGGCTACAAAACCAATTGCTTGACTACGGGTTTAACTTTCTCAAAACTCCTATTTACATAGACAATACTGCTGCTATGTTCATTACTGCTAATCCTGTTCAACACTCAAAAACCAAACATATCGAGATTCGATATCACTTTCTCAGAGACAACTCTGAAAAAGGTTTAATAATTTTGATTAAAGTTGATACCGACAAAAAACTGGCAGATCTTTTCACAAAATCTTTTTTGTCAGTACGGTTTGAATTCTTAATTCAATCCATAGGATTAATCAATCATGATTGATTCTATTTTTCGAAAACCAAACAAAAATCAGAAAAATATAAAAGCCAAAAATATAATAAGTCGATGTCACATATTGATTCCTTTGTCTTTTATTTTATTGTTTTGCATTGTGTGTGTGCATGAAAAAGAAAAACAAAAACAAAATATAAAAGCAAAAAGAAACGAAAAATATCATGTCATAAGAATCTATATTGCAAAAAGTGAGAAATGATAGTACACTAGACATTATTTGTTTCATCATTTTTAATAAAGACTGATGAATGTTAATTGATGTGCGAGACAGCTCATGCAATTAGACTGAAAAAGTAAGTTCATTGTTGACAAACATAAAACTTAATGATCTTTGTGTTAAGTTTCATTGTTATACATGTCTAGATATATATCTTTTGATGCATTTGCTTGTGATGATAGTTGTACATGATCGGGTAATGATGCAGTCTATTCAGTGTGATGAACCGCATCGTGAGCTTCTTTGTTGTGGTATCCACAGACCTGAAGTCTCACATGAAGTCTCTTTTGAGCTTCAAGGTGCAGCAAAAGATTCCCAAAGTTGGAACAAAAAGAGTCCCAAATGTGGACCATCACCAAACAAAAATTCCAAAAAGGAATTCAGAAGATTCCCAAGGGGAACGATAGGAAATGAAAAATTCCAAAATGGAATTAAAAAGAAGTCCCAAAGTGGACCAAATCCGAATAGAACCCAGATTCCACACTGTTTATGACTGTAAGTGACCAGGTTTTTGTGCAATATGCATTCAAGTGGTGGTTGATAAGGAAATATGTTGACATATGTATACATGTGGGTCACATGAGTCATTTTAATCGAACCTTAATCTCATCATGATACAAAAAAAGTAAGTGTGTCAACTCGAGCTAATTGGTATGTTTTCATATCATCACTCAATCAAACATAAGTCAAATGTCTATTCAAAACTTGCAAAACATGTTTAGATAATGTGTGGTATGATCTCACTGTGATATTTCGATTCATTGCATTGCATATGTCTTTATTTTAATGTGTGTGCTTTGTGTGTGCAGGCATATGGAATCTTTATTGACACATCGACATCCTTGTTAAACTTAAAAATTTCTAGAAATTTCAAGTTTAGGGGGAGAATAAATTGAAGAAGACAAAGATCTACAAAAATCCAAAAATATTTTTGAATAAGTGTGTTTTGAATGAACAAGATTATGTGGTATGAAAAGCAAATGTATTGGATATGGTAAAAACAAAACCAAGGTCTTGTGATTTTGTTTTTAAGAAATTGCTTCGGGATATAGAAAATTTGGTTGTGCAATTCAGGATAGAGAAACTTTGGTTGTGCAAAAACATTTTTTTTGGAAAATCAAAGAAAAAGAAAAAGGAATTTAATTAGAATTATATTTATTGACTTGTCTTATGTTGTTGATATTTAATGTGACAAATTCTATTAAGGATATCTTGTCTAATTAATATGTCGAGAATGTTTGCAGGTGCAATAAATGCCGTTGAAAAGTCAACAGACAGAAAAAGAAGAAAATTTGGTGAAGATATCAGAAACAACTGTTTAGTCGGGTAATGAAGACACTGTTAAGCCGGGTAAAGTTGTTGTGTCTGATATGAGCCGGGTGAATGTGTGAAAGAATACAGCCGGGTGAAGATAGTATGACTACAGTATGGCCGGGCAATGAACATGTCAAATTTATGCCGGGTGAAGGAGTCATTAATATCTGCTGGGTGACAAGTTGTGTTACTATACAGCCGGGTAAAGAAATGTTAGCACTATACAGCCGGGTAAAAAAGAAGTTATCCTGCCGTGCAAGTGAATAACACTATGTAGCCGGGTAATAGTGTAACAACTGTGTTGCCGGGTGATGAAGAAAGCATGCCGGATGCCGGGTGAAAAAGAAAACAACTGTGTTGCCGGGTGATGAAGAAAGCATGCCGGGTGAAGAAGAAGACAACTGTGTTGCCGGGTGATGAAGGTCACTATGCAAGCCGGGTGATGTTGTGAAGTCTACTATGTTGCCGGGTGATGAGTAAAACTAAACAGGTGTAGTTGTTCCTAACCTTTACCCGTCACTATAGTGATTTACCCGTCTCTACAGTGAATGACCCGTCAAGTGTTTTTTACATGTTATATGTTGACCCGTCACATGTTGCGACTTGTCTCAAGTACTTGACCTGTCCTAACAGTACATGACCCGTCTCAACAGTGCATGACCCGTCAAGGCTTATTGGGCTTTTAAATGTTTACCCGTCTAAGTTGTTTACCCGTCCCTTAAGTTTGACCTAAATTTTTCAAGCATATAAAATCCGCCTCTTCACAAACACTTATCATTTTTCACTTTCACTTTCAAGCACAAATCCCCTGCATAAAATCGTTGATTATCATATTCAATCAATCGTTCTGTAACAAGTTATATTGATTGAATAAGGTATAATTTACATGTTTCGAGCTTGATAAACCTGCAAATCGATCGTTAAAACAAAAATTGATGATGAACAGTACTTGATCAACTGAATCGACACTTTGATTTTACGTGTTAAAAATGAAATCGAATGTTGCTTTAGGTGTATTTACTGTCGATTATCAACAATCAATCATTAATTTGCATCAAAATTCCTTAAAATTAACAGAATCAATCAAAATTGTCCATAACTGTTAAACCGACATTGATGAACTGTTGAATGTTCTTAAGTGTTAACTTCAAAAGGATAAAATGTATGTTAAACATTGACAAATCATTGTTGAAACTGAGTTTAACCATGTTAAATAACCTCATTATACAAATTTCAGATTCATGTTATTAAGTGTTTAAACTGTTTAAATTGTGAAATGTTGTATAATCATTAAAATCCAAGTTGCTTTGATCAAAATGATTAAAATCAGATTGTTAGATCAATTTAGGAGTTAAAGTGATTATGTGAATGTTTTACTTTTATAACTTTTTGTCCAAACACTTGTGCAAATTTGAAATGTATTGATGAAGAATCTAACACATTTGTCTTGTTCTGTCTAAAACAGATAGAGAATTTAAAGTTTGAGCCTAAGCACAATTTAGTTGCTTGTTTGGATGAGTCTATTCCAGAGACTGAGGGCTATAGAGATATGATGAGATTTATCAAGAGAACAAAGTATGTCTATGCTATGTGTGCTAAACCTGTTATCTATGCAAGACTGATCAAAAGCTTTTGGAGAACAGCTGAGGTGGTTACAAATAAAGATGGTGTGATCGTTGTTAGAGGAAACATCACAAAAGATTTACAGTTGACTGTCTCTGAACAAGCTATCAGAACTGCCCTGAGGATTGATGAGGATGAGGTAGGAGCAAATGATGAATTGACTGTGACTGAATGGCAAGAGTGTTTTGTTAATATGGGTCATCCTCCCGTATTTCCAAAGTCACAGTTTGTCAGAGCTAGATTAGGGAAGAAGTGGAAGTTACTGTGTTATGTCATTTAACAATGCATGTCAAGAAGGAGTGCTGGTTTTGACAATTTTCCTTTTGACATTGCATCCCCCATTGTAGCAATTGCTGAAAATAAACCATTCAATATGTCGAAGTGGATAATGAATGGGTTTGTATTCAATCTGGTGAAGGGAAAGAGGTTCAAGTTTCTCATGTTTCCGAGATTCTTGCAACTGATGAGCAATATGACTTATCCTATCATCAAAACAGAAGGTTATGCTGGAGGAATGTTGTATACAGAAGACATGAATGACTTATCCTATAGGAAGATGAGTATCGGGAATGTTCCAAGTGTTGAGTTATTTGGCTATATGCAGGATATAGCAAATAATGTGGAGGATATTGAGACTGTATACCATCATATTTCACATGGAGAAATAGTAAATCCACAGGACCTAGTTGATGAGGTGCCTGATAATCTGCTGGATGATGACTAGTACTTTGCTAGACATCCAGAAGAAGAAGATGGATCTGAGAATGATGAAAATGAAGAAGAAGATGTTAGTGATGATGATAGTGAGAATAATGGGAATGATGATGCTGAATCAGTTTCTGAGGAGGCAGAGAATGTTGAGGTTGCTGAACCAGTGGAGTTTGAGATAGAAAATGTCGAAGTTGTTGAACCAGTTATAGTTGAAGAACCTGCTGAGGTTGTTAGTGTGGCTGAAGAGGTTGATATTGAAGCTCCAAGGAAAATTACAGTTCAATATGTGAGATCTCGAAGATCTAAGACTGTCACTGAGCCTATGTTGGTGGAGGAACTGAATGTGATTGAAGATGTGAATGTGCCTGAACAGATGGTGGACATTGTTCAGACTACTAAACAAGTTGAAGCAGAAGTAGAGTTAGTGGCACAGACAGACGATGAAACGGATGCTGGTGTAAGTGTTTCTGTTCCAGTTGACATACCCACCACATCATCTCCAGCTGCTGAAAACATTGAACAATCTCTGGAGTCTTCACCAAAAATTGCTTCAAGTGTTAGTGTGAATGAGGATAAAAAGAAAATTGCTGAGTTAGAAGAATTGGTAGCAAAACTCTTGGATGCTAATGAACAATTGAAAGCTTCAAATGAAAGAAAGAAGAAAAAGTTAGAAGAGTTTTGGGCCACTCACAATCAGAATCTTGAAACATTTAGAGCGTTAGATGCGGATTATGTGAAATTGAAGGCTGATTATGGAATGTTGAAGGATGAGCATGATAAGTTGAAGGATGAGCATGACAATTTGAAATATGACTATAAAGAGTTAAAGGCGGAATGCAACACTCTTGATGCTGAGAAGGAAATGTTGGAGAAATGGTTAGAAGAAACCAGATCAAAGAAGTCAGGGTCCACATCAGATAAAGATTTTTCGGATGAAGTGATGGAAGTGACTGAACCTACTCAAGAAGCAAAAGTTTATTATACTAGAGCACGTGGCACGAAAAATGTGGGCATAAGGGTTGAGTCTCCAATTACTATTCCCGATGAAGCTGCTGAAACTGTCAATCCTGACAAAGCTGAGGGAAAAAGAAAGTTAGATGCAGTGCCTGAGATTACTGGTGAAGAAAGTTGTACTAAAAAGACAAGAATAGAAGAAAGTCTGATTGAGCCGATTCAATCTGGAACTGAAACTGAGATAGCTGAGGTGGCGAAAGTAGATGAGACTGTGAATGATGCTGAGACGGATAAAACAGTTCAGATTGAACCGATTCAATCTGAATCTGTATTGGCAATAGAAGTGCCCGAAATAGTTGAAGTGGTTGAGATTGTACCAGAAACTATGACTGAAGAAGCAAGTCAGTTTGAGCCAATTCAAACTGATACTGCACCAATGATAGAGGCACTGGATGACTTAGATGACATTGATTTCACAGAATCTGAACCTGAGGTTGAGCCTGAAACTAATCCTGATGATGAGATTCCAGCTGACTTGCCTGAACGTTTTGCTTATCTTGAAAGAATGAAGTACAATCCAGTATATCTGAATGGGCTGACTGTGAGTCAAATTAATGAAGAGTATGAGAAATGCTTGACTGCACAAGATAAAGCTGCTGCTGATGAGAAAGAATTTATTGTTGAGATGGGTGAGTGGACACCGTTGCAAGTAAGTATGAACATTGATAATTTACCTCCAACAGAGCTTTATCATCAAAATCCAGAAGAAATGTCCAGCAGAAACATGCGAGAATGGTTGAGTTCAAGGAACTATCCATATAGATCATTGAAGAAACTGAAGCATGAATCATTGAAGAAAATTGTTGTAAGTTTTATGAAGACTGAGAAGATGTATAATCGGATGTTTTATTTGGATTACAACAACCCGCAATATTATGAGTTGACTAAGAGATATAAAGTGCTCGAACCCAAAGAAATTATGGTGATGGCTTTACCAGAGGATGCGCACAAAAAGAGAAAGGAGTTGATCGATATGTTTCCAAGTGAAGTGAAGTCATACAATATCCCTATGGACGTACGTGAATCATGGCATAAATCTGCCACAGCAGGAGATGTGGTTAGATCTCTGCTGAGCAAAGGACAGTCTGTTGCTGAACTGCTTGATTCCATGATCGTACAGGAAAAGTCCAAAAAGGTGAAAATCATTGCATGGAAATATGACGAGGTGTTTGATGCTTTCTTGATCAAAAGAGTAAATGGTTTATGTGATGTATACCATTATTATTCTAGTATTTTCAAGTTAGAGGTGCAAGATTTGAAGGAGCTGCACAAGCTGAGATTGATTAATCACACGCATGCTGAGCGTGGTGATAAATGTGCGATGCTGCTTGATGCTGGGATAAGCCGTTTACCAAAATATTTGGAGTTTAGAGGACAACAGGAGGATAGTGCCTATGTTCAATCAGGAAACTGATCCGGGGTTGAAAGTGATAGATGGTAACTGATCCGGGGTTGAAAGTGATAAGGTAACTGATCCGGGGTTGAAAGTGATGACATGTACTTAGAAGAGTTTTCTGATGAATACTTTGATAAGGTAACTGATCCGGGGTTGAAAGTGATAGATGGTACTCAAGCGACGAAACCAATTCTTAAGTTTTTCTACAATCAGGAAACTTTTGAGCTGAAATTGGTACGAAACTTGGATGACTGGGATAAGGATATGATTACACGTCTCAGTACATTCGAACTGAAACTGTTGCATCCTTCCTACATTGATCACTTGAGATGTTACAAAATGGAGAAGTGCAAAGATAAAGTTGCTGAAGCTGATCGAAACCTGTTTATAGTGATGATTGAGGTGATTGGTGTTGCGTCAGAGAAAATTCGACTAAGGAAGGCATTACTCAATGCTAACCTTGTGAAGGTCGATATTCCGGAGATGGAGTTTATGCGTGTGACTGCAAAGGGTACACTGGAAGTGCAAGTCAAAGGGCGAGAATTGCCATATGAATTTTATGCTAATATTGATTTTGCAGGTTTGACTCTTGATTCTCTGAGACGCATGAATGCCTGTACCATTCTCGCAAACGAGTCAAAGCCAAGACAAGCAAAGATCACAGAGAAGTTCAAATCATGCATCGAGGAAGCGCTAAAAGAACAAGAAGAATACAAAGGAAAAGAGTTGCTGGATGTTAAAGAAGAGTCTGAAGATTGGTGAGAGAGATTGAAGCTGAACAAGATGAAAACTGTTTGAAGATTTTGTTGAAGTCCAAAGATAAATCTTAGGGGGAGTACTGTTAGGGCTATTTCCAGTTTAAGATTTACTTTGTACTTGTTTTATACATTTATGTATAGTTTAGGGTTTATTTTGTATTTTCCCTAAAATGTATTGTTGCATAAAGCATGTAGTGTGAGAGTGTGAGGAGAGAGGCTAGATCACATATTCACGTTAGAGAGAGAACTATGTGTGTGTGATTTCTTTTCTCCTGCATTTGTACTACAAGAATTGCTTTGATCATCAATACAAAAGAGAATTATTAAGTAATGAATTGTGTTGTTGATTAAACTGTGTTTGTGTGCTTATTTCATTCTGATCATTGAGCAATATCGATCCAATTGAACCTATCAGCTTTCATACTCCAAAAGATTTTCAAGGATCTTTTGGATCTTATCGGTGGTCTCTTGAATCATTTCGGGCCCAGTAATTTGAGAATCACCGACTTCGGTCCAACACAAAGGAGAACGACATTTACGACCATAAAGAGCTTCAAACGATGCCATAACAATGCTAGAATGATAACTGTTGTTATACGAGAATTCAATCAATGGAAGATGAACATCCCAATTACCCTTGAAATCAATCACACAAGACCGAAGCAAATCTTCGAGAGTTTCAATAGTTCTCTCGCTTTGACCCTTCCAGAAACGAGACATGAAACGACCATCACGGTCGGAAATAATATCAAGTGGCACCCCATGTCGACAAACAATCTCTTTCACATAGAGTTGAGCACGCTTTTTAGCCGAGTAAGTTTCCTTGATAGGAAGAAAATGAGCGGACTTTGTTAACCGATCCACAATAACCAAGATGCTATCATAACCATTAGAAGGAGGAAGATTAGTAATAAAATCCATGGCTATACTCTCCCACTTCCAAACAGGAATTTCCGGTTGCTCGAGGAGACCAGAAGGACGCTGATGTTCGGCTTTGACCCTCGAACAAGTCAAACACTTAGAAACATACAAAGCAATATCTTTCTTCGTCCCAGGCCACCAATAATGAGGACGAAGACTCATATACATTTTGTCCGCACCAGGATGAATAGAATGACGACTTTTGTGACCCTCATAAAAAATAAGAGTACGAACACAACCCCGAGAAGGAACCCAAATACGATTCATGAAATAGAGTAGACCATCGGTTTTTGTTTCCAACTGCAAATCGGTACCAACGGTCATCTCATCACGAAAGGTACCCTCAGAAAAAATGGCACGCTGAGCTTCAAGAATTTGAGACTTAAGATCAACACAAAGAGAAACACAAGAAAGCATGACGTGTTCCTTACGACAAAGAGCATCGGCGACGACATTGGCTTTGCCTGGGAGATAACGGATTTCACAATCATAATCGTTCAACAATTCAACCCAACGTATTTGCCTCATATTAAGCTCTTTCTGATTTAGAATATGTTGCAGACTCTTATGATCAGTATAGAAGAGACATTTGGTACCATAGAGGTAATGTCTCCAAATATTGAAAGCAGAAACCACAGCACCCAGTTCAAGATCGTGAGTGGCGTAGTTCTTTTCATGAACTTTGAGTTGCCTCGAGGCATATGCTATGACTTTACCTCGTTTCATGAGAACACAACCAAGACCCTGTTTCGAAGCATCACAATACACAACAAGATCTTCGTGACCGTCGAGAAGAGTGAGAATCGGGGCGTTACATAATTTGTCTTTAAGAATATCAAACGCTTTTTGTTGCTCGGGACCCCCACAAAAGGTACATTCTTACAAGTTAAGGACGTGAGAGGAACTGTAATCTTAGAAAAAATAGCGATGAACCGACGATAGTAACCCGCTAGACCAAGAAAGGAACGGATTTCGGTGGGAGTGGAAGGTGCTAACCAATTTTTGATGGTTTTGATTTTCACGGGATCCACTTGAACCCCATTTTCGTTAACAACGTGACACACAAACTGAACCTCCTTGAGCCAGAACTCACACTTGGAAAACTTAGCATAGAGTTGCTCTTGCTTAAGCATTTGAAGAATGGTACGAAGATGTTGCTCATGATCGGATTTGGATTTAGAATAGATCAAAATATCATCAATAAACACAATGAAGAATTTGTCTAAAAACGGTCGACATACACGGTTAATCAAGTCCATGAAGACAGCAGGTGCATTAGTTAAACCAAAGGGCATGACCGTGAACTCAAAGTGACCATGCCGCGTACGACACGCAATTTTTGGTATGTAATCTTCGTGAAAACGCAGTTGATGATAACCAGAATGAAGATCAATCTTAGAAAAGCAAGTTGTACCTTGGAGTTGATCGAAAAGATCATCGATACGCGACAAAGGATAACGATTTTTTACGGTGAGTTTATTAAGCTCGCGATAATCGATACACATACGGAGAGAGCCATCTTTCTTTTTTACAAACAAGATGGGAGCACCGCATGGAGAGGAACTCGGATGAATGAAACCTTTATCAGATAACTCTTGGAGTTTGGAAGGTGCGAGACGATAAGGAGCTTTTGCAACAGGAGTAGCACCAGGTACAAGGTCGATACGGAACTCAACTTGTCGTGCGGGTGGAAGACCGGTTACATCCTCAGGGAAAACCTCAGCAAAATCCCGCACAACTGGAATATCTTCGAGCTTCTTCTCTTCCGTTTTCTTAACTTCAACACGAGCCAAAAACACAACAAAACCCTTACGCAAATACTTTTGAGCTTTGACACAAGACATGAGTTTCAAACCGACAAGAGATTTCTCTCTCGAGATATTCAAAATTTGACCTGATGGAAGAGGAACTTGAACAATCTTTTCCCGACACAGAATTTCCGCACCGTTAGCGGATAACCAGTCCATACCGATAATAACGTCAAAACTACCAAGAGTCATAGGTAAAAGATCGACACGGAAAACGTGACCCAAAAGATTAAGCATACACCCCATAAAACATGAACTAATAGTAACACCCTTCCCATTTGCTACCTCTACCACATGAGGTCTATAAAGGCCCATACGACTAACAGTAAAAGAAGAAGCAAACTCTAGAGAAACAAAACTCTTATCGGCACCTGAATCAAATAAAATGGAAGCATAACGATCATTAACAAGAAACATACCGTTCACCAATAGTTGTTTTCTTGGGCTTGATTAGGATTGATGTTGAAAGCCCTAGCACAACCCGCTTGATTAGCATTTGCATTAATGTTCACATTCACATTAATGGGATGTGGGCAATTGTTGCGGTAATGGGTTGGATCACCACAGTTGTAGCAAGCACATCCCGGAGTAGCCTTGTTGTTATTAGCATTGTTGTAGCAATCCTTAGCCAAATGCCCAATACGTTGACATGTGTTACACCTCCGACAAGGAGTTTCGGGAGAATGATGGAAAGGACAGTTATTATGTGACAACCGGGAAAATTTTTCTTTCTTTTGCTCCATTTTGTAGTAGTCGCAGACAACCAATGACACGACGTAATTTTCGCGACGAAAGTTCATTTAACAAGGGGATGATGTGACACCCCGCAAATTCAAGTTAAAGCAGTTCACTATTCTTTAACAATTCCATTATGTTTTATATAAGTTTGGGGTTTGATTTGTAATTAATTAAACTAGTTATTAACTTTAAAACCTAAACTAAATAACATTTCATTCTTTAAGGGACTAAAGTGTAACCTTGAATATAAATCACCTAACCCTAACCGACCCCCTCCCATGTATATATCATCGCCTATTTCCTTTTTTCTTCTTCTTCTTCCAGATCGACGGTAACCAAGAACTCGAACTCAAACACACACACAACGCCTCTTCCACGTCCTTGCCTCGTCAAAGCAGCTGCGCGGTGATCCCTTCCCCACTCCATACCCTACCAACATATACAACCACCACCTTAATCACCGTACGCTACTGTAGCAGCAAGGAAACAGAGCAGCAGCCCCGTCGCAACTGCCGTCACACATCGTCACCACCTGCAGCTTCGGCGACCACCATACAGTCGTCTTCACCATCACCGTTTCTGTCTTGTCAGTCATTGCAACATTCGGTATGTGTCGTTTCATACGTTAAATCGCTTTATCTCATATTAGTTATGACTACAGTTTCGGGTTCGTTACGAGTTACGGTTCAGTTCGGTTCAATCGTATGTGTTATGTCTAGCTAATTGGGTTCGGTTGTGTATACATGCCTGGTAGATATGTTTAATACATTGTACTCACGTGAATGTCTTGAAAACATACATGCGCGTATGAACAGAAGATAGCAAGATATTATATATATATATATATATATAGGGAAGGGGTAATTTGAGAACACTCTCTAGTTGTGAGAACTCGTGAGAACCTTACTTCCCGAGTTTTTTCATAGTATTTTTTTGGACCAAATGTTGCGTATATTAAAAACAAGAACCTAGAAAAAAGAAATTTTTTTAAAAAATATTTTCGTCGTTAAAAAACGTATATGTTAGTAAAAAATATTTACGTCATATTACATCGGTGTAATAAATTACACCAACGTTTTTTCGTTGTAAATATTTTTTAGTTACATATACGTTTTTTAACGACGAAAACTTTTTTTTTAATTTCCTTTTTTCAAGGTTCTATTTTTTAATATACGCAACATTTGAGCAAAAAAATTTTTATAAATAACGCGGGAAGTAAGGTTCTCACGAGTTCTCAAAACTAGAGGGTGTTCTCAAAATATCCCATTTCTATATATATATATATATATATATATATATATATATATATATATATATATATATATATTGTAATTGCAGTATGAGGTTGTGCATATATGAATCATGTGTTGTTGGTGTGTATAGGCGTTATATATTATGTATATGGGTGCTTGGATTATAGGTATGCATGTAGTCAAGAGGTGATCAAGCAACCATATGGTTAATAAGTATATATATATATATATACATATATATATATATATATCATTACAGAACCACTTCTTATTTACAGAACTACAGAACCACTGATTTACATATATGTAAATTAAGTCTGGTGATATTTATGTTGTTTTACATATATGTATATTTGCAATAATAAAAAAATGGTTGTGTTTCTATATTCAAATACTTATGTCTAATTTACATATATGTAAAGACAGCTTAATATCACCAGACTTAATTTACATGTATGCAAATTAGTGGTTCTGTAGTTCTGTAAATAAGAAGTGATTCTGTAATGATCCTAACCCTATATATATGTGCTTCGTATACATGTGCTGTGTATGTGAATGAACAAGTGAACCATATAATATGTTGTTGTGCTTCGTATACATGTGCTGTGTATGCTTCGTATACATGTGCTGTGTATGTGAATGAACATATGTGTAAGTCATGCGCAATGATGAATATGGTAGTGTAATGTACAAGTGAACCATATAATATGTTGTTGTGTGTATATAATGTATAAATATATATCATGTGTGTAACATAACATATGTACGTGGACGTATGTAGGATGTGTGGGTATAAACTGTTGTATGTGGATGTGGTTATGTAATTGAGTTATGTATATTTGGATAGTATCTAAAGGAGGATGGTGGATCGATGAGTTGTCACGTGAATATAATGATAACATTAGGTCAATGGCATGCGGGTTAAATGAACGGGTTCGGTTTACTGGGTTTAATGTGTATAACGTGTGTAATTGTCTAGCATGTTGTAACAATATGTAGGGTACAAGTGAATTTTATGGGAATAAATAATATAACATGTATGTAGTAGGGTTGGTGTAAAGGGGTTGTGTTAATGTGGTGTATAAGTGTAGGTATTATGTGTATGGAAAATTATGTTAATGCAAGTGATTTTTGAGGTGCAATACATGTGTGATCTTGTGTCGTGTGTAGTAATTAATTAAACCGAACCGAATACTCGAAACTCTAACGAATGCGAAATAAATATATGCATATACTTTTATATGCATCTATGTATAAATTTTAGTTAATAATTAGTAAATAATTATTAAAGCATGTCGTAGGGGAGTTTAAGTCTTTTGGGTTCCGTGTGCTGTTTGTTTTGCTGTGCGCTTCAAAGGTGAGTTCTTTGCCCGTTTTTAAATCTTTTCCGGTGAGAAAACATACAAATGAGTTTACAGTGCCTTCGGGCGGACTACCTTTTTTTAGGCCTTCGGGCAAAACTTTATGCCTTCGGTCGGGGCCAATAAGGCTACTTTTTATACCTTCGGGTAGCGCCTACGGGCAGGTTTCGTTAAAAGTATAATGCCTATAGGCAGGTTTCGGTAAAAGTATAAATGCCTATGGGCAGGTTTCGGTAAAAGTATAAATGCCTACGGGTAGGATTTTATTATGGCTTATAGTGCTTTACACGAATTGGAACCACATTCAAGTCCTTATAAAAGTTCGAGGTTGATTAATATATGATAGGGGGGGAATTTGAGTAGTACTACCGGGTTGCGACGGCACCCCACCCTTGACTGTGTGTCATGTGGTGCAAATTGTCCTTAAAGGTTATGGGTCATCCTGGTTAGATGGAGACAAGGCAAAAGTAACGTTTAGCTTTCATCTCGACGTGTTGACAAGCAGTAAGCATACAGTCTCGCAAACCGACTAATAAAATATATTTTTAGTTTATCTGTGTGCTAAACGGTACCCTTTTATTTATATACCAATCTCATTGAACTTACCAACCATGTGTTGACTGTTTTAGTATGTTTTCTAAGGTAACTAAGGAGCTGAGCACTTAGGACATACATGTATTGGGTCGTCCTTTGGACTATTTCAAAAATTATATTTAATGCATACTTTATTTTATTAATTTGGGTTTATTATTTTGAGCGTGGGATTTTACGTACCAGATTTATTTATGCTTCCGCTAAACTTTGGTTTTGACATTTAAACTCTGAATTTCTATTTATTTACAAACCTAAACATGTTGTTAAACGTTGAGTCAGTGTTAACTGTAACTAATGGCACGCCTAATGTGACACCCCGTGAGTTCAAGTTAACACCGTTAAATTTTCCGTCAACTATTCCGTCAAATTTTATAACGTTCAGGGTGGCTTCATAATTTATAAAAAAAGCTAATTTTAAGTTAAGTTGGGATTAAAATAAATAAGCTAATTAAGTATAAGGACTAAATTGCAAATTAATAAAACAATCAATCACTTTTTAAACCAACCCCCGCCCCCCCCTCGTCTTCATCTCCCTCACTCGATAACCCTAACAACCCCATGCGTAAATCTCCTGCCGCCGAGAAGAACCACCTGCACCAACCAGCCTTTGAGCATCACTCGTAGCCACCGCTTCAAACCGCGGTCGTAGCCAAGAGGCGCAGTATCACCGAGTCGCACAACACGTACGTTCACAGTCGGACCGAACCGTGATCACCGCCATAACCCCCGATCAGTTTTGTTTCCTCCTTTCCGTCATACTGGTAAGCAACAAAACTTTAGAACTCGTTAAATTCAACAGTTCGTTCAGGGTTTAGCTTTTGGTTTTGTTTCGGGTTGTTTCGAGTTCGTTCTTCATAGTATGATTTGCTTCAATTTAATCAGACGTGTTATATGAACGTGTGATGCGTAGTACGCATGTATATGAACTGAATGTGCGTTTTTGAGATATTAGCAGCAGATTTGTATGTATAAAAGTGTGGATATTGTACTGTATTTATACGCATCTGCGTATCTTCGTGTACTAAGAAGTTCTGCATGTTTGTGCTCTGCTATGTATGTATATCGAATGTGTAGTCAGCATTGTTGTATGTGTAAATGAAACAAAGACCAAGTATGCGAGTATGTATGTAATAGATATGTTGCTAAAGTCTGCTATAGCATGTGTGTGTACTGTACGCTAATTGAATGTATGGGAAATCACAGTATGTCGTACATGTGCATATATATATATATTTTGTGTGTATAGGATCAAGTAGGAGCAACTTATGCATGATCAGAGTATGTATGTTAATAGAGAGGTTACATGTGTATATGATAATAAGATAGGTATATATATGTAGTAACAATGGGCAACAATATCAATGTGTACGTTTGGTATACGTGTGTATGGAAAATTATAGGAGGCACGCGATGATGATGTGAGTCGGGTCAAACTAATGATAAAATGCATGGAATGTGCTACATGGGTATGTGTATATATGTATATATATGTTCGTATAAATATAAATAACTAATAATTAACAATTAAGCAGGTCGTAAGACGATTTAGGTTCTTTGGCGGCAATTGTGCTGTTTAATTTGCTGTGCGCTTCAAAGGTGAGTCTCTTTGCCCGCTTTTAAACCTTTTTCGGGGAGAAAACATACAAACGTTTTTACAACGCCTTCGGGCAAGATTCTATACGGCCTTGGGCTGCGTTTTATGCCTTCGGGCAGGGCCTTCGGGCAACTTTTTGATAAACTAATTTCTATTGTCTAATGGCTTATTTTACTTGAGCATAAACGTTCCAACAAAAGTCCTTTCCTTTAGTTGAGATTATTAATATACAGTGGGTATAACGGGAAAATTTGAGTAGTACTACCGGGTTCGGCAGACCCCATCACGCTGGTAGGGATCCAGGTGGTGCAGATTGTCCTTGGAACTTTTGGTCATCTAGTTTGATGGCAGTAAGGCACAACACAACGTTCAGTTTAATCTCAACGTGCTCATGTAGTAAGCGAGGTGGTCTTGCAAACCAGCAATAGCAAATGAACTTTATCAGTTAAACTGTTTTGATATTTATAAACTTTTGTTAAATATCTCATTGAGCTCACCAACCATGTGTTGACCATTTTCAGTATGTTTTCTCAGGTGGCTAGGAGCTGTGCACGTAGGACATATCATGCATGAGTCGTTTTACTTTGTTTTGAACTTTTATTTACCTTGTGGTTTTATTGAAAACAATTACCGGTTTTGTGCTAGACTATTGAGCACAGGTTTTAACTCGGTATAGTGTGCTAGACTATTGAGCACAGGTTTTATACTGGAATTGTGCTAGACTATTGAGCACAAGTTTTATTGGTTTTGTGCTAAACTGTTGAGCACAAGTGGTTTGGTTTGTTTATAAGCTTCCGCTGAAATTTAAAAACTTACATTTTATTACCCTGAGTTTTGGGAAAACTGTCTAAGTTAAACTTTTGTTAAAATTTAATGAGTCAGTGTTACTGTAACTAATGGCTTGAGATCCTGGTATGTCACACGCCTAACGGATACCCCGTTTGTGGAAAATTGAGGGTGTGACAGATTGGTATCAGAGCCATAAGTTATAGGGAACTAGCATTTGCATCTAGACTATAACTAGGCATTGCATTAGTTACACTCACACTGCACAGTAGAATCATAGTTAGAAACTAGACTTTGTTTGCCAATACGTGTTACATTTTACGTGCTTGCCTGATATAGGATCTAGGTAATCTAAGAATCCTTGTATGAAATGTTGTGTTCTTATCCCAAACATGAATTTAAATTTTTCCGCTTAAGTCTAATTCTATTTCGCGCAATGTGACTGAGATATCTTCTCGAGGCTCAAAGAGGCCAAGAATACGAGCTTGACGATTACAACCGTTTTGACCCAGTTGAGGCTATCCATTCTAGAGTTCGTGAAGTGGAACATAATTTATTCAGCAGCTCATTCCTTCTTGTTAGAATACGTTAAGTTTTGTAAGCCTAGAAAGCCGATTTTATGCAAAAAAAAAAAAATTCTTTCTTTTCTCTCACTCGGTTGAACGTGTGGTGACAACAAAAGCGCGTTAAGTATGGAACACTCAAATCATAAAGACCAAGATGTTGAAGTTATCCGTAGTGATTTCCTTTCGTTAAGTATTCTATTCTATTCTTTTAAACCTTCTCCATATTGTCACACTTATCTTATTTCATCAAGTTGGTGCTTGTTGCTCTCGTGAAAACTATTGACTCGAAGTGGCATCTCGTGGAGATGACTACTTATGGTATTCTCGTTCTACACAAAGACTACGTTTGAGTACTAACACAAACACAACCTACAGTTTGTAAATAAGCATCATATGAATACCATACCTCTCTTATACATCCTATATTCGGAATAATATAAGTTATCTTATAAATAAGCACAAAACAATAAGCATGATAAAACTTAAGATTAAAACCCATGATGGGAGACAAACTAGGGTGATTGTGTAAGGTAAATTGACGATTACGGGTGCGCAACGTAATGGTGAATTTACAGGTACACGATGATCCTTGCAAAACCTGTCATGTGGGTTACAACCAAAAAAACCGAAAAGTGAAGAACCCAACAACACAGATTCACTTGAAACAAACTCTACTCTAAGCAACATATTGGTATCAAGTTTATCCTTGTGTAGTAAAACAATTATAATACCGCCTTTCAATATAAACTTCTACCATACCAATGCCACAAACTCATGATACTATGGAATGCCTTAAATTCTGGTCAGTGTGTTATAACCTCTTATCCAACGCCGATAACAACTTAATATCATGGTTTCCTCATCGAGCATTAAACAAATTTTGTAATAGTAAGGGTTACTAGGAAGAGCCATATAAATCTACGATGTATTTGGAAAACTCCTTCCTTTCAGAATTAACCAGCCACATAATATCTCACATACATGATCGCTCCTCGTGAATGGTATTGCAATCACTATCTGTATCTCCACTATTGTAAAACATGCATTGGATCTAAAACTTTATTTATCCATCAAGAATATTCAAATTCATAAACATTATCTACATTCACTACATTGGAAAATATATTCAAATCTCTTTACCAGATTATTTAGGTAAAAATAACACAGCTTAAGTGCTATCAATGTTGCGAGCCTAAAAGCGATCACCCTTGAATTTTGTATTACGAACAACTATATTCTATCTATCATTCATATAGCAATTCGCTAAATATATAGACACTTATAACTTTCAGGTACTCATTGCCCACAGTGATACTGAAAAACCACGTGAACTTTATAACTGACACCACCCCCCCTCGGGTATATAACTCTGAACATTGAATATGTTCTGTGACTCTTAGGAATTCATTTGATGAATAGTATAGACCACAATAAACAATTGGTACCAACTAGCATTCTGCTTGCGCCTCATCCAATAAAGTTCAGAATAACAATCACTTATTTCATTCATCCCAATATACATTGTATCTGCTGAGAACTATAATAACTGATGCTCTCATTGTCGTTTGACACTCCACGCGTGCAATATCCTTCTTTCAAAGCTTATGTTAATTTAAGAGAATCCACCTTGTGTGTAATTAACGACCTTGATCAAAACTATTTAAAGAGCGATGAAAGCAATTGTCACATAATCTTTCCAAACATGAAAATCCTAAAAGGGGAAACTGCCTGTTTAAAGAAATTACTTAAGCTACACAATCCAGGTAATGAAATAACACGACGTCCTTATCTAACCCGTTAGCAAACCAGACTATTATCTCTCACCATCCCTTAAGCGCCCTAATGACAAATTCAAACGCTATCACTCAGAGAAGCTTGATATCAAAATCTTTGCTAACATCTTATTGTTTGAACTCTTATCTAATCCATGTGTAAAACTAAAACCCGATTTTAAAAGGAATATTGTTAGATCACCCTAGCTGACCTACATGATTGAACTAATCTGCTATTCGATAAAAAAATAAGAATCTTGAAAACTTTATATATGAGAAAATGTTGGGCGTATCATACCCCCCCCCCCCCCCGCGCATAATTCTTACCGTAACACTCATATTTCATCAACAATAAAACCTATTGTACTCCCATGACTAGGAACAACTCAGGTAACATCAACTCTTCTGGTTTAACACTATTTTAGTACGGAAAACCTAACAACCTATTATCTTATGCCGTATGATTACTTGTTCTCCTCAACACAGAAAATCCAGTAACTATCAAAGAGAGAAATAAATTTCTTTATCATTTTTGCCTAAAACATGTACTTTCGAAACATATACGTAGTGTTATTATTCATCCTTATCTATCTATTCTTAGAAATTTTATGACATTCATTATGTCCGCGTGATTGACAACGCTTCTTTTAATAAATAAGAGTACCTACACATGGTTGAGTCTATTTAATGATCTATAATAATATATAATTCTTTAGTTAAGACACAATCTTTGGATATCTGAATAACAACTTCAAGCTCATTGATATAAGTATTTTGAGACATTTTAAACATAAGTCGTCCTTTACAAATGGAGAATTCCTAAAACTTTGAAAAATTCATCAAACCCGTGATAAATCGAACAATTTGAAACCTTACATAGGATTGAGCCAATACTTTTTGTGTCTTTACTCAAATGGAGTGCCTGCCCAGAGAGGCACTCGTCATTCGACTTAATATCTTTTAAAGAGATGCAAAACTACATTCTTTGAGGAACTAGTTAAAATCATAGACCGAGAAGTCAAAAACACTCGAACATAATAAGATTCTTATTATTGAAATTCATTCAAATTCAAAAACTGAACCAAAGATTTTGTAAGAACGTAGAAAATCTAATAATGTACGAGCATCCTTGACTATTCAAAACAACAATGGCTGACACTAATGAAATTGCGTAATTTTCGGGACGAAAATTCTTTTAACAAGGGGATAATGTGTCAACCTGAAAATTTTTCTTTTCTTTGTTCCGTTTCGTTGCTGAGAACCAATGACGCGGCATAATTTTCGGGACGAAAATTCATTTAACAAGGGGATGATGTGACACCCCGTGAGTTCAAGTTAACACCGTTAAATTTTCCGTCAACTATTCCGTCAAATTTTATAACGTTCAGGGTGGCTTCATAATTTATAAAAAAAGCTAATTTTAAGTTAAGTTGGGATTAAAATAAATAAGCTAATTAAGTATAAGGACTAAATTGCAAATTAATAAAACAATCAATCACTTTTTAAACCAACCCCCGCCCCCCCCCTCGTCTTCATCTCCCTCACTCGATAACCCTAACAACCCCATGCGTAAATCTCCTGCCGCCGAGAAGAACCACCTGCACCAACCAGCCTTTGAGCATCACTCGTAGCCACCGCTTCAAACCGCGGTCGTAGCCAAGAGGCGCAGTATCACCGAGTCGCACAACACGTACGTTCACAGTCGGACCGAACCGTGATCACCGCCATAACCCCCGATCAGTTTTGTTTCCTCCTTTCCGTCATACTGGTAAGCAACAAAACTTTAGAACTCGTTAAATTCAACAGTTCGTTCAGGGTTTAGCTTTTGGTTTTGTTTCGGGTTGTTTCGAGTTCGTTCTTCATAGTATGATTTGCTTCAATTTAATCAGACGTGTTATATGAACGTGTGATGCGTAGTACGCATGTATATGAACTGAATGTGCGTTTTTGAGATATTAGCAGCAGATTTGTATGTATAAAAGTGTGGATATTGTACTGTATTTATACGCATCTGCGTATCTTCGTGTACTAAGAAGTTCTGCATGTTTGTGCTCTGCTATGTATGTATATCGAATGTGTAGTCAGCATTGTTGTATGTGTAAATGAAACAAAGACCAAGTATGCGAGTATGTATGTAATAGATATGTTGCTAAAGTCTGCTATAGCATGTGTGTGTACTGTACGCTAATTGAATGTATGGGAAATCACAGTATGTCGTACATGTGCATATATATATATATTTTGTGTGTATAGGATCAAGTAGGAGCAACTTATGCATGATCAGAGTATGTATGTTAATAGAGAGGTTACATGTGTATATGATAATAAGATAGGTATATATATGTAGTAACAATGGGCAACAATATCAATGTGTACGTTTGGTATACGTGTGTATGGAAAATTATAGGAGGCACGCGATGATGATGTGAGTCGGGTCAAACTAATGATAAAATGCATGGAATGTGCTACATGGGTATGTGTATATATGTATATATATGTTCGTATAAATATAAATAACTAATAATTAACAATTAAGCAGGTCGTAAGACGATTTAGGTTCTTTGGCGGCAATTGTGCTGTTTAATTTGCTGTGCGCTTCAAAGGTGAGTCTCTTTGCCCGCTTTTAAACCTTTTTCGGGGAGAAAACATACAAACGTTTTTACAACGCCTTCGGGCAAGATTCTATACGGCCTTGGGCTGCGTTTTATGCCTTCGGGCAGGGCCTTCGGGCAACTTTTTGATAAACTAATTTCTATTGTCTAATGGCTTATTTTACTTGAGCATAAACGTTCCAACAAAAGTCCTTTCCTTTAGTTGAGATTATTAATATACAGTGGGTATAACGGGAAAATTTGAGTAGTACTACCGGGTTCGGCAGACCCCATCACGCTGGTAGGGATCCAGGTGGTGCAGATTGTCCTTGGAACTTTTGGTCATCTAGTTTGATGGCAGTAAGGCACAACACAACGTTCAGTTTAATCTCAACGTGCTCATGTAGTAAGCGAGGTGGTCTTGCAAACCAGCAATAGCAAATGAACTTTATCAGTTAAACTGTTTTGATATTTATAAACTTTTGTTAAATATCTCATTGAGCTCACCAACCATGTGTTGACCATTTTCAGTATGTTTTCTCAGGTGGCTAGGAGCTGTGCACGTAGGACATATCATGCATGAGTCGTTTTACTTTGTTTTGAACTTTTATTTACCTTGTGGTTTTATTGAAAACAATTACCGGTTTTGTGCTAGACTATTGAGCACAGGTTTTAACTCGGTATAGTGTGCTAGACTATTGAGCACAGGTTTTATACTGGAATTGTGCTAGACTATTGAGCACAAGTTTTATTGGTTTTGTGCTAAACTGTTGAGCACAAGTGGTTTGGTTTGTTTATAAGCTTCCGCTGAAATTTAAAAACTTACATTTTATTACCCTGAGTTTTGGGAAAACTGTCTAAGTTAAACTTTTGTTAAAATTTAATGAGTCAGTGTTACTGTAACTAATGGCTTGAGATCCTGGTATGTCACACGCCTAACGGATACCCCGTTTGTGGAAAATTGAGGGTGTGACAGATTGGTATCAGAGCCATAAGTTATAGGGAACTAGCATTTGCATCTAGACTATAACTAGGCATTGCATTAGTTACACTCACACTGCACAGTAGAATCATAGTTAGAAACTAGACTTTGTTTGCCAATACGTGTTACATTTTACGTGCTTGCCTGATATAGGATCTAGGTAATCTAAGAATCCTTGTATGAAATGTTGTGTTCTTATCCCAAACATGAATTTAAATTTTTCCGCTTAAGTCTAATTCTATTTCGCGCAATGTGACTGAGATATCTTCTCGAGGCTCAAAGAGGCCAAGAATACGAGCTTGACGATTACAACCGTTTTGACCCAGTTGAGGCTATCCATTCTAGAGTTCGTGAAGTGGAACATAATTTATTCAGCAGCTCATTCCTTCTTGTTAGAATACGTTAAGTTTTGTAAGCCTAGAAAGCCGATTTTATGCAAAAAAAAAAAAATTCTTTCTTTTCTCTCACTCGGTTGAACGTGTGGTGACAACAAAAGCGCGTTAAGTATGGAACACTCAAATCATAAAGACCAAGATGTTGAAGTTATCCGTAGTGATTTCCTTTCGTTAAGTATTCTATTCTATTCTTTTAAACCTTCTCCATATTGTCACACTTATCTTATTTCATCAAGTTGGTGCTTGTTGCTCTCGTGAAAACTATTGACTCGAAGTGGCATCTCGTGGAGATGACTACTTATGGTATTCTCGTTCTACACAAAGACTACGTTTGAGTACTAACACAAACACAACCTACAGTTTGTAAATAAGCATCATATGAATACCATACCTCTCTTATACATCCTATATTCGGAATAATATAAGTTATCTTATAAATAAGCACAAAACAATAAGCATGATAAAACTTAAGATTAAAACCCATGATGGGAGACAAACTAGGGTGATTGTGTAAGGTAAATTGACGATTACGGGTGCGCAACGTAATGGTGAATTTACAGGTACACGATGATCCTTGCAAAACCTGTCATGTGGGTTACAACCAAAAAAACCGAAAAGTGAAGAACCCAACAACACAGATTCACTTGAAACAAACTCTACTCTAAGCAACATATTGGTATCAAGTTTATCCTTGTGTAGTAAAACAATTATAATACCGCCTTTCAATATAAACTTCTACCATACCAATGCCACAAACTCATGATACTATGGAATGCCTTAAATTCTGGTCAGTGTGTTATAACCTCTTATCCAACGCCGATAACAACTTAATATCATGGTTTCCTCATCGAGCATTAAACAAATTTTGTAATAGTAAGGGTTACTAGGAAGAGCCATATAAATCTACGATGTATTTGGAAAACTCCTTCCTTTCAGAATTAACCAGCCACATAATATCTCACATACATGATCGCTCCTCGTGAATGGTATTGCAATCACTATCTGTATCTCCACTATTGTAAAACATGCATTGGATCTAAAACTTTATTTATCCATCAAGAATATTCAAATTCATAAACATTATCTACATTCACTACATTGGAAAATATATTCAAATCTCTTTACCAGATTATTTAGGTAAAAATAACACAGCTTAAGTGCTATCAATGTTGCGAGCCTAAAAGCGATCACCCTTGAATTTTGTATTACGAACAACTATATTCTATCTATCATTCATATAGCAATTCGCTAAATATATAGACACTTATAACTTTCAGGTACTCATTGCCCACAGTGATACTGAAAAACCACGTGAACTTTATAACTGACACCACCCCCCCTCGGGTATATAACTCTGAACATTGAATATGTTCTGTGACTCTTAGGAATTCATTTGATGAATAGTATAGACCACAATAAACAATTGGTACCAACTAGCATTCTGCTTGCGCCTCATCCAATAAAGTTCAGAATAACAATCACTTATTTCATTCATCCCAATATACATTGTATCTGCTGAGAACTATAATAACTGATGCTCTCATTGTCGTTTGACACTCCACGCGTGCAATATCCTTCTTTCAAAGCTTATGTTAATTTAAGAGAATCCACCTTGTGTGTAATTAACGACCTTGATCAAAACTATTTAAAGAGCGATGAAAGCAATTGTCACATAATCTTTCCAAACATGAAAATCCTAAAAGGGGAAACTGCCTGTTTAAAGAAATTACTTAAGCTACACAATCCAGGTAATGAAATAACACGACGTCCTTATCTAACCCGTTAGCAAACCAGACTATTATCTCTCACCATCCCTTAAGCGCCCTAATGACAAATTCAAACGCTATCACTCAGAGAAGCTTGATATCAAAATCTTTGCTAACATCTTATTGTTTGAACTCTTATCTAATCCATGTGTAAAACTAAAACCCGATTTTAAAAGGAATATTGTTAGATCACCCTAGCTGACCTACATGATTGAACTAATCTGCTATTCGATAAAAAAAATAAGAATCTTGAAAACTTTATATATGAGAAAATGTTGGGCGTATCATACCCCCCCCCCCCCCCGCGCATAATTCTTACCGTAACACTCATATTTCATCAACAATAAAACCTATTGTACTCCCATGACTAGGAACAACTCAGGTAACATCAACTCTTCTGGTTTAACACTATTTTAGTACGGAAAACCTAACAACCTATTATCTTATGCCGTATGATTACTTGTTCTCCTCAACACAGAAAATCCAGTAACTATCAAAGAGAGAAATAAATTTCTTTATCATTTTTGCCTAAAACATGTACTTTCGAAACATATACGTAGTGTTATTATTCATCCTTATCTATCTATTCTTAGAAATTTTATGACATTCATTATGTCCGCGTGATTGACAACGCTTCTTTTAATAAATAAGAGTACCTACACATGGTTGAGTCTATTTAATGATCTATAATAATATATAATTCTTTAGTTAAGACACAATCTTTGGATATCTGAATAACAACTTCAAGCTCATTGATATAAGTATTTTGAGACATTTTAAACATAAGTCGTCCTTTACAAATGGAGAATTCCTAAAACTTTGAAAAATTCATCAAACCCGTGATAAATCGAACAATTTGAAACCTTACATAGGATTGAGCCAATACTTTTTGTGTCTTTACTCAAATGGAGTGCCTGCCCAGAGAGGCACTCGTCATTCGACTTAATATCTTTTAAAGAGATGCAAAACTACATTCTTTGAGGAACTAGTTAAAATCATAGACCGAGAAGTCAAAAACACTCGAACATAATAAGATTCTTATTATTGAAATTCATTCAAATTCAAAAACTGAACCAAAGATTTTGTAAGAACGTAGAAAATCTAATAATGTACGAGCATCCTTGACTATTCAAAACAACAATGGCTGACACTAATGAAATTGCGTAATTTTCGGGACGAAAATTCTTTTAACAAGGGGATAATGTGTCAACCTGAAAATTTTTCTTTTCTTTGTTCCGTTTCGTTGCTGAGAACCAATGACGCGGCATAATTTTCGGGACGAAAATTCATTTAACAAGGGGATGATGTGACACCCCGTGAGTTCAAGTTAACACCGTTAAATTTTCCGTCAACTATTCCGTCAAATTTTATAACGTTCAGGGTGGCTTCATAATTTATAAAAAAAGCTAATTTTAAGTTAAGTTGGGATTAAAATAAATAAGCTAATTAAGTATAAGGACTAAATTGCAAATTAATAAAACAATCAATCACTTTTTAAACCAACCCCCGCCCCCCCCCTCGTCTTCATCTCCCTCACTCGATAACCCTAACAACCCCATGCGTAAATCTCCTGCCGCCGAGAAGAACCACCTGCACCAACCAGCCTTTGAGCATCACTCGTAGCCACCGCTTCAAACCGCGGTCGTAGCCAAGAGGCGCAGTATCACCGAGTCGCACAACACGTACGTTCACAGTCGGACCGAACCGTGATCACCGCCATAACCCCCGATCAGTTTTGTTTCCTCCTTTCCGTCATACTGGTAAGCAACAAAACTTTAGAACTCGTTAAATTCAACAGTTCGTTCAGGGTTTAGCTTTTGGTTTTGTTTCGGGTTGTTTCGAGTTCGTTCTTCATAGTATGATTTGCTTCAATTTAATCAGACGTGTTATATGAACGTGTGATGCGTAGTACGCATGTATATGAACTGAATGTGCGTTTTTGAGATATTAGCAGCAGATTTGTATGTATAAAAGTGTGGATATTGTACTGTATTTATACGCATCTGCGTATCTTCGTGTACTAAGAAGTTCTGCATGTTTGTGCTCTGCTATGTATGTATATCGAATGTGTAGTCAGCATTGTTGTATGTGTAAATGAAACAAAGACCAAGTATGCGAGTATGTATGTAATAGATATGTTGCTAAAGTCTGCTATAGCATGTGTGTGTACTGTACGCTAATTGAATGTATGGGAAATCACAGTATGTCGTACATGTGCATATATATATATATTTTGTGTGTATAGGATCAAGTAGGAGCAACTTATGCATGATCAGAGTATGTATGTTAATAGAGAGGTTACATGTGTATATGATAATAAGATAGGTATATATATGTAGTAACAATGGGCAACAATATCAATGTGTACGTTTGGTATACGTGTGTATGGAAAATTATAGGAGGCACGCGATGATGATGTGAGTCGGGTCAAACTAATGATAAAATGCATGGAATGTGCTACATGGGTATGTGTATATATGTATATATATGTTCGTATAAATATAAATAACTAATAATTAACAATTAAGCAGGTCGTAAGACGATTTAGGTTCTTTGGCGGCAATTGTGCTGTTTAATTTGTTGTGCGCTTCAAAGGTGAGTCTCTTTGCCCGCTTTTAAACCTTTTTCGGGGAGAAAACATACAAACGTTTTTACAACGCCTTCGGGCAAGATTCTATACGGCCTTGGGCTGCGTTTTATGCCTTCGGGCAGGGCCTTCGGGCAACTTTTTGATAAACTAATTTCTATTGTCTAATGGCTTATTTTACTTGAGCATAAACGTTCCAACAAAAGTCCTTTCCTTTAGTTGAGATTATTAATATACAGTGGGTATAACGGGAAAATTTGAGTAGTACTACCGGGTTCGGCAGACCCCATCACGCTGGTAGGGATCCAGGTGGTGCAGATTGTCCTTGGAACTTTTGGTCATCTAGTTTGATGGCAGTAAGGCACAACACAACGTTCAGTTTAATCTCAACGTGCTCATGTAGTAAGCGAGGTGGTCTTGCAAACCAGCAATAGCAAATGAACTTTATCAGTTAAACTGTTTTGATATTTATAAACTTTTGTTAAATATCTCATTGAGCTCACCAACCATGTGTTGACCATTTTCAGTATGTTTTCTCAGGTGGCTAGGAGCTGTGCACGTAGGACATATCATGCATGAGTCGTTTTACTTTGTTTTGAACTTTTATTTACCTTGTGGTTTTATTGAAAACAATTACCGGTTTTGTGCTAGACTATTGAGCACAGGTTTTAACTCGGTATAGTGTGCTAGACTATTGAGCACAGGTTTTATACTGGAATTGTGCTAGACTATTGAGCACAAGTTTTATTGGTTTTGTGCTAAACTGTTGAGCACAAGTGGTTTGGTTTGTTTATAAGCTTCCGCTGAAATTTAAAAACTTACATTTTATTACCCTGAGTTTTGGGAAAACTGTCTAAGTTAAACTTTTGTTAAAATTTAATGAGTCAGTGTTACTGTAACTAATGGCTTGAGATCCTGGTATGTCACACGCCTAACGGATACCCCGTTTGTGGAAAATTGAGGGTGTGACACCTAACGAATACCCCGTATGTGGAAAATTGAGGGTGTGACTTATTACACTTGGGCAAGTTCCCTGTATACGGTTTCTGGTTCAAATTACCCCCTTACGGTGCCACAGGAGGATTGGGAGCAGTAATATCATAATTAGTAGCACCGAGCTTTCACTTCTTGGGATTAGAATAAGATTCGGGCTTATAACCCTTGTAAGAACCTCCCTCCGAAGGCTTAGAATCATCACCAAAAGAACCCTTGAGCTTCTTATTACCCTTTCGGGTCAAAGTACCGCCCCGCACATGATTTTCAGTAAGGCGGCCCGCTAAGGTCATTGCCTCACCCACAGTATCGGGCTTACTGCCCCAAACAGCATCCTGAATAGTCATCGGTAAACACCCGATGTATTGTTCAATACCACGAGATTCGGGAGTAACCATGTTGGGGCATAGAGTGCTGAGCTGAGAAAAACGATCATTGTAGGCCACGTTCTCACCACTTTCCTGTTTGAGACCCTAGAATTCACCCTCGAGCTTCCGAATTTCGCTGGGAGGACAATAATTAAAGAACCATTTTGTAGGACACTCGTGGCATAACGGACCTTGAGATTGTCAGGGCATTCGTAGTTCACAAAAGTACTCTCCATGCTTTCATACCATTGGAGAAGACCCGTAGCCCCTTCAGTACCAAAGAATTTAGTGGGACCACAAGAGTTAAAGTACTTAAGAGTACAGTGGGGAGCCTTAGGTTCTTTGTTTTGGTTAGCAGCGTTAAGTTGGTTCACGAGATCAGGCAACATGTTGGCCATATGAGTTGCGATCGTGTTAGCAAGTCGCTCGCTTCTCGTTGACATTCTACAAGATAAGATAGAAAAATTTCCATGAGACATAGATCAAAATTATGATAACATAAGTTGTGACAAAATTTTGATTAAATGAAATAGTAATAGTACTAGTAGCATCATAGAATCTTTTGAAACATGCCATAGAAATCACTTAGAAACTTGTAAATATTAATAAATAAATTTTTGGAATAACATTTGAATTAATAAAGAATTTCATAGAAATAATCGTAAATCGTTGGAAAGAAAATCATAGAATCATTAAGAAAGAAAAGAAAAATAAAATTTTGAAGGCTTAGGAATGTGTCTGGGTTTTGACACGTAAGACTTATCAAAGTGCTAAGTTCGTTTTTCAACGTATTCGAGAAGGCGTGCTTTAGCGTATAGGTTGACACTCATCTCGAACATTCCCAGGTAAGCATACAGGTCTCTTAAAGAGATTTATACGAAATGCTTAGACAGGATGTCTGTGATACAGGCGTTCCCCCTTCCAGATTGCACACGTTCTCACGTTTCAAACTCACTTTGGACGATGACGAGATTCCACAAAGAGAAGGTCCTAATCACACAGAAGAGTCTCTTGTAGCTCCTTCGTGAAATCGGATAAGAAATGAGATAAAGAAAAGTTCTTAGAAAGGAAATCAATACGTCCAGAAGAATTCCTAAGTACATCTATTTGCACTAAGGACTCTTAGGTTATATTCTAGGTCAGTGTGTTTCTAATACCCTATCCTAGTTCCCTATAACCATGGCTCTGATACCAAACTGTGACACCCCGCCCGGTGGCGGCAAAATACCGGGTTTTCAAGTGAATTGGATATCAATAGTATAAAGCACATGGCACACTAGAAGCGTATTTTAATATTCAATTAAGCATAAATGTCATGACAAGGAAAAAGTAAATAGTCTTAAATACTAAAGTAAAAGCCAATAATCAAAGTCATTTAATTAACTTTTATTCAAGATCCAAAAGAAATCCTACGTGTCTTGTAAAGCATAAACGATTCAAACGCCACCTGAAACATGAGTAAAATAAGTTAGCTAACTAATTAGCTAGTGAGTAAAAACACAATTGATAATACGTAATATGAAATCCGAGATCAATATGAATATGTCACGCAAGTTTATGTGTATAGCAATTTCATTATATCATTCAACCATGACCATAGAAACAACATAGAATCAACCGTGTTACAATTATTGATAACATTTATTGAACCGATATGTAACCGTCATTTAACCGTCATTGAACCATCTCGTTGTATAAGTTATCAATAAATATTCTTAGCATCATAAGGGACATAGCAACCTAGTAAGAAGCATCTCGTTTAGCAACTAGAATCCAACATATAGAATCAACAAAAGAATCGTCGGGTTAAAATCACCTATCCTGCCAAAAAGTGTATGTGGGTTTATCAAGCCATTAGCGCTAATATCGTACGGGTGGAAATTACAAAATAATACAATTACTATTTACTAACACATAATATTGCATCAAGCGGCCAAACATGATTAACACATCAAATGATCTCATTTTGAAAAAGAAACAAGAAAGGAAAAACCGTGGCATCATATAGGAACACATGTTTCAACCCCAAAAAGTAAAACAGTAAAAGGGGAGTGAGTTTACTCACCTCGTAAAGCAAAGATAAACGAAAAAGAAACGTCGCTATAACGAACCGAGAGTCACCCAAATATTGGTACCACCTAATTAGTTGAGAAAAACCCGAACTTAGAAACGAACAAAATAAAAATCACAAATCCGAGATCTAGGGTTTCAGATTTGGGATTTAGGGTTTTGGATTATAAATTGGAATTTAGGGTTTTAAATTACAGATTGAGAAATTGGGGTTTTAAATTACGAATTTGGGATATTCGTAGGAACCGTAAATATGTTTTCGTATAATATTTTATATAAATCCGTTTTTTAGTTCTCTTTGTAACATTATAAATTGGCATATGTATATATATTAAACTTATGTTTTTAATCTTTAGAAATATATATTTAACTTAAAATATGATATTTGTAAAACCCTAATTTTGACGTAAGTATATGTCGATAATGGGCGGGTGTTCATGTAAATAGCACGTTGTATAAAGAGTCCTAATGTATAGAGATATACCCTAGGGGTGATAGAGGACTTAAAATGAAGAACGTGGGCGAAAACGGAACTCAAATCGGAGTTATAATGAAGCGGGAAATGCGAAAACACCCGAGGAATGCCTGAAAACTTGTTTCGAGCATATCTTGACTTAGAAGAAGAGTTACGGAGCCCATGATATATGAATTCCACGTGTTTCGACGAGAGGAATCTGAAAATGTAGGTTACGCGGTCCGCGCATCAAAGGGTATGGCCCTGCGCGTATCGCCTAGCATCAGTCGGGTGGAAAACAGCTGGCAGTCACTCACCATCTACGCGATACGCGCAGATGGTGCCTGTGGGCTGCGCGTATCGCCTGGAACAGCCCAGACAACCTATTTAAAGGGGTGCAACCCCCCTTCACTTGTGCTCAAAGTTCTCTCTCTCTCTAGAACGTTTTAGAGAGAGAAACAAGTCCGTTTTGTTGCGGAATCGCGCCTCGAGTGCGGTACCCTGCGTCGGAACGCTGCTTCGAGTTTCGGGCGCGTGTAGATTGCTTAGCGTGCGTCGAGGTTCTGTCCGAGTGAAGAACGGTGATCATCAAGGTGTTGCGCGACTGAAGATCGGTGATCGACGAGGTAATAGTCTTTCATTCTCGATCTAGTTTAGGACGGGAATCGGGTTGGGAACTCGATGGGAATGCGGGGTGAAGATACCCGCATAGCACGAGGGACGTGCTAGGGGAAATAGTTGCGGGATTAAACACCCGCAACTAACGGGTAGATTACCCGGGGAGGGTGCGGGTTGAATATCCGTACCCTAGGGGTATGATATCCGTTGTGTACGGGTAACATATCTCTGTAGGATTCGTTTAGATCCCCGAGGTGTGGGATTTGGTAGGCGTAGGTGGCAACGACTCGTGTCTAGTCGTATGCTTCGCTAGTTATGCCCTAGGACTTACATAGTCTTAGGAATCGTTATTTATAACGTTGTGATATCGCGTTATAGGTGGATTATAGCTATTGAGATTGATTGTCGATATAGCTATTTGTGTGATCGTGAAGATATCCATTTGGATTGATTGTTGGGATTAGATCAAGGACCGAAGCTAGTTGTGAGCTTGTTGTGATCTTGTTGAGGTGAGTTCATACACTTAAACTCTTTTGAAATGATTGTATGTTTTACAAAACTGGATGTGTTGCTTAAACCTGTTTTGGTTGCAAATGATTGTGAGTTTTTGTATAAACTCTTTTGGATTGGTTGTGTTCTTAAACTGTTGTTTTTGAACGGTTGGCTAGCATTCTACGGTAAATATCGGGCAATACCACTTCAGTTATAGGGTGACGCGGTAAACTCGATGAAGGGTATATGCATATATTCTGCTCCAGCGCAGACGTGCCTGACGGAGTTGTTGAGGGGTTTATCGTATTGTCTGTGTATATTTATCTGATGATGCTAGTATGTTTATGAAATGCTTGTATATGATGGAGTTAGTGGTAACTCTTTGATCAATGGAGCTTGGCAACTCGTTGATCAAGGTTTTTACAAGTATTTGGTTGAATGTTTGAAATGTTTTGTAAAATGTTTTATTATGAACTCACCAGCGTAAGCTGACCCTTTCTTTTAAACTTTTTGGCACACATCCTAGGTGCCGAGTGATGCAGGAAAGCACTGTTGAGGCTAGAGCAGGTAGAGGGCTTGCGGGCTTAGAAGATAGACGCTCTGGACCTAGAATAGTTGCTAGCTTTAGTTTGTTAATGTTATGTATCAAACAAACAATTGTCGTTTTGTAATCAATGTATTGTATATATGAAATTTAATGTATGCACAACTTTAAGATTTAAGCTGTGTGTATGTATGTTTGTTGACTCCGCTGCGTTGCTCCTGATATCCATCCGTCACACGCGATAACCCCCGGGCACCTGGGACCGCCCGCCGTGTTGGGGTTGTGACAGGCTTGGTATCAGAGCCGTAGTTTAAGCGAACTAGGTACAAGCTTAGTATCTAGACTTAAACTAAGATAAGATAGGATAAGTGCCCGCATAGGTGTATAGAAGTTGCCTTTTTGGAAAGGGAAATGGGTTTTGGTATGAACGTGGCGGAGAATGACTAAGAACACGATCAGCGCGGTAAATAAATAATTACAACTGGCCACTGTCATTATTTGTTTACAAGCACTATATTGTTCTTAATCATGGTTCATCATGTGAATACTGACTCCCTGCTCTCTTTTGTAGGTAGAGTTATGGCTGGTAAAAGGAAAGGTAGCGGTAGACGTCCTCCTACAAGAAGAAGTACTAGGATGAACACGAATAAAGAAACTGATAACGCTGAAACTATCGAGAATCATGATAATGATGGAGAGGAAGTTATCATGACGGAAACCCAGTTTAATTCGGCGGTTGCTGATCAAGTCTCCAAGGTATTGGAAACCACGTTGCCTAGGATCATAGACTCTGCACTGCAAAGGAGATCAAATGAAGAGAATCGTGGAGGCAGTGGTGGCACTGGAGGTGGCACAGGAGGCAGTGGTGGTACCGGAGGCAGTGGTGGCACGGGAAGTGGTGGCGATGCCAGAGGCGATGGTGGTACTGGTGGAAACGATGGTGGAAGAATCCCAAAGCAAGGTTGCCTGTATAAAGGTTTTAAGGATTGTACTCCTAAACCCTTCAGTGGAAAAGGTGGTGCCATAGCAACGTATAATTGGATTTCTGCGATGGAAGCTGTGATTAACATCAGTGAGTGCCGTGATGATCAAGCGGTCAAGTATGCTGCTCATTCGTTCGAGGAAGAAGCTATGCATTGGTGGAAGACGATAGTCCAAAGGAAAGGACAAGCCGCTATTGACAGCATGATGTGGAGTGACATGAAGGAGTTGGTGCTCCAACAGTTCTGTCCACAAAACGAGTTGGACAAGATGGAGATGGAATTTCTTCGGCTTGAGGCTGGATCAATGACGCCTCGTGAGTACACCTCTAGATTCAACGAGATGGCTTTGTTGGTTCCCCACTTAGTTACTCCCGAGTCTAGAAGGTTGAGATGTTATATCCAGGGGCTTCCACCAAAGGTCCGAACTCATGTGAAGGCAAAAGGACCAACAACCTTTGATGAAGCAGTCGGACTGAGTGCAATCATCTATGATGAGGTGCAAAGTCAAGAGGCACATGAAGGAGAAAGGAAGAGGAAGGCGGAGGATAAGAAGAGTGGTTCTGGCGGTAGATTCAAGTTGAAAAGAGGAGAAGGTGGTAGCAAAGGTAAAGGGAAGGTAGGAGAGGAATATCAAGAGAAGAGGTGTTACAGATGTCAGCAATCGGGACATCTCTCAAGGTCGTGTCCGACGATTAAGTGCTATAATTGTCAGGAAACAGGGCATTTTAAAAATGATTGCCCTAAAATTAAAGGAGGAAAGAACCCAGCCAAAGGGCGGGTGTTTGTTATGAAGAAGGGTGATGATAAAGAAGTTAACGAGGATGTTGTGGCAGGTATGTTCCCTCTAAACAACGTTTATGCTAAGGTTTTATTTGACACGGGTGCAAATAAGAGTTTTGTGTCAACTTCCTTTGGTAAATACCTAGGAAAAGAACCTGTAGTACTAGATCTTGCTTATGAGGTAGAAACCGCAAATGGAGGAAGTGATATGATAACAGTAGTGTATAAGGATTGCTTGCTTAATTTAAATGGTGTTGAGTTTCCAGTTGATGTTATGCCTATGAACTTGTGTGGTTATGATGTAGTCATAGGAATGGACTGGTTAACTTATAATCGAGCCCAAGTTGATTGTGAGAAAAAGTTGGTTAGGGTATGTAAGTCAGATGGTGAAACATTAGTGGTTAAGGGAGATAGTAACGGAGGTAATATCCGGATGATATCTGCAATTAAGGCTAGTAAATGCTTGATGAAAGGTTGTGAGGCTTTTATAGCCTATGCTTTAGATGCTAAGCCCGAAAAGCAGATTTCGGATATCCCAGTCGTGTGTGATTACCCTGACGTGTTTCCGGATGACTTACCTGGACTCCCTCCCAACCGACAAATCGAATTTCGAATCGATTTAATACCTGAAGCAAGGCCGATTGCGAAGGCTCCTTATCGTTTGGCGCCCTCCGAATTGCAAGAACTGATGAAGCAAGTCCAGGAGTTACTCGACTTAGGCTTCATTAGACCGAGTTCATCCCCTTGGGGTGCACCAGTGTTGTTTGTAAAGAAGAAGGACGGTTCCATGCGGATGTGCATCGACTACCGTGAGCTGAACAAGTTAACAATTAAGAACAAGTATCCTTTGCCGAGAATAGACGATCTGTTTGATCAGCTGCAAGGAGCCAGTTATTTCTCCAAGATCGATCTTAGGTCTGGATATCATCAGCTGAAGGTGCGGGAAGAAGATATTCCCAAGACGGCTTTTAGAACACGATATGGGCACTATGAGTTTTTGGTTATGTCCTTTGGGCTAACCAATGCCCCTGCAGCATTCATGGATCTCATGAACAGAGTCTGCAAGCCGTACTTAGACAAATTCGTCATTGTCTTTATCGATGATATTTTGGTCTATTCGAGAGATCAAAATGATCATGCTAAACACTTGAAGAAGGTATTGGAGACTCTTAGACAAGAGAAGTTGTACGCTAAGTTCTCCAAGTGTGATTTTTGGAAGAGAAAAGTTCAATTTCTCGGGCATGTGATAAATGAAGCTGGTGTTCAGGTAGATCCAACTAAGATAGAGGCTATAGTGAAATGGGAAGTCCCGAAGACTCCCACGGAAATTAGAAGCTTCTTAGGCTTAGCTGGGTACTATCGAAGATTTATCAAAGACTTTTCCAAGATTGCTACACCGATGACTGCATTAACGCGGAAGAAGGCTGAGTTCAAATGGGGACCCGAGCAAGAGGAAGCCTTTAGTGTCTTGAAGAAGAAGCTTTGTAGCGCTCCAATCCTTTCATTACCCGAAGGTAATGAGGATTTCGTGGTATGTTGTGATGCCTCGCTTAATGGTCTTGGTTACGTGCTGATGCAACGAGAGAAGGTCATTGCCTATGCATCACGACAATTAAGCGTTCATGAGAAACGTTACACCACACATGATTTGGAATTAGGTGCCATAGTGTTTGCCTTGAAGACGTGGCGACACTATCTTTATGGTACTAAATTCGTGATATATTCTGATCACAAAAGCCTCCAACACCTTTTTGATCAGAAGGAGCTAAATATGAGGCAACGTAGATGGATGGAACTGCTTAGCGATTATGATTGTGAGATCAAATACCACCCTGGCAAGGCCAATGTGGTAGCGGATGCCCTGAGTCGGAAGGAGAGGGTTAAACCCATTAGAGTAAGGGCTTTGCAGATCATTGTAACGATTGATTGGAAGGATCAGATCGTTGAAGCTCAGACAAATGCCTTGAAGGAAGAAAACATCAGGAAGGAGCGAATGGTGGGAAAGGAAGGTTTGTTGACAAAAGGAAAGGATGAGATTCTAAGGTTTGGGTCAAGAATTTGGATTCCAAAGTTTGGAGGAATTCAGGATAAGATTCTTGACGAAACCCACAAGTCTAAGTACTCCATTCATCCTGGAACGGATAAGATGTTCAAGAGCTTGAAAGAACATTATTGGTGGCCCAATATGAAGAGATCAATTGCACAGTATGTGCAAAGGTGCTTGACTTGTTTACAAGTTAAGATTGAGCATCAGAAACCAGCAGGTCTGTTACAACAGATAGAATTACCAGTTTGGAAGTGGGAAAGAATAACGATGGATTATGTTACGAAGCTCCCAAGAACTCGTGCAGGGCATAATGCCATATGGGTGATTGTGGATCGATTGACCAAGTCGTCCCATTTCATACCATATAACGAGAGCTACTCGCCAGAGAAGATGGCGAAATTGTATATCAAGGAGATTGTGAGTAGACATGGCGTGCCACTTTCGATCATCTCTGACAGAGATAGTCGATTCACGTCAAGGTTTTGGGCGAGTCTGCAAAAAGATCTAGGAACTAGATTGAATTTGAGCACGGCATATCATCCTCAAACTGATGGGCAGAGTGAGCGTACGATCCAAACCCTCGAGGATATGTTGCGTGCATGTGTGATTGACTTTAGTGGTAGTTGGGATGAATTCTTACCATTGGTTGAGTTCTCATACAACAACAGTTATCACACCAGCATAGGGATGGCACCGTTTGAAGCACTTTATGGAAGAAAGTGCAGAACTCCTGTTTGTTGGACGGAAGTTGGAGAGGATCAGTTGTGTAGTACGGAGATGATGTTAGAAACAACTGATAAAATCCAACTGATTAGGCAAAGGCTGAAAGCTGCCCAGGATAAGCAGAAAAGTTATGCTGACGTCCGTAGAAGGCCTTTAGAATTCAAAGTCGGAGATTACGTGATGTTGAAAGTATCTCCTTGGAAAGGAGTGGTGAGATTTATCAAACGGGGAAAGTTAGCCCCGAGGTACATTGGTCCATTCAAGATTGTTGCGAGAATTGGGAAAGTTGCTTATAAGCTTGAGTTACCGGAAACCTTGAAAGGTGTACACGATACCTTTCATGTTTCAAACTTAAGGAAATGTTTGGCAGATCCAAATCAAGCTGTATCTCTCGAAGATGTTCAAGTATGCGAGAAGCTATCTTTTACAGAGAGGCCGGTAAAGATTCTTGATACTCAAGAAAGAAAGTTGAGAAAGAAAAGAATCCGGTTGGTGTTGGTCCAATGGGAAGGACAAAGAGGACCGGAGAAGACTTGGGAATTGGCTAGTGAGATGAAAGCCAAATACCCTCAGTTATTTTTGTAATATTCGAATTTCGAGGACGAAATTCTTTTAAGGAGGGGAGAAATGTAAAACCCTAAATTTTGACGTAAGTATATGTCGATAATGGGCGGGTGTTCATGTAAATAGCACGTTGTATAAAGAGTCCTAATGTATAGAGATAAACCCTAGGGGTGATAGAGGACTTAAAATGAAGAACGTGGGCGAAAACGGAACTCAAATCGGAGTTATAATGAAGCGGGAAATGCGAAAACACCCGAGGAATGCCTGAAAACTTGTTTCGAGCATATCTTGACTTAGAAGAAGAGTTACGGAGCCCATAATATATGAATTCCACGTGTTTCGACGAGAGGAATCTGAAAATGTAGGTTACGCGGTCCGCGCATCAAAGGGTATGGCCCTGCGCGTATCGCCTAGCATCATTCGGGTGGAAAACAGCTGGCAGCCACTCACCATCTACGCGATACGCGCAGATGGTGCCTGTGGGCTGCGCGTATCGCCTGGAACAGCCCAGACAGCCTATTTAAAGGGGTGCAACCCCCCTTCACTTGTGCTCAAAGTTCTCTCTCTCTAGAACGTTTTAGAGAGAGAAACAAGTCCGTTTTGTTGCGAAATCGCGCCTCGAGTGCGGTACCCTGCGTCGGAACGCTGCTTCGAGTTTCGGGCGCGTGTAGATCGCTTAGCGTGCGTCGATGTTCTGTCCGAGTGAAGAACGGTGATCATCAAGGTGTTGCGCGACTGAAGATCGGTGATCGACGAGGTAATAGTCTTTCATTCTCGATCTAGTTTAGGACGGGAATCGGGTTGGGAACTCGATGGGAATGCGGGGTGAAGATACCCGCATAGCACGAGGGACGTGCTAGGGGAAATAGTTGCGGGATTAAACACCCGCAACTAACGGGTAGATTACCCGGGGAGGGTGCGGGTTGAATATCCGTACCCTAGGGGTATGATATCCGTTGTGTACGGGTAACATATCTCTGTAGGATTCGTTTAGATCCCCGAGGTGTGGGATTTGGTAGGCGTAGGTGGCAACGACTCGTGTCTAGTCGTATGCTTCGCTAGTTATGCCCTAGGACTTACATAGTCTTAGGAATCGTTATTTATAACGTTGTGATATCGCGTTATAGGTGGATTATAGCTATTGAGATTGATTGTCGATATAGCTATTTGTGTGATCGTGAAGATATCCATTTGGATTGATTGTTGGGATTAGATCAAGGACCGAAGCTAGTTGTGAGCTTGTTGTGATCTTATTGAGGTGAGTTCATACACTTAAACTCTTTTGAAATGATTGTATGTTTTACAAAACTGGATGTGTTGCTTAAACCTGTTTTGGTTGCAAATGATTGTGAGTTTTTGTATAAACTCTTTTGGATTAGTTGTGTTCTTAAACTGTTGTTTTTGAACGGTTGGCTAGCATTCTACGGTAAATATCGGGCAATACCACTTCAGTTATAGGGTGACGCGGTAAACTCGGTGAAGGGTATATGCATATATTCTGCTCCAGCGCAGACGTGCCTGACGGAGTTGTTGAGGGGTTTATTGTATTGTCTGTGTATATTTATCTGATGATGCTAGTATGTTTATGAAATGCTTGTAAATGATGGAGTTAGTGGTAACTCTTTGATCAATGGAGTTTGGCAACACGTTGATCAAGGTTTTTACAAGTATTTGGTTGAATGTTTGAAATGTTTTGTAAAATGTTTTATTATGAACTCACCAGCGTAAGCTGACCCTTTCTTTTAAAATTTTTGGCACACATCCTAGGTGCCGAGTGATGCAGGAAAGCACTGTTGAGGCTAGAGCAGGTAGAGGGCTTGCGGGCTTAGAAGATAGACGCTCTGGACCTAGAATAGTTGCTAGCTTTAGTTTGTTAATGTTATGTATCAAACAAACAATTGTCGTTTTGTAATCAATGTATTGTATATATGAAATTTAATGTATGCACAACTTTAAGATTTAAGCTGTGTGTATGTATGTTTGTTGACTCCGCTGCGTTGCTCCTGATATCCATCCGTCACACGCGATAACTCCCGGGCACCTGGGACCGCCCGCCGTGTTGGGGTTGTGACAATATTTAGGTTATTATAAAATTATAAAGTAATGTTTAAAGTGATTAAAACGTAATAACAATATAAGACAGGTGGTGGGTTTCGAACCCACGACCTCAGCATACAAAATCAACATGTTCAACCACTAGACCAGATTGGTTTTTGTTAAGCAATCTCGATGGTTAAAAATTTTAAGTTTTAAAATCCTTGAACACCCTTTTTAATACAAACCCTAGAACAGGAATCAATTCAATTCGTTCGAATCAGTTAATCAAATCCAAATCAGTCTTAGGGCTTTTAATCTACACAGAAACATGATCATTTTGATATAAGTAACTTACTGATCGATGAAGAATGGGTATGAATTCGAACCGGAGCAAAACCGACTGTTATGCACCAAAACCTGTTAATCTGGAACGATATGAGATGTAATAGATATGTTAGATAGATGGAAATGATTGGAAGGGTTGAAACGAGCCAAAATTTACCTGGAATGATGACGTGAAGGTGGTAAACGACCACGGTCGCCGGAAAAATATTTCGTAACTTGTTTTTGATTATGGCATAGAACAATTGGAGGTTTTGGTGATTGATTAATGTTATTCGAGTGCAAACGAGTCTTATGGAAAGGTTAGATTTGAAGATACGGTGCTAATTTTTGTGATTGCGATTTTGAATCAAAGCCCAAAATAGATTCCGCACCTAAACTGCTCCATAACGCGTTATCTGGTCAAAATGGGGTTCGATTCGGGCTAGTAAACGATTTGGAAAGTTTTGAATGCGTTAAAAATGGTAAAGATGCGTGAATAACTGCTCGCCGGAGTACACAAAGGTGGTCGGAAAATGTTGACTGTCGGAATCGCGTTGCAACAGGGGGAGTTGGATATTATAAAATTTTACACCTTTAGTCCCTGCGCCTTGTGTTTTGTTCATTTTTGGTTTAATAACTTTAATTTTAAGTTTCCAGGTTTATACTCTTGGCCCAAAGTTAGATTATAAGTTGTATTAACTAACGAACTTAACTACTTAAATTGTAACGTTTTGTAGAAGTGACGTTTTTATAGTTTTAGCTCGTTTAAAGCAGTAAGTGACTATTTCGAGACTTAGGAGCATTTTTGTTTGACATTTTCAATAGTTTTCTTTTACGAACAACATATATATATATTTTGAGATTACAAATGATAATTATTTGACATACATGAATATTTTGCGATGTATGTACAATTATTTAATTGAGACGGGAATAACGTAGAATCCAATGCATTCATTAATAATAATAACGAGCGTTACATCTTATGTAAATAAATACGATTACAGATAAGAGATAAATCTTCGGGTTCGAGTCGGGCGTCCGGATTCGGGTTCGGGGCAGATGTCACAGTCTATACATCTATTGTCTTAAAATATGTCTCCACATGAAATCTAATGTCTCAAACTGAATCAATTAAGAATTTGGTAACCCTTGTAATTGATATGTTAATTGGATCATCCATAACCGTAAGTATTCATGAAGATGATTTTTCCATTGTCTTAAGAAACTTGATTTTACATATACGCCCGCAGAACCTAAAAATGCTTATAAGCGTGAGTTATCATAACATGGTTTCTGACACTCAACTTGCTATAAAATTGATCCTTAAACTAGTTATCTATAAATATGATCTATGAACCTAATTATCTACAAACTTGATTTCTAGTACCTCTAAACAAGAAAATCTACTTATATGAGCAATCAAGCTATCTAATGAACTCGACTCTTCATACTCATCAACTTGTACATCATCTTAAACTAGACTTCACAAAACAATTGAACATGAAATCAGATTATATGTACCATCATATTAGTTTAGAAGTTTTGCTACCTTTGACCCGCAAGTGATCAAGTGAACTATGTGGTCCATGCAAAAGCTTAAGTAATTACGAATGCACACAGAATTATCAAAGTTGGTGCATGGAAACCATAGTAAATTTTGTCATGTGTTTGAGGGTAATGCAACAAATGTGGTATGATAAGGGCATAGTGGATACGCCGCTGGTACATCCTATATATAAGTGTACTTATCATACTATCAGATGAAGCGTTGCCTATGACCTGAGATGTTTGTGTTATTCTTTCACTTTTTCCATATTGTGAAACCTGTTGTATGTCATTGTAAGTACTCTCAAATAACAGTTAATCACTATCCAAGCCTATGCTCTGAAATCAAGAATTGTTTCGTATCATATGCAATTCAAAACTTAACAACTGTTTTTGTATATTTCATTTTTCATGATCATCATCTAGTGCTTAAGTTGATGCTTTCTTAATCAACCTCTTAGAGTTGAAGTATTCTTGTTCAACTCGAGACAGATAGATAATGTTAGTACATTTAAAATGGAAAGCGTATCATCATGGATAACTTTTGGTGTTGTGCCACATTTATTCATTTTATTAATCTCGTTGTATCATGTATTCACTCGTTTTATTAAACGTATTTATTCACTTGATTCTTCCATTCATTTTATTAATAACGTTCATTCATTGACCTTGTTTGATGTTATTTCACTTATTCATCTATTCGGCTCATTGACCACAATCAATTATTTTATTCGTTTATTGGTTTTATTAGCCACGTTCATGCACTTTGCTCAGTTAAAACATCCTATTTTAATTAAGCTATTTAACTTATTTTCTTCACAATATTTTGTGCTAACCCTTAATCATGTTAAATCCTATTCCATTCTGATCAAAAGTAGCAATCAATTTGTACATGAACCTCTATTCAATTAAATCACCCTAATCCCTCACTAAATCTTAAGTTAACGAGATTACTAAATAATCATTAATGGCTTACCTCACTACATCTTAAGTTAATGAGATTACTAAATATACACTCAAGGCATCAACTCTTTTATCAAAGTTAACATAAATAAAATTTCGGGACGAAATTTCCTAAAGAAGGGGAGACTGTAACATTTGTCCCGATTCAATTATAACCCGAACCCGATTCATTTTTACGTAAACCCGAGCCATTTAATAAAATTGTAATCGTTTGAATTATTATGAAATAAAGGTTTACATTATCATAATCTTTTGGCTACCAAATATAAGTAATAAAATGATTTTTATCAAAATTAGTAAATTTAACAATAAGAAGTGTTTTATAAAAATTTTAAAGTTTCCATATGATTTAAACTTGTTGTTAACAAAGAAATAAATGAAGGGGGTTGATTGGTAAATAATAAAACTAGAGTTGAAACCTTATATTACAAATTGATAACACTTCTATAGTAGAGGGACTAAGTATGTAACTTAAAATTAAACCAACCCAGCCCAACACCCCTCCCGTTTTTCCGGCGGCGACTCCGGCGATGTTCCGGCGATTGACAAAACCTCAGTTTCATCAACTTTGTTCAAATAGAACCGCTCCACACTATTTAGCTACATGTTTTGAAGCCGGATAACCACTTAAACGTGTTTCCTGCTGCTGCATACGGATAACAATCAAAACCCACAAAATCCGGCCAAATGCGACTTCAATTCAACCGAATCGATCAATATGAATCAAATTAACTTAATCTAGATCAATCATGTAACAGATTATGACGAATTGGATAAGTTTAATCAGCAAATAATGCGTTAAATAATTTAAATAATTTGAATTGCACTCAACAAATAACCCGAAACTAACTCGACGTCAATCTAATCCTTTGAACCCTTTTCAATCTATTTTAAATCAACCAAAACACTCATTTAACGTCGCAACATCTATCAGCAACTTCAATTTCAAATTTAACACATACACACATGCGATTTGATTCACTGTTCATCGTGACTCTGCTCATCAGTCAACCACCACGATTGGACCAATTTTAGCATCTGATATCTTGGGGGGTTTTGATCATCATACAACAACGAGTAAATCTTCATCTTTAATTTCATTATAAACATCTTCTGTGTCACCAATTCGAACCGCAACTAAGTTATTGTTTTCTTTCTTTCACCACCATCAATCGGCATCACAGCAGGTAAATAAATACATCCTTACACTCGTGTTATCGTGTAGATCATAAAGCGTTCATTCGATTTCAGATCAAGATCTCCGTTGATGTTTGATTTTAGTGTTTATGGTTTTAGGGTTTATAAAGGAATGTGGGTTTAATGAAATAATAGTTTATAAATTTTATGTTTCAAATCATAACAACAAATTTAGACTGGTCTGATGGTTTGGTGCTATGAATTCGACCCAGATGTCCAAGGTTCGAGTCCCTGGACCTATGTTTCAGTTTTAGTTTTTGTATTCAATATTTAAAACAAATATCAAGTAACATTAAAGCATCTAAATCACGTTATCATTTAATTAGCATTAAATCTTTGTCAAGTAACATTTATTTCTTTACTTTATGAAATACTTTATACATGCCCATATACATGTAAACTACTATATAAAAGCTTATTTTTATTATTGATATTATTATTATTATTATTTTTAAACTAAGATTTGATATTTTTATTATGAGAAATTCATGAGTTATTGTACATATATATATATATATATATGTATATATATATATATACCAAAGTATATATATACAAGACGAGATTTCTTTGTATATAATTACGTTTATAAGTTTCTTATATGAGAAGTTTTGAGTTAAAACGTTTGAAACATATAATACGTGTTGGCTATATTTTATGAAATACATACGTATGGTCGAATCATTTTAATTACCTTATGCATATAAGACCTCTTTTATAACGTGTAAATTTATAATCAAAACACGTTTGGGTTATTTACAACTATGATAATGGTATTATTTATGAGTACCTTTAAATCCATAATCAGTCACTTTCATCATAACGGTCATGGCATTTAACGAAATATTAATTATTTTCGTAAGTAGGTAAACTTCATATACAATTTAATCAATATTAAATCATTGTTAAAAATAAATTTATTACTATAATGTTATTATATATTTCCAATTATAACATATAACTACTTATACCCAGATTCCAATTAGAACCTTAGATTCCTAGATTCATTTAGTTATAATTTTAACATAGGATAATATCCTTTAGGTGATCCTTAAGGAGTTTCCAGATGACGTTTTCAAGTTTTATTTCATTTTCGTTCGATCAAGCAATTATCATGTGAGTATTCATAGCCCCTTTTCTTGTGTTCAATTTGGGGTGATATCATGTGACCTATTAAATCAGATTTTATTTGTTCAGTTATTTCATGTTGATCAGTAAAAAAAATTCATGTTATGTCTTTACATGCAAATTATGTGTTCATAGCCTGATAGCAATTTTTGTGCAAGCGTAATCATTAATTTGTAGAAACCGACAGTTACTAATGGTAGATCTATTGGTCAAAGGAGCTACCCCCTGATTCTTGGGTGATTATAACTGAGTGTCATTATCATGTGGACCCCCCTTTATCATTGTTCAAGGTTTGATTATGCGTTGTTATCTTGTATGCACATGTTTTGCATTTATAAGTTTAGACATAACGACTTTAATTGACTTCTTAGCAGTGTATCTATATGTATTTCAAACCTATGTTTACTCACCGGCTAATTCGCTAGTTGACCAGCTTTTTTTCACATGATTTCAGGAAGAGCAAGTTAGGAACTTTAGATGCCACATGACTAGGAACTTGGACCTAGTTAATTAAATTCAATAAAGTAGACTTTTTCATTTATTTCTATACTAGGTTTAATACCCGTGCGTAACACACGGGTTAAATAACGACATTTATAAATAAATTATAACCATTATGTTTAATGATTTGTGAATATTTAGTATTTGTAGATTTAGTTTAATCAACTCATGCATGGTGATGAAAAATTTTCCTCAATTTCCCTCCTAAACTTCTTATTATAGAACAAATCATTTTTCCCCTAAAAAATTGGCCCCCTTAAAACCTTGATTTTTTAGATAGATGGATTATTTTTTTTAGATTATCATCTAGCTTTGTTGAATAATTGGATATTAATAATATTACAACTATTATGAGTACCATGAGCTATGAACAATTATTCACTTTCGTCTGCTTCTATGATTCCACCATCGGTCGGGGTGTGACAAATATTAATAGATTTATATTACGTTTCACTATTGTGTTGTACTTATATTATTGTTTTTGTGTCACATTTTTATAACCAACTAGTTGATTGTAATAATAATAATAATACTATTTCGTTCACGTTCTCAAATAAACCCATATTTGTCTCGATCCTTTTGTTTGGCCATGCTTAACTAATCACCATCCCCGAGTTACCAACAACTGAACCTGTAGCCACCACGAGACACCACACATCATCACAAACCACCATTGGCCACCATTAACAACACCATTACCACCACAACACCTTTGCATCACCACCATAATCATTGCTATCACAACAAGACACCACCACTTTGAATCTTTTGCCATCTCCTTAAGCCACCTCAACGCAACCACTGAATCTAGCTAATCATAAGGTGGTACACCACCACAACGCCATGTCTAGCCACCCAAGACCACCCAAGATCACCACAATCACCAACATACCTAATTACAACCATCACGTTGCTACAACCATAAACCATCTTTCCACACCACATGTTGCCATGAAAATGGTCCCTTGGCCGGAAAACAAGAACATCTTTACCACTACTTACGCTGATGTTGTTGTTGTGCAACACCACCACGATGACCTAGAACAACAAAACACCACAACACCGCCATTACATGTGTCGATGCTATTGTCTCAAGCCACCACCATCATCATCACTGTAACATTTGGCCCGATCCACACCCGATCCAAATTCAAACCCAAACTCAATCGGATATCCATGAAATTTTTCCGTCGTATCATAAAATAAAAGTAATTATATCTTGTTGATTTAGTTAAATTATTACATTTAATTATATAATCTAATCATTAAATAAGTTGATCAAACACTTTGGAGGCTTCGTGAATACATTTAACATTCTTATCCCGACCTTCTTATCATCCATGCTTCATTATATAATCATTAGGATATTGTGTTTTGAAAAGCTTAGATAGCAAGTAAGAAGCTTTACATGTTGGATTCTTAGTTACGACATAAGGTGACTTTCAGGTGACTTTCTTGCCAACCTTTCTCCATTCTTGGGCTATCACTTTAGATCATCCAAAGCTCTTAGATATACTTGGTATACTAAGGAGTAAGTAGGTTCAATTGGCAAATCAATCCGAGCCCAAACGAAGCAGGAATCATAAACAAAAGTTTGAGAACGTAACCCTTGACCCGCACCAAGATCCAAGGTTTAAACTTAATTTTCGACATCATGAATGCTGTATTATTCTCTTCTATATGATAGTACTCTGAAAAATATGAACGTAGGCGAAAACCGCGTGAGAAACGGAGTTATAACGAAGCGGGAATCGCGAAAACAAGTTTAGTGTTTACTGTTAATTTACAAGACGCGATTTTTCCTACTTTGAAACCGTCCCACATCGCCCCAAACCTAAATTTTTGCTCATTTTCACACCTATAAATACCATTGCTTAGTTCCTTATAGCCTACAACTCTTAGTTTGAGTCTAAACAAGTAGAATAGCCAAATTTTGGTGGTTCTGCAAGTGCAATACCTTTTTGGGCGTTGTGTGTAGTTTCTTATTTATTCTTTCGACGAGGAAATGCCGCCCTACGAACTCGTCTTGTTTGTAAGGCTTCTTCGAGGTAATTTTCTTCTTTTTATTTCTAGAGTCTTCAATTTATCTTTTTCTTAGTTTTGTTAGTTTAATTTAGGTTGTTAGTTAAGGAAAAATGCCTTTAGGCTTGGTGTAGTTTTGTAGAAGCTCAATGAGCACAACCTATCATGTCCATTCATTTGAGTATTCCTTAAGATGTTTACCCATCCATGTTGCCTTCGTTTGATTAGGTTGAGTCACGCTTGCATTCGAATCGTAAACCTATTCATTTGAGTTGCTGTCTGATCATATACGTTCAAATCCCAAGGCATCCAGCGTGATACGACTGTTCATCTTGAAGTTTCTTTCATCATACACTAGTTTGTTTGAGCACCATTGAGGTGAGTATTCATAGCCCCCTTTTTAGTTTTCTTTATTTCTTTTTGGGGTGAAATCACGTGACTTATACTATAAATCATTTCTTATTCATTTTTATTCATTAATGTTCATTTTATTCATTATACTTATTTTATTCAATTCAATTCAATTCAAATTCATGTTTGTGTTATTACTTGCATTTATGTGTTCATAGCTTGATAGACACTTATAGCACAATCATCAATTTATTCAAACCGACGGTTATCAATAATAGATCTATTTGTCTGACAAACACACCCCAATTAATCATGCTTTTGCTCAGAGGGTGATTGTAAACCGGATTCATATGCATTTGCTCATTTGTGACTTGATCTGTGTGATTTTAAGTCTGTTTAATCATGTCAGTAGGTTTGATTGTGAAATCGCTTTATCTTGTATGATACACTTTGCATTATGGGTATTAACATCACATGAGAATTGAATTTCTTTATTTATTTTATTCATTTTAGTCATTCCAATCATTTTAAATCAATATATTCATATGTACTCAACCCTATGTTACTCACCAGCTAAATTAATTAGCTGACATATATTTTTCACATGATTTCAGGTTATGCAGCTTAAGTGTTTACTTCAAGTGCTTCACATATAGGAAATGCTTGGACTTAGTTAATATTTAAATCATTTAAATGTATTATTTATTTATTTGGAGATTATGTGTCTTGTAATAAGTGCAAAATTTGATTTAATAATAGTTAAACTATTTTAGTTCCATGAGCTATGAACAATCTATTCACTATCGTCTGCCCCGAGGTTTCCGCCATCGGTCGGGGTGTGACAGATTGGTATCAGAGCCATGGTTATAGGGAATTAGGTTATTAGAAATGGAATGACCTAGTCTATAACTAAGGACCCAAAACATGAGTCATCTCATGTCATTAGTTGTTAATTCATGTTATTTGATTACATGTTTACTTGTTTTCACACATGTTATGTTTTATATATGCCTATTGTTTATCTCTTATCACAACTAATACAACTCTTATTATCAATCATATGAACTTCAAAACTCTAGGGTTTACGCCTAATCCGAATTGATTTCCTAATCGATTCTCAAATTAAAATTAAGACTTTATTTATTATTTTCAAATTACCCCCTCAATTTTCAAATACAATATTTTTATGTATGGTTTTCAAATCTCGTCAAAGTGTAAGTTTCGTAACCGAACACGTGCAATACTGGAAGAGTGGGTGCCTGTACCTCGAGTGTTCTGTCTAGGAAAAGGTATTCATACAAATCCAAATCAACTGATGGATCCGTTACCTTACCTGGGAACCCTCGGGGTGAGTGTCCGCTTATAGGTACGCATGTCTTCATTAGAGTTATCGTGGACCTACTACTTTGATATGTCAACGTATTCGTGCGGTTTGTGAACTAAACGTCTACACTCGGAATATCTCAAGATGATTTCAATATCTCGTATTTTCAATAATTTCTCAAATTATTTCTAAACTCATTGTTTTAGTACAAACTCATTATTAAATTTCAATACTTATCATTTATACATAAATTTATCATCAAGCCCTCTTATAATTCAACTAATCACAACATTACCATCAAATACACATATAATACATAAATCATAACTTCATCATTCAAATTTTCTTATAGTTCATAAACTCATTATCAAACTCTCATATAATCTATTTAATCATAAATTATCGTCAAATTAGCATATGATTCATTTAACCCATAAAAAAAAACTATTCTCATATAATTATATATTATGCAAATTCAAATTCTAATGTATTTCATTTCCAGAATTTTTCTATTTACTTGAATCATCTATACTATTTATAAAACGCATTTATTTAAACTTGATTAAAAAAAATTACCATCAAATTCACATATAAGACATAAATCATAACTTCATCATTCAAATTTTCTTATAGTTCATAAACTCATTATCACATTCTCATATAATCTATTTAATCATAAATTATCGTCAAATTCACATATAATTTATTTAACCCATAAAAACTATTCTCATATAATTATATATAATTATGCAAATTCAAATTCTAATGTATTTCATTTTCCTGAATTTTTCTATTTTACTTGAATTATCTATACTATTTATAACACGTATTTATTTAAACTTGACTAAAAAAAAAATTATTACCATCAAATTCACATATAAGACATAAATCATAACTTCATCATTCAGATTTTCTTATAGTTCATAAACTCATTATCAAATTCTCATATAATCTATTTAATCATAAATTATCGTCAAATTCACATATAATTTATTTAACCCATAAAAACTATTCTCATATAATTATATATAATTATGCAAATTCAAATTCTAATGTATTTCATTTTCCTGAATTTTTCTATTTTACTTGAATTATCTATACTATTTATAACACGTATTTATTTAAACTTGACTAAAAAAAAAAAATTATTACCATCAAATTCACATATAAGACATAAATCATAACTTCATCATTCAGATTTTCTTATAATTCATAAACTCATTATCAAATTCTCATATAATCTATTTAATTAAAAATTATCGTCAAATTCACATATGATTCATTTAACCCATAAAAACTATTCTCATATAATTATGTAAATTCAAATTCCAATGTATTTGATTTTCTAAAAATTTTCTATTTACTTGAATCGTCTATACTATTTATAACACACATTTATCCAAACTTGACTAAAAAAAATTTCCATCAAATTCACATATAATACATAAATCATAACTTCATCATTCAAATTTTCTTATAGTTCATAAACTCATTATCAAATTTTCATATAATATATTTAATCATAAATTATCGTCAAATTCACATATGATTCATTTAACCCATAAAAAAACTACTCATAAATTCTGCAAATTCAAATTCAAATTCCAATGTATTTCATTTTCCAGAATTTTTCTATAATTTATACTATTTATAACACGCATTTATCTAAACTTGACTACCTACATGATTACACCTATTTCCTATGAACTTGTTTGTCTATATAATTTGATTTTTCATCTAACACCATTATCCACGAATATAATCATTTAAGAACTCGATAATCTATCCATGTGACCTGTTAACCTAATTATCCAGAACCTTGGTAAAACTTGATCATACATGAATTTGACTTCCTATGATGCTATCGAAGTTTATTTTACATATACCTAATTATCTAAATGCTTATGAACTCAACTTACCATGAACTTGGTTATCGGATATATAGAAAACTTGATTCTTCATAAACATGAATTTCTATAAATTTGTTTAACTACAAACTCGATTATTCATGCATGTAAACAATATTAATTGCATAAAGTTGGCCACCTAAATTAATGAACATTAATCTTTCTATCATATAAGAATTTAATTTCTAATGAACTTTAATACCAATGAACTTTAATTATTCAAGCGTGAAATCAGAACCTATGTGCATCCTTATCTGTATTTTAGAAGTTTTGCATCCCTTGACCCAAGCATGACATAATGAATTATGAGAACCATGCAAAATCTTATGTAATTACGGGTGCACACGAAATTACAAAAGTTGGTGCATGGGACTCATGATAAGTTTTGTCGTGTACTTTTAGGCAATACGACAAATGTGGTGTGATAAAAGCATGGTGGATACGCTGCTGGTACTTCCTATATATAAGTGCTATTGTCACATCATTAAATGAAGTGTTGCTTATGCCCAGTGAAGTTTGTGTAGCTTCTGGACCTTGACCCATTGCGTTTAATCTTATCAATGTTCTCATCTTTCATTTATCATTATATATTATCATTCATCATCATCTAGTGCTCAAGTTGGTGATTCAACTTCTCGAGGTTGACATATTGTTGTTCAACTCGAGGGAGCTAGATAACGTTAGTACGTATATTATGGAAAGCGCATCAACATGGACATCTTTTGAAGATGTGCCACATTTTATTCATATTATTCATTTTGATCATTTATTCACTTTATTAATCGTATTATTCATTTATTCATTCATTTTATCAATCACTTGTATTCACTTTCATCGTTCATTCACTTTAGCAATCACATTTATTCACTTTAATCTTTTATTGGTTTTTTTTTACCATATTTATTCATTTTATTCATTCATTAATTTTATCAATCACATTTAGTTATTCTAATCATTTGGTAACGTTTATTCATTTTACTCAATTTATCATTTTACTCTTGATCACACAAGTTAAACTGTAGCAACATTTACCAGTCATCTTAAACCCTATTCCATCATTATCTTGAGTAGCAATGAATCACTATCCTAACCCTTCGTTCAATTACGTTCATCTGAACTCCTTATAATTCGAACAATATTATAAACGACACTTGATGATATTAAATAAATTAAAGAAAATAATTCTTATCATATTATCTCAATTAAATCCTTAGACAGCGCATGTGAGACATGATTATGTTTCAAACACGATTATGATACACTATTAATTCTTTCATCAAAATTAACGTTAACCAAATTTCGGGACGAAATTTCTTAAAGGAGGGGTGACTGTAACATTTGGCCCGATCCACACCCGATCCAAATTCAAACCCAAACTCAATCGGATATCCATGAAATTTTTCCGTCGTATCATAAAATAAAAGTAATTATATCTTGTTGATTTATTTAAATTATTACATTTAATTATATAATCTAATCATTAAATAAGTTGATCAAACACTTTGGAGGCTTCGTGAATACATTTAACATTCTTATCCCGACCTTCTTATCATCCATGCTTCATTATATAATCATTAGGATATTGTGTTTTGAAAAGCTTAGATAGCAAGTAAGAAGCTTTACATGTTGGATTCTTAGTTACGACATAAGGTGACTTTCAGGTGACTTTCTTGCCAACCTTTCTCCATTCTTGGGCTATCACTTTAGATCATCCAAAGCTCTTAGATATACTTGGTATACTAAGGAGTAAGTAGGTTCAATTGGCAAATCAATCCGAGCCCAAACGAAGCAGGAATCATAAACAAAAGTTTGAGAACGTAACCCTTGACCCGCACCAAGATCCAAGGTTTAAACTTAATTTTCGACATCATGAATGCTGTATTATTCTCTTCTATATGATAGTACTCTGAAAAATATGAACGTAGGCGAAAACCGCGTGAGAAACGGAGTTATAACGAAGCGGGAATCGCGAAAACAAGTTTAGTGTTTACTGTTAATTTACAAGACGCGATTTTTCCTACTTTGAAACCGTCCCACATCGCCCCAAACCTAAATTTTTGCTCATTTTCACACCTATAAATACCATTGCTTAGTTCCTTATAGCCTACAACTCTTAGTTTGAGTCTAAACAAGTAGAATAGCCAAATTTTGGTGGTTCTGCAAGTGCAATACCTTTTTGGGCGTTGTGTGTAGTTTCTTATTTATTCTTTCGACGAGGAAATGCCGCCCTACGAACTCGTCTTGTTTGTAAGGCTTCTTCGAGGTAATTTTCTTCTTTTTATTTCTAGAGTCTTCAATTTATCTTTTTCTTAGTTTTGTTAGTTTAATTTAGGTTGTTAGTTAAGGAAAAATGCCTTTAGGCTTGGTGTAGTTTTGTAGAAGCTCAACGAGCACAACCTATCATGTCCATTCATTTGAGTATTCCTTAAGATGTTTACCCATCCATGTTGCCTTCGTTTGATTAGGTTGAGTCACGCTTGCATTCGAATCGTAAACCTATTCATTTGAGTTGCTGTCTGATCATATACGTTCAAATCCCAAGGCATCCAGCGTGATACGACTGTTCATCTTGAAGTTTCTTTCATCATACACTAGTTTGTTTGAGCACCATTGAGGTGAGTATTCATAGCCCCCTTTTTAGTTTTCTTTATTTCTTTTTGGGGTGAAATCACGTGACTTATACTATAAATCATTTCTTATTCATTTTTATTCATTAATGTTCATTTTATTCATTATACTTATTTTATTCAATTCAATTCAATTCAAATTCATGTTTGTGTTATTACTTGCATTTATGTGTTCATAGCTTGATAGACACTTATAGCACAATCATCAATTTATTCAAACCGACGGTTATCAATAATAGATCTATTTGTCTGACAAACACACCCCAATTAATCATGCTTTTGCTCAGAGGGTGATTGTAAACCGGATTCATATGCATTTGCTCATTTGTGACTTGATCTGTGTGATTTTAAGTCTGTTTAATCATGTCAGTAGGTTTGATTGTGAAATCGCTTTATCTTGTATGATACACTTTGCATTATGGGTATTAACATCACATGAGAATTGAATTTCTTTATTTATTTTATTCATTTTAGTCATTCCAATCATTTTAAATCAATATATTCATATGTACTCAACCCTATGTTACTCACCAGCTAAATTAATTAGCTGACAGATATTTTTCACATGATTTCAGGTTATGCAGCTTAAGTGTTTACTTCAAGTGCTTCACATATAGGAAATGCTTGGACTTAGTTAATATTTAAATCATTTAAATGTATTATTTATTTATTTGGAGATTATGTGTCTTGTAATAAGTGCAAAATTTGATTTAATAATAGTTAAACTATTTTAGTTCCATGAGCTATGAACAATCTATTCACTATCGTCTGCCCCGAGGTTTCCGCCATCGGTCGGGGTGTGACAATCACCGCTGGTACAACAAGAACAGCCACATACCACCACCATGACTGCAGCAACATCCATAACAACATCAAATCGTCATAGCAGCGTCACACATCAGCTTTGGATCACCGGAAAACAAAATGAAAAAGAAAACCCTAGCCGTCGTCGTACCTTCTCATGGCCATTAAAGACTTAGCATCTGGACCGAATATCAATCTCCCTCCAAGAATAAAATTCTGCAAATAAGACCGATAAAAAACAACGCAGTGGTAAAAATAGAATGAAAAATGTTTTTTTGATCAACAATATAAGTATACATTGAGAGTGAGAAGAAATGGTTTCCACCGTTGGACCCACCACGTCGAGACGAAGATTTTTATATATAATACTCCTCATGGGGCCTCTGGATTTGGCTAGAAAACGGCCGGAAAGTTGACGGCTACAATGGGAGGAAATTGTTCTAGGGTTTGTAATTGTGTTGGAGAAATGAGAATAAGATTAATTTATAGTAGGTTTGTTCTAATGAGATTTTGTTTTAAATAAAATACCGGGTATAACTCACCGCGTGTCGTACCGTCTTTTGTCACGAATCATTGTCGGGATTTACATTATACTTGTGTTTTGAATATCGTTTCCTAATATTATTTAATTGATTAAAAACATAATTTCATGCACGTATCTGATCAAATAAGTGTTCCCTATTTAAACACGTTTGTTTGTTATAGAATCAATTTGTTTGGACTTCATATAAGTTTATGAGATAATTTATGTTAATATACGTTATTTATGTTCGATATAATGTACTGAGGATTAAATGGGCTTTATTTATCATGTTGGGCCTTTAAGCCCATTTACTTTAAATTCGAAGCATTTGAGTGTTTAAATCATATCGTGTATCATTTAAAAAATTAATTCCATGTAATCCAGTTAAATCAAAGAAACTAACGGAGATGTGTTAATGGAGTTAACCTGAAAATGCCGGATGTCACATCATCTCCTTGTTAAAAGAACTTTCGTCCCGAAAATTAGATACAGTCAGTAAAAATGTCTGAGATTAAAGAGGAAGGGAAAAAATTTCGAGTTGTCACATCATCCCCTTGTTAAAAGAAATTGCGTCCCGAAATTTAACCATTAATATTAGTGTTAGAAGTTGTCATTTTGAATAGCTAATGCTGCGTGTAGACGATTAGATTTTCACGCTCCTATGAGAGCTCTGGTTCATGCTTTAAGTGCTAACAATGTTCGAAACATTCATATTATTTCGAGGATTTAAGATAAAAAGCTTCAAGTTGATATTCGGATTTATATACCCGGGGGGGGGGGGCAATAAAAAAATCACTAACTTTTTTTTATATATTGAGAACAATGGATATCTGGAAGTTATAGTGTCTAGGTGTATATCAGATTACCCTATGAATGATAGATAGAATAGTGTTCTTAGAAATCGTGTGTTCGAGACAAAAAATTCGAAGGTGATCGATTATAGGTTGGCGACCAATATAACACTTAGGTTGGGTATTATTACGCGAATAATCTGGTAGAGAAATTTGAATGCATTTTTCAATGTACTGAATATAGATAATGTGTATAAATTTAAATGATCTTGATGGATAAAATAATTATATACTCAAAATGTGTTTTACAACAGTTGAGATGCAGATTATTAATGTCACACTCCAAAATCGTCGCAGCGGAAAGTCACAATATCGTGGTGTAAGGAGCGAAGTTGGCACCCATTAATTATAAAGCAAACATCTACATTAATTTAAAAGGTAATTAAAAGTGCTAATATTGATACGTCAACATCCAACAATTTTTCATTAAGAAAAGAAATACGATATTGTCTTAATAAAGCGTAGATTGTTTGAAGTAAAGCCAAACAAAATTTTAAACAAGCGGTCCCAAAACACATAAACCAAATGTGGAGTTTGTAGTCCAAAAACTATCCTTCCACAAATTCCAATGCCCATCACTTTGTACATGAAAAACATGTAAAAACTGAGTCAACATAAAGTTGGTGAGTTTTCAGGTTTTAATCAAAAGTAAAATCACTTTTCATTCACAATAGATATGCTTGGCTTTGAGACGTCAATAAGACCATCAAGGGCTAGCTAGGCCCAACAACAAATGAATCATCAAGTCATGAGTCCATAATCAAACCAAGAAACAAAGTTCCCTCACAACATTCAATTTATATTCCCCCCACATGTCAACACAATCAGAGCGATTGATCATGAGGGGCGGAATTCCTGTGGTCTCTCTCCAACAGATTAATGATTATGAGAGGGCAATGTGTGCACTTTATCAACAAACACTCATGTCATCATTTTGGTCAACAATAATACTCGTCTCCCAATTCATATCAAAACAAGTTAGACAAAATACATGTTTTTCCTCCGAAAAATATTTAAATAAAACATTATTTAAAAAGGGGCTGAGAAACTCACATTGAATACGCCAAAAGCTAGAATATATAAGCCCAACAATAACACCACCTAGGAACGCCCTATACACAAGGACCCGTTCAAAAGATGCACACATATATTAAGTCTAAAACCGTGTAGGTTGTTCACCGAACCTAACTAGACTTATGTGAAAACGTTTCATTTACAAAAACAACAACCCTTAATTTTAATGACCCGTTGGTGATCTTTTCCTTGATTAATGTTACATATATAATAACGCACGCCTTATTATTTTTGTTATATCTTTGACTAGTTTTCCTACTACTAATCACATAAACACATGTAACATATATGTAAGCACAAAATAGCACATAAAAGTCATGTTTAGTCCTTTAACTTTTCTAAGTAAATAAATACTTTCACTTTCAAAATTTTATTCATATAGTTAGGAAAATATATTTAATAACCTTATGTCATAATTAAGTGTCATAATACTTAGAAAAATACACATTTTTCCTAGTTAACTAGCATTCGTTTTTCAAACATGACGGTTAACACTTAACGAAAACTTTAATCTTGTTTTTTGCAAGTAACTTATTAATCATATGAAATTATATATCTAAACAAATAGTTACGTAACAAAAATCATATTTCATATATTTTTCATACAAATCACAATATTAGCTTAACATGTCAATTTTAAACATTTTCAGGAACGTTTTCGGGTCACGGAAAGCAACCCAATACCCATATTTTTGTCATTACTTTTGAAGTACTTTTAGATCGGTATGCTAACTTTAAAATAAGTCCAAAGTTTCTGATCCAAAACAGTTTACAAAAATATTTTCTTTTAGAGTCAAAAATCGTCGTTTTCGGCTTTTCCAGATACATAGTTTGCATGTTTTTGGGCTCAAAACTCCAAGTTTTTGTATCAAAATTTAAATATCATATTTATACATAAAAATACACTTAAGAATCTGTAAAAATAATATTTTTACATTTTTAAGCAAAAATCGGTGCGTTTTACGCGTATTTTTGTACTAAAAAGCATTATTTATAAAGTTTAAATCATTTCTTTGTTATAATACTTATTTTATAAAATAAATATTTAAAAATTTGTCTTAACTCAGAATATAAATTAGTTTTTAAATCATTACAAAAATGTATAAAAATTACATTTTATGTCTTTTTAAACCTTAAAGTATCATACATCATTACTTACATCAATATTTTATATATCTAAAAACAATTTTACATTTTAAGAAATCACATATTTTGTCATGTTATCATCATCATAGAAAAACACATCATACTTACATCTGTCAAATTTCTTAATCAAACATGTAGCAAGTTTGCACAAAAATAACATCTTTCAACTTTATACCATATGACCGTATTTTTGCAAGTACTTTCCTAACACTTTTCATGTTACGCAAAAATCATTTAGTGACAATGTTAACTTTACTTTATTAAACATATTTGCATGTTAAGATCTAATCAATTTAAGTGCAACTACAACAACTTTATCATAATACCAACTTTATTCACACACATACATACATATATACGGTTTCACATACATTCATATTTCAATATCACACTTAACATATACATGTTCACATCATCCCATTTCCAATAAAACAACCTTTATATTCTTTGACCTAAACATTTTCAATGTAAGAACACATCTTTTAACATGGCATCACTAGCATGTAAATACATACACACACATATATACATACGGATTACATACATACATACACAAAAATCATTTTTCAATGGCCATACATATCATATACTTGTTCATGCCGTTGGGGGTGGTGGTCCAACGGTAAGACGCAAGTCTTAGGGTCCACAAGGTCAGGGGTACTATCCTTGGCGAGGGAGGTTTTTCCATTTTATCCGGGTGGGTTTCCTCCTTTCAGGGGGGTGCAACGGGGGCCTCTGTGGGGTAGCTCGTAATGGGGTGGCTGCCTTCGGGTGGTCTAACCAGGGGGTTTTCCGGTGATGTTGTTCAAAAAAAAAAAAAAAAAAAAAAAAAAAAAAAAAAAACTTGTTCATTTCATCTCATTTCCTTTATCAATCTTTTAAAACCATCCATTTAACACATATGTAATCTTGTTTTCCAAAATCAAAAACACACACAAACTTATTCATACATACATACGGACACAATACACACACACACCCATTTTGAAAACCCATTTCCATTTTAAAAATGTTCATCTGTTGGTTTAAGGTTTGGTGAACAACACTTCAAGAACACATTCTTGAACACACATGAAATCATAAAAACAAATGGAAAGTGTTCATACCCTTGATGAACACTAGAATAAGACGAAGAAGATGGATTTGGCCTTTAAACACCTCTTGGATGCTCCTACTTGCTTCAAAGACTTCCAAAAACACAAGACTTTGCAAGAATGTGCTAGAGATGATTGTGGAGAGTGTGATGGAGTGTTTCGCCGAATTTGATGATGGTGGTGTGTATGGTTACGGTTTTGGGAGAAGAAAAAGGGGAGGAAGAGTGCAATCTTGGTGAAAATATGTTTGAGTGTGGTAGTGGTGTAAGTAGGATGAAGAGTGTAAGTATGGATTTAATAGGATTTAGGCATATTTCTTGTGTCCAACAAAACACAACTCCCAAGTTGGTGGGGAGTGCATTTTGGCCGGTTTTTATATATAAAAAAAAGATTTTTTTTTTAATTTTAATTTATAAAAGGGGTAACTTTGTAGAATAGTAACCAACTTTCAATTTTGTTCCAATTAAGTCACTCAAACTTATTATTGTTCTAATTAGGTAACTCAACTTTAAAAAATGTTCTAATCTTATGTTTTTTTACCTAAACAATAGGTTACCATGCCTATATGGTATCACTTTTTTTTAACTTATTTGTTCTCTCTTATATTTTTTTAATAAATTAATAGTATGTTGATAATACTCATCATATATTCCGCCGGCACCATTCTAAATTTCACCATCGAAACATCGCCCGCGAAAGGTAGTTAACGATCATCTTTTTTGGATTTACAAACAGTAGTGCTGAAGGCGCCAAAGAACGACTAGAACCTGTAAATTCAAGATGAATTAATGGAACATAAACACATAACAATCAAACGATGAAATATTGCATCATTTATAAAAAAAAGTGACGAATTGAAATGGATGTTGGAGAAGGAAACAAATGTTTTTTGGTTTCAAATTGCACTTTTTTGTTTCCAGATCGAGGTTACAAGGTTATCAAATTAAAATTATTTTTTGAGTTCAATGAGCTGAATACAGATGCATATGAAAGAGAAGAATCAGTTTGTAAATTCATTTTCAAACATTATTTATGATTTAATATTACTTCTTCACGTCGTCTTTTTAACGTAGATCTGCAAACAATAAAAAAGAGAAGTGATTTAATTGGAACATAATTGAAAGTTGGTTACTATTCTATAACATTTTCCCTTTATAAAACACTACACACTTATATTACTAATAATTTTCAAGTCTTGTTCTCTTTTTAATACTTTTATATCATAATACTTTAAATATTAATTTTTCACACTTAAAATAGTAAAAATATATTAATAAATATTTTACTATACTCCGGGTGGTGTACTGGTAGTGAAACCGGGCAAAAACTGAAATACACGCGATAACCGGAAAAAAATCGGAAAAAATAAATCGCTTTTAGTTTTTATTACTTTTTCACTTAAACACACCCAAAATATATTATTTGATGCTATCTCGAGCATTATATCAGTTACTGGACTATTAAAATTTATCAGGCAGCCACCAACGTTCATTACCGGATATATAACCGCTACGCGATTAAGCAATTTCAGAAATCACGAAATGCAAAATAATGCACAAAAATGAGCTTATGTAACTTTAATAGCACCTTAATTATTATAATTAAGTCAAATGGTGCATTTCAAAAATTAAGCACGTTTTAAGCTACTACGAATATTGACCCGAAATTTGCCGGGTGTCATGGTCTTCCCCCCTTTAGGAAATTTCGTCTCGAAATTTTACCTCGATAAGTCCTATTTAGATTTAGATAGAAATAAATGAGGTTATTTTTACTTATTTCGGTCTCGACGCTCCTACGTATAATCTAGTCCACATTTAGAATTACATCTAACTTGACCAAATCGGTACAACATCGCCTGAGTTTTTGAACTTTCGAGGCCAAATCTCTACTGGTTCCTCAACGAAATCAAGTCTATCATCAATACGAACTCCCTCAGACGGTATCATCGATGTCTCATCAGACAAACACTTTTCAAATTTGAGACACAAAACACGTCGCGCACACTACTAAGCTCACTATGTAACTTAAGTAGATACGAAATTATTTTTTTCAAAATTACGAATGGTCCTATATATCGGGGACTAAGCTTCCCTTGGTTGCCAAACCTAACTACACCTTTCCAAGGTGACACTTTCAGAAACACATGATTTCCTACTCGGATTTCCAATGGTCTCATTCGATTATCCGCATAACTCTTTTGCCGATAAACTACGACTTCAAATCTTTTCGTAACTTGGAAAACTTTATCCGTAGTGTCCTGGATAATCTCGGGTATAATAATTCTTTTTCACCTATTTTAGCACTACAAAGTCATGAATAACATTTTCATTCATAAAGAGCCTCAAAATGGAGTGGCCCTGATACTAGCATGGTAACTACGGTTATAAGAAAACTAAGCTAAAGGCAGGAGGCTATCCTAAGTCCTACCAACATCAATCACACTTGCTCGTAACAAGTCTTCTAGAGTTTGAATCGTCCGTTAACTCTGACCATCTGGTTATGGGTGATAGGCAATACTCATATCTAACGAGTTACCATAGTTTTGTATAAAACTCTCCAACGTCTCGAAGTAAAACGACTATCTTTATCTAAAATGATCGAGACAGACACATTATGAGAAGATACTAACTCCTCAAGGTAGATCCTTTACAACTTTCCCACTTTGTAAGATCCCTTAATGCGTAAAAAGAGAGCAGATTTCGTCAAACGATCAACAATAACCCAAATAGCGTTATTACCGCTAGATTTGCGGGGTAACATAGTTATGAAATCCTTCGTGATTCGCTCCCATTGTGGGATCTCAAGTTGCTGCAAAAGTCCTAAAGGCTTTTGATATTCAGCTTCAACCCTAGAACAAATTATCCATTACTAACGAATGATGCTATCTCTCTTTTCATATTGGGTCACCAAAAAAGTTCTTTCACATCCTTATGCATCTTATCCGAACCAGGTGAATTGAATACCTAGACTTGTGAGCTTCATCTAAGATGAGCTCATGCAAGTTCCCTGAACAAGGTATCCAAATTCGGTTCGCGAAGGACACTATGTTCTCAGAACGAGGCACCAAATCCTTAACCATTCCTTGCATCCTTACATTTCCCAAATTATCTTCCTTAAGAGCTTCACTCTGAGCATCACGTATTTGGGAAGTGAGATACGACCTAAAGAGCTAATTCTAACGCGCGCACACGCAAAGGTTTCTTTCTTTCCTTTCTACTTAGTGCAACAACAACAACATTGGCCTTTTCTTGGTTACGAATATCACAGTCATAGTCATTCAATAACTCGACCCAACGGCGTCGTATCGTATTGAGCTCCTTCTGATCAAAGACATGCTAAATCCAAGCCATACGTAGTGTAATTCTCTTCATGCACTTTAAATTTCCTAGGCATTTAAGATATAACATTTTCTCTCTACATAAAGACAAACCTAAGACCTAAACGAGACGTATATATACTACGAAATCGTCTATTTCTTCTGGAAGTGAAAATATAGGCGCGCAACATAGCTTGTGCTTCAATGCCTAAAATGCTAACTCTTGATCATCTGACCAATCGAATTTCTATCCTTACGGGTTAATGACTTCAATGGCTACGTTATTTAGAGATGTTTTCAATAAACCTTTGGCATTAACTAGCGAGTCCTAAGAATCGACGCACCTCCGTAAGAGTCTTGGCGCTTCACAATTCTTATTAGCCTCAATCTTTGATGGATCTACATGAATACCTTTTTCATTGACCACGTGAACAAGAAAATGAACTTCCCTAAGCCAGAACTCACATTTGAAAACATAGCATAAAATTTCTCATTTCTTAACATTTCTAGAATCAACTTTAGAATATGCTCATGATCTCTAATGGTTTGTGAATGAATAAGTATATCGTCGAGGAATACTATCACAAATTTATCCAAATATGGTCTACACACCCTATTCATAAGATCCATGAATATTACAGGTACATTTGCTACGAAATGACATAACCAAAAACTCATAATGTCCATAACACGTCCTAAAAGTAGATTTCGGGACATCATCTTCGGCTATTAACAACTAATGGTAGTCGGATCGAAGATCAATCTTAGAATAATAACTAGAACGTGAAGCTGATCGAACAAATCATCAATCCTAGGCAACAAATATCTATTCTTAGTTATAAGTTTATTCAACTCTCTCTCTATAATCTATGCACATCCTAAATGATCCATCCTTTTTCATACAAACAACACAGGTGATCCCATGGGGAAAACTCAGTCTAATAAAAACATTATCTAAAATGGACAAATGGACTTAAGTGTTAAAATTTCTAAGTATACACTCAAAACGGACAAACAGTGTCCAAACGGATAATTCATGATGTATACTTATAAATTTTTTACAAATCTGTCAAATTATTTGGCCAAAACGGACAAACAGTGTCCAAACGGACAAAGTAAAGGCCGAAACGGACAAACAATGCCGAAACGGACAACCTTTTATAAAACCCTAACACTTGTTCATTTTTCTTCATTCGTCCGTCTGAACAATTTTTCACTGTCGATTCATATTCTATAACCAAATTCACCTGTTTATCATCTTATATCGATTTAGAGACATTTTTAGGTCGATTTTAAGGTAAATTCACATTCTGAAACCAGAGTCTAATCTGAATAATTTTAACTAAAAATTGGTTAAAATCCGATCTAAGAAGTTGCGACTAAACCCACAGTCGGTTCATGAAACGAGAAAAACTAACCAGTTTAATGTTAAAATTAATCATTTATTCTTGTCATATCTTATCAAAAATGTCATATAATCATCCGTCCATCATCAAAACATGATAAAATTGAACTTGAAAATTTTCACTTGTTTCACTATCTTAACAGGTTATCTCACACATTTGTCTATATATGCAGGTATAATGGCTGAAATGAAACTTGAACCAAGACACAATATTGCTGGTTATCTCAATGAAGCTTGTCAAGAAGCTGCTTGATATGAGAATTCAATCATATTTTTATTGAGGACAAAATATGTGTATGCCATATGCTACAAGCCCATTATATACAAGAGGTTGATTCAAAAGTTATGGAGAACAGCTAAGATTGAGATAAATGCAAATGGGAAGGAGGTGATCAGAGGATTCATATCATCTGATAGAATGATTGAAGTGTCTGAAGCTTCAATCAGGGTTGCCTTAAGGTTGGGTGAAAATGAGGTTGCAGATCCTGGTATCTTACCAATCAATGTGTGCAAGGACATATTCATAGAAATGGGTCATCCAGCTGAATTCACAAAGCAACAATTCTACCGTGCTAGATTTTGTGACCACTGGAAATTATTGTGCTACATATTTCACCGCTGCCTATCTAAAAGGAGTGCAGGAGTCTGGAAATTCGAAAATTTCATTTTTCTAAAATTTGAAGTTAGTCATTTTTAGCCACCATGACTTCCCAGAAAAATCATCAAAATGACTTTGAAAATTCAAGAAAAATTTCAACGGGCATGTTACCCGTGATCCGAGAATAAAATAAAAGAGAAAAGATGTGCACCGAAGAATGTTTTGAACAAATTGAAGAGTGCAAATTATATTCACTTTGGATTTGTGATAAAGTAAAGAAAAAAGAAACCATGCACAAGAATCTAAAAGAACAACACGAAATATCTGAGCACAGAATCACATCTCTTCAAGAGTCACTCAAGAAAAGTGAACAAGAAGTTACAAATGCAAAGAATGAAGCTGAAACATCAAATGCACACTCATCCAGTGTGATCAAAGATTTGCAAGAAGAGATTACAACGTTGAAGAAACTCTCTGAAATGGTTAATTCAGAAAACAACAGTCTGAAAACCAAGCTTCAAGAAGAACAAGAGAAATTCAAAATTCTTCAAGAAGATCACAAACTGTGTGAAGACAGATTCAAATCTCTTACACAGAATGTTGATTCAATGCTTATCGAAAAGCATAATCTGAATGTTCAACTCATGGAGCTTACTGACAAACTGAACAGATCACAATCTGATCTGGTGCTTATCAAAGAAGAAGCTGAAAAAGTAAAGTCATCCGAACAAGAAAAAGAAGGATTAGTGCCAACCGGAATTTTTGGATCACTATCTTATCAAGAAGAAGAAGAAAAGACACAAGAGGATCAGTCAAAGAAGAAGAAGAAGGTTAGAAGAAAGAAGAGCAAAGCCAAGAAGAACAAGACAAAGGCTGCTTCATCTGATTCTACACCACAGCTTTCTTCAACTCCAAAGTCTCAAGATTCCGAATCCCCGAGTGATTCAAACAGTGACGTACACTGTTTAATCTGTGACTCTGAAACTCATCATATATCAGATTGTATTTACAGTCAAGGTGTCTTTCCATATAGTTCGAAAAGCAACAAGTTCAAGACTCCAGCTTCTTCAAGCAAGCTTCAACAAGATTCAGAGGTCAAAGCTTCAACTACAAAGACTTCTCAAAAGCAAAGAAAGAAGTCTCCCTTCAAGGCTCATCAGAAGTACTGCGAGATATGTGAGATGTACAATCACATGACATCAGAATGCTGCTACAACAAGTACTGCACCAACTGTCAGATGTACAACCACGACACAATGGAATGTTACTACAACAAGTATTGCTCCATTTGTGACATGGTCAATCACAACACTCAAGATTGCTTCTACAACAAAAGATCAACGATGAAGCAGAGAAGGTATGTCCAAAGAAATTCATCATCGGCACATTCTGCCAGGTATGTTTCTGATTTTAAATTCTCTAATGGTGATCATTCAAGTGATTCATGAAAACCAAGATCTATAAGAAAACAAAATCAAACAAATCCATTTTTGCATAAGCAAAATAGTCTACAAAACCAATTTTTGAAAAATAGGTTTAGAAATGACTATGACAGATCTTCCATGAATGATTCTAGATGGGTGTCCAAACCAAAGCATTCCTTTGGTCCCACACAAAAACAGTTGTGGAGAAAGACACCTGTTAAGAATCAAGATGAGCAACGTGCTTCATCAATCGATGGTCCACCAGAAGATGCAATTTATCAAGAAGTTACATATATTGATGATTTCGGACAATCCAAGACCGCAATGGCTTGGATTTCACACTCTAACTAATTTGTTAGTGTGTTAGGGACAGTTATGGAGGCCGGTCAAACAAAGTAAAGAAGACCGTGGCTGATCCCTTATCATGACAAGATACCGAATCTTGTTCATGATGTCTTCGATGCAACTCACGCCAAATGGAGTTGGAAACAACAAGGAATCATTGCAGGAATTTTAAAAACATATTCAAAAAATCAAACAATGATGGCAGTGCAAGAAACAACCGATGTTTCATTTGGTCTGTTTAGATTAAGTATATTGCATGCACTCTTCATACATTGATAACATATCTATCATTTTTCTTTCATTAAACTTTCAATTTTCCAAGAAATTTAAAAGTTTAGGGGGAGAACTCATTATTAAAAAAAATGATAAAATCAGAAAAATCCAAAAATATGTTGAATCTACTTGCACGTACATGAGAAATGATAGATACACTAGAGTTATTCGACACATCATTTTTAAAAAATAAAGACTGAAGCGTGAAAATTGATGTGCGAGACGGCTCAGACAATTATACTAAACAAGTATATTCTTTAATGATTTAACTAAATTCTAATGAGTTTTTTGTGGTGGAAACATCTTAGTTCATGTGAAACGTATATACAAATCAAATAGATATCTTGTGAAGCATCCAAATTACATCGGGTAACGATGCAATCTATTCAGTGTGATGAACCGCATCGTGAGCTTCTTTGTTGTGGTATCCACAGACCTGAAGTCTCACATGAAGTCTCTTTTGAGCTTCAAGATGCAGCAAAAGATTCCAAATGGAACGAAAAGAGTCCAAAATGTGGACCGTCACCAAACAAATTCCAAAAAGGAATTCAGAAGATTCCCAAGGGGAACAATAGGAAAAAGAAAAATTCCAAAAAGGAATTCAAAAGAAGTCCCAAAGTGGACCAAATCCAAATAGAACCCAAATTCCACACTGTTTATGATTGTAAGTGACCTGACGTGTTGAGGTGTTCTCAGGATATTTAGATGTAGTGTATAACTTTCTAATGTGCTAGGTATGGGTCACTCAAAACTCATTCTTAATCAACCTAATTGATCATCAAGAATAGAAAACGTAAGTGTGTCACTTCGAGCTAATTGATTTGTTCAACAATTCATCACTCAATTACTTCACAATTCAAATGTCTATTCTCAAAACTGCAAAACATGTGTTGGATTAATTGCTGGTATGATCTCATTGCAGGTTAAAGATTCATTATGTAAAGAGAAAATTCCAAAAAATATCAAAAACATTGAAAAAATCAAAAAGAACAAAATGATTGTCATTTTAATCTTTTTCTTTTGTGTTGGCAGTTTAACATGTGTTATCGATGTAGGAGTTGTTCATCAAGCAATATCTCATCCGATTGAGAACTTGATCTTTACATTGATGATAAATGCACATTATTGCCTGAGTTTTAATGTTTTTCTTTGAGTTGCAGGAACAGTTTCCATTGCAGAACAAGCTTCCACGCGACTTGAAGATGTTCATGTTCAAGCCTGATTCCAGTCCAAAGATCTCCAAGTCAGATTGCTGAGTGTTAAGAATCCTCCTCTTAATATCTCATACACAGATCCCGTTAACCTCTAAAGAAAAAAGTTGAGGGGGAGTATTCTAAGTCAAAGAAGTCTTCTCATTCTACTTCAACCGTTGAAGAAGATCCCGTTGCTGATATATAGATTCACCGGAATCTACTCTCTGCTTATTTCTTTCCATAACCTCTGATGTTACTCAAAAGGGAGAGAAGGATGCAGATTGCTTGTTCAAAGAAAGATTTTTGGCAGCATCATCTTAGGGGGAGTACTGTTGGGTCCTCTTGAAGATAATGCACACCAAAACTTTAAGTTGCTCTCTATACTCACCACATGAAGATTTAAGCTAATATGTCAGATTTGTAAAGTGTCATTTTAGGGGGAGTACTGTTAGGGTTATTTGAAGATGACACTTTCCAAATATAAGCGAGTGAAGATATCGAGCAACATCACATGCAAGCACGGGTGAAGACATTCATTAATTGTATTTGTCTTAGAATATTTGTGTAATCGTTTCGTGCTTAAATGCGCGTTTGTGCTTAACTGCATGTGTTTTAGCTTACATTGTAAGGTGAATGGTATAGACTATAAATACCATCACCTAGGTCATTTGTTATAGAGTTGCCTACATTTCATTCCATATCCCTTGTAACCTCTCCATTGATCTAATACAATTTCACCTATTCATATTATCATCATCTTCATCATACTTTGCATTGATCTTCATGAACATTCAAGCATCAATACGTGATCAGTGAGTTTCCGCATCACTGATTGCAAACAACATCACCAAACAATCTCAGATCTAGATCCAAGCTAGGTTCTTCTAGACCTATCATTCTTAGATTCCATATAAGTGTTTGTATTGTGTTCATAAAATGGACAAATGGACAAATGGACTTAAGTGTTAAAATTTCTAAGTATACACTCAAAACGGACAAACAGTGTCCAAACGGATAATTCATGATGTATACTTATAAATTTTTTACAAATCTGTCAAATTATTTGGCCAAAACGGACAAACAGTGTCCAAACGGACAAAGTAAAGGCCGAAACGGACAAACAATGCCCAAACGGACAACCTTTTATAAAACCCTAACACTTGTTCATTTTTCTTCATTCGTCCGTCTGAACAATTTTTCACTGTCGATTCATATTCTATCACCAAATTCACCTGTTTATCATCTTATATCGATTTAGAGACATTTTTAGGTCGATTTTAAGGTAAATTCACATTCTGAAACCAGAGTCTAATCTGAATAATTTTAACTAAAAATTGGTTAAAATCCGATCTAAGAAGTTGCGACTAAACCCACAGTCGGTTCATGAAATGAGAAAAACTAACCTGTTTAACGTTAAAATTAATCATTTATTCTTGTAATATCTTATCAAAAATGTCATATAATCATCCGTCCATCATCAAAACATGATAAAATTGAACTTGAAAATTTTCACTTGTTTCACTATCTTAACAGGTTATCTCACACATTTGTCTCTATATGCAGGTATAATGGGCTGAAATGAAACTTGAACCAACACACAATATTGCCGGTTATCTCAATGAAGCTTGTCAAGAAGCTGCTTGATATGAGAATTCAATAATATTTTTATTGAGGACAAAATATGTGTATGCCATATGCTACAAGCCCATTATATACAAGAGGTTGATTCAAAAGTTATGGAGAATAGCTAAGATTGAGATAAATGCAAATGGGAAGGAGGTGATAAGAGGATTCATATCATCTGATAGAATGATTGAAGTGTCTGAAGCTTCAATCAGGGTTGCCTTAAGGTTGTGTGAAAATGAGGTTGCAGATCCTGGTATCTTACCAATCAATGTGTGCAAGGACATATTCATAGAAATGGGTCATCCAGCTGAATTCACAAAGCAACAATTCTACCGTGCTAGATTTTGTGACCACTGGAAATTATTGTGCTACATATTTCACCGCTGCCTATCTAAGAGGAGTGCAGGCTTCAATTCCTTTTCATATGAGCTTGCATCACCTATTGTTGCGGTTGTGATGAACTGGCCGTTCAATATGGCTATATGGATCATGAATGGTTTTGTTTTCAACATGACCAAGGGGATAAAGAACAAGTTTATGATGTATCCGAGGTTCTTACAAACGATCAATAATGAAGAGTATCCGGATATCATGGCTTATGGCTTGGAAGAGGAAAGGATTGAATTACATCATATGACACAAGAAGCTTATGAAAGATTGTCAATGATCACACAAGCCAGGAATGTACCATTATTCAGATACATAGTTGACGTCAGTAATGATAATGTCGATATTAGTGTGCCACATTACCATTTGACTGAATATGAGCCTCTTGACCCTGAAGACATATACCAAAGAGGCCTGAAACTGAAACTGAACTAAGTGGTTCAAGTGATGAAGTTGATGATGATGATGATGGTGATAACCAGAATGATGATATGAACATAGATAAAGGTGTGAATGTGATTGATCAGATTGAAGCTGTATCAGAACATACAGAAGATATAGATGATCACTTGATGTTTGATACAAGTGTATTAGATGACACAGCGATAGAGGCTGCTCATACAGTTGTCCAAATTCATCAAGAAGCTGAAGTTGATGTATTGGCAATTGCAAGTGCAGCTTTACAGAACCTAGCGGATTCAGTGGCACAGACTGAAGATGAAGCTACTGAACCATTGAAAGTATCCCCTTCTATCTCTGACAATACAGAAGTTATAGGTGATGAAAAGACTGAGTCAGTTCACACAGGATCAACAGATGTGGTTGCATCTAGTGACACTGAAGTGATAAAAGAAAGTGATACAGAGGTTGTTGTATCAGGAGATACTGAAGTCGTTAAATCTGATAACACAAAGGTTATAAAATCAGATTCAGAAAAGGAAGTGTTCAATGAGTCTTCCCTTGAGATAACTAAAACAATTGAAGTTGTGAATGTTGATGATGACTCAACAGAGAAAATAGGTGAAGAGGTGTCATCTTCTTCGAAGTCAAATGAAATTAATCAATATCTATATATGATTAATAAGTTAGAGGCAAAGAATGAGGCATTAGAAAAGAAACTGGCTGAGAGAGATGCTGAGCTTATCAAGATTAAAGCCCTGGCTGTGAAAAACACTAACGTGTTTAATTAATTGAAAAAGGCATATGAAGAACTATTTGAAGAATATGATCTTGTTAAAGCTGAGAACAGGAATTTGAACGCTGACATTGAACTGATGAAGCAGAAAACTAAAGCTACAAAAGTCGAATCCCAAATCCTTACCAGATCAAAAGCTGCAGTTGAGGACAAAGCAGAAAGCTCATATGTCATGGAAAAGACTGCTGGTAAAAGGAAAGTTGATGACATAATCTCCGTTGAAGAAAAAGCTGCAGAAGATGAAAAGAAAGCCAAATTAGATACAATTGTTGAAAGTCCAGAAATCGAAAACGAAGACATGATCGAAGCTTTACAAATGGATAATGAATGGTATAATGAAGTGATTGAAGATGATCTGATCCTAACTGAAAGTATTAAGGCTGTTGAGGTGGAGGTTGAAAAAGAAGTGAATGTTACTGATGACATTCCACTTGATCTAGAAGCCAAGTTTGCTTATCTGGAGAGAATGAAGTACAATCAAGTATATCTGAATGGACTGACTGTATCTCAGATAAATGAAGCGTATGAGAAGTGTTTGACAGCTCAAGAAACTGTCATTGGTGATGAAAAAGAGATTATGATTGAACCTGGTGAATGGCATCCATTATAAGAAAGTTTGAACATTGATGATTTACCACCAGAAGAGTTATATCATCAAGATCCGGAAGAAATGACAGCATATGATATGAGATCATGGTTGCAGTCCAGAAACTATCCGTAAAGAAGATTAAAGAGATTGAAATCTGAATCCTTAAGGAAACTGGTATGCAGTTTTCAAGCATCTGAAAAACTGCATCAAAGAATGTTCTTCTTGGACTACCACAACCCACAGTATCTAGAGATATCAAAACGATTCAGAGTGTTAGGGCTATTTACTAGATTAAGATTTACTTTGTATTTTGTTTATATGTTTGTGTATAGTTTAGGGTCTATTTTGTTATATTCCTTAAACTTGTAATTGTTGCTAAAAGCATGTAGTGAGAGAGTGTGAGGAGAGGCTAGATCACATTTTCATGTAAGAGAGAGAACTTAGTGTGTGTGATTGATATTTCTCCTGCACTTGTATTACAAAAACTGCTTTGATCATCAATATACAAAGAGAATTATTAGTATGAATTGTGTTAATGATTGAACTGTTTTTGTGTATGTTATTCTGATCATTGAGCGATATTAACGATCCAATTGAACCTATCAATTGGTATCAGAGCTGTTGGTACTGTGTTCTTCGCTATTCATCAAGCAAAACACATCAATATTGCTCAAATATCATGATCTGAATGAATTGTTGCTGTTTTTAGTTGTGATTTATCATCGTAATCACTTCTAATTCACAACGATTGTGCAAATTCCATCAGATTATCATCAGATCTGAGGAATTAAGAAGATTGAAAAAATTACTGTTCGATCGAATTTTGCTCAAATTCATCAAAGTTTGATCATGTTTTGGATTGATTGAGATTAGGGATTGATAATCGGACTATTTCACTGCTTGTGTGTGAATTTTGAACGAATTGAACAAGTTTTTGACAAAACCCAGTAAATTCTCATGGAGAAGATGATGAACAGTATGAACTTGGTTGAAGATTAACTTGCCGGGTGATAAATTTGACTTAGACAATTTCCTTTGGACTTAGATTGAAGAACAATTAGGTCCTGTGCAGCCGTGTAAGGGAATTTGTGCTAGACGGGTAAAGAATTTGACGAGAAAAAGTGTTACTGTTCAGCCGGATCAAACACTGTTGTGCCGGGTAATACACTGTTACGCCGGGTGATTAAGAGATTTCAGCCGGGTGATCAAAGACTGCGTAGCCGGGTAAACAACATTGCCATGTGATCGACAACTCTTCAGCCGGGTAAAGCTTTTTGCCGTGTCAAGATTCAAGCCGGGTCAAGTTATCTGCCGTGTGAAGTTATTTCTTGTTGCCGTGCAACTGTTCAGCCGGGTAACTGTTCAGCCGGGTCAAGAACACAAGTTTTACAATTGTTGAGCCGTGTAACTGTTTAGCCGTGTAAAGACTTTTTCTCTGCCGGGTAAAGAACAAAGCTACTGTTTAGCCGGGTGAAGAAGGAATTTCACTGTTCAGCCGTGTGACTCATTTTTAGTTGTTTTAATTCTTGTTTTTCTTATCTTGTCTTTAATTACGTGTCTTTATTTTAGTATTTTAACTGTTTCTTTTTAAAAATTAACAAAAACCAAAAATATTTTCTTTAAAAATTGTTGAAATGGCACCTAATGATGATTCTGATAACCGTGTTCCTAGACTTGTTAATCGTGCAGATTTTAAGAATTGGACAATCAGACTGAGACATCACTTATGCTCCATTGACAATGATTTATGGAAGTCAATTGAAAAGGGTCCTCATATTCCAACTCAGACTGCTCCAGACAGTGCAAGTACCTACACCAAAGACTCTACTGAACCTTATCCAGAAGATAATTTGTCAGCAGAAGATTTGAGGAAAGTAAAGAATGATAGCAAGGCTTATTCTTTAATGTGCAAGGGACTGCCACTTCAAGTTCTGTCGAGATTGGATGCATATCAGACTGGTTATACATGTTTCAAGGCATTAAAGTCGATATGTGAAGGAGGAGGACAATTGAGAAGTTTGAAGAAATCAAAGTTGAAAAGACAATTGGAATTATTTGAACATATTAATGGAGAAACAGTGCATCAAATGATGAACAGATTTGTTCACTTAACTACTGAGATGTCAAACCTCGGAGTTAAAACTGACCTTCAAGATTTGAATGATCGTTTGTTATGTGCTTTGCCATCATCATGGAAGCAGACTGTTACGTTGTTAAAACATACTGAGAAATTTCCAATGGATTTAGATCTGCTTATTGGAAAGATTGAAGAAGTTGAGATTGATGAAGGATCAAGAAATACTGATAGATCAAGCTCACAAACTCAGTATAAGTATGTGGTAAATCCTGCCAATACTGTGGAGAATGCATTTCTTGCACAAGATGCAATGAAGTTTGAAGAAGAGGGTTATTTATTTGTTGGTGCAAGTTTTTACACTGATTCATCATACTTTCCAAGTTCACCAACTTATTCTCAACCTCAATCTTCACCAAGAGCTCAAGTTCAAAGTCAGAATCTGAAGAATCAAGTAGACAGTCAAAGTTCAAGTGTTCAAGCTAAGGTGAAAGATGTAATGAACATTCTGTTGCAAGATGACGAGACAAAAACTGCCTTCACAGCGTTTATGGCAAGTTTTCAAGCATACCAAGGAAGTCACTTAAGTCAAATGGACGTGGTCCTTCAAGACTTATTTGAGATGGATCCAGTTGACGTTGAAGAGATGGATTTAAACTGACAGATGGTAATGGTTGCATATAGAACACAGAAGCATGCATATGTTAACCGAAGCTACAAGCCTCATGCAAACAAAACTGTTGGTTTTGACAAATCAAAGGCCAGATGTTTCAATTGTAACCAGTATGGTCATTTTTCAAGAGAATGCAAAGCTCCCAAGAATCAGAATTTCAATGACCAAGCTAGTTCAAGTAATCAAGGTCAAGGTCAAAGCTCACAACAGTCTTCAAGCTACCAAAGCAGAAATCAGCGTTACTTTCAGAAACCATACCAAAGTCTTCCCATGCCTGAATTGAAAGATGAAGGAAAGAAACTAGAAGACCAAACAAAGGCACTGGTGGTTAGTGTAAAAGATGGTTATGATTGGAGTACATATGCAGAACAATTCACTTCTGATCTTACATCAAATTTGGCACTAGTGTGTGAAATCGAAGAAGACTGGTCTGAAGAAGGGGATGGAAAAATGATTGAGGATGTGAGTGAAGATTCTGAAGATTATGACTGGAGTGCAAAATCTGATCCTGTTGAAGAATCTGAATCTGAAATTGCGCTAATGGCTACATCCAGTGAGTCTTCATCATCCACTGAACAACCAAAGGTTAGTAATGACTTACCCCCTAACTATGTTCCTTTACCTGCTGATGTGAAAGAAAGATTATGTTCTGAACAATGCATTCAACAAGTAGAACATTATCGAACTCATTCATTTAAAATTGGTGATAAATTAAGTAAACATGAAAAACTTCATGAACAACTTAAAATTGATCATAAAATTTCTGATGAGAAGATTTTGTCACTTAAAGAATCATGGAACAAAACATTAAAGGAATTGGAACTGGTAACAAAACAACTTGAAGAAATGACAAAGAACTTTGAACAAGAAAAAGTTGCTCATGCTGTCACACAAGTTGAACTAACGAAATTGAAAAGTTGTAAAACAATGGTAAAACAACTCATAAGTGAAAGAGGTAATAAAACCAAAACCGGGTTGGGTTTCACTCATGAACCAATGCCAAATTCAATCACTCAAACCTTACCGGAAAATTTTAATGAATTTGATCATTCACCTGAAAATGAAAGAAAATTCAAAGAAGTAAATCTGAGTCCGAAGGATCTGAGGTGTTGATTGAAAGCTTGAAAGATGAAGATGGTATGACAACTGAAGCTGACGATGAAGCTAGCAACAAATCCGAAAACAAACTAGAGCCTGTTCTAATTCAACTTGTTGAATATCCAAAGCTTAATCCCGAACCAGAACAAACGGTGAAGGAAGAAGGTGAATTTTCAGGATTCAATGATCCAAATTACATCAAATGGAAGAAGAATGAAGAAAAGGCAAAAGTTGCTGCTCAACTTCCCAAGAAGCAAGAAGTGAAGAAGGCTGAAGTTTCAACTGCAAAGAAGCAGAAATCGAAAGTAATAACCAATCAATCTGAAATGAAACAGTCAAAAGGCAAAAGTGTCTTAAACTCGAATGATAACACCAACGTTCAAAGTGTTAAAACTGACAAAGTTAAACCTGTCAAGAAAGTGTCAAAAGGTAAGAAAATCAATTTTGTGTCTGCAGGAACGTTTGATTTGAACGGATCTTATGGTAAACCAATCAATTCTCCAATCAAATCTAACTCTGGTCTGAAAACAGGTTCAGGTCCTAAGTCTTCCGCTGTCAATGATAAGAGAATTGAATCTAAAAAGTTAACCAAACAGAACAGTTTAAAATCGAACCAAAGTTTCATGCAATCAAAATCACAAACAAAGTCTCCACAAAAGGGCGTTAATCTAAAACCGAACAACCATGATAATGAATCACGATTTGGTTCAACATCAAAAGTTAACAATCGGCTCTTTAGGATTAGCAAGAAACATTGTGAAATTTGTGATAGATATAATCATGCAACTGCTGAATGTTTCTTTAACAGGTACTGCAATTTCTGTGACAAAAGAAACCATTCTTCAGAAGAATGTTTTTATAACAAATTTTGCGATATTTGTGATAGGAGAAACCATGACACAAAGGATTGTTTCTTTCGATCAAACTCAACAAGAGAAATGACTCCGTTTTCAAACTTTCAAAGAAATCATTCAATTGGTTTTCAAAATATGAATCAAAGTCATTCTCCGGTTTTGAGAAATTTCAATCGAAACAATTCTGTTTCTAACTTTTCATCAAGAAATGTGCAGGTTAACAGTTTTAAGCCAAGAGCTTTGATGGTTAGAAATCAAAAGTTTGAAAATAACCTTGATCCTAAATTAGAGGAAAGGTTTAGTGCTTTGAGAAGAAAGCAATCAATGCACGCCAATGGGCGAAATAACAGTTTTCAACATCAAAATCTCTTAAATGAAACAAATTTTCAAAATGTTCAATATCAACAAGTTACTATTGCAGATAGATTCGGAAAACCCAAGACCGTGTGGGCCTGGGTTGACCAAACTAACTAAGTGATTGTTGAAATGCAGGTACGCCCAAGAAGACCTATCAACTCGTGGTTCGTTGATAGTGGGTGTAGCCGGCACATGACAGGCAACCATGCCTTGCTTCAGGATTTCAAGCTGAAAAATGGTACACACGTTGCATTTGGAGGTGATGCGGGTGGTAAAATAACAGGAGAAGGAACCGTATCGAATGGGGTCATTAGTTTTGATAAAGTCAACTACTGTGCACAGTTGAACTTTAACTTACTAAGTGTATCTCAAATTTGTGATAAATCGTATTCAACTTTATTTGATGATTCCTTCTGTTATATACTCAAACCAGGTTTCAAGATCGACAATGAATGGGTAGTGGTGAAAGCTCCAAGAGATCGTGATGTATACAAGCTGGATATGTCGCAGATTGATGCCGAAACCGAAACTACTTGTCTCATTGCGCATGCTTCAAATGATGAGAGTCAGCTTTGGCATAGACGGCTGGGCCATTCAAACTTCAGAAACATGAATCGTTTGGTGACTGGAAATCACGCTGTAGGAATACCATCGAAGAAGTTCTCTACAACTGATCTCTGTCCAGCATGTTTGAAAGGAAAACAGCATCGCATGTCTTTTAAGTCCAAACCAGAAAACTCCATTTCAAAACCCTTGCAGATGCTACATATGGATCTTTTCAGACCAACAAATGTGCAAAGCATTGGAAAGAAGTCTTACTGTTTTGTCATTATTGATGATTTCACTAGATTTTCTTGGGTTTATTTCTTGCATGTTAAATCTGAAACTGCAGAGTTATTAAAAGAATTTATTATCAAAGTTGAAAATCAGTTGGATTGTAAAGTGAAAACTTTAAGAAGTGATAATGGAACAGAATTTAAGAACGCTAAAAAGGAATTGTAAAGTTGAAAATCAGTTGGATTGTAAAGTGCTTTGTGCAGAAAAAGGAATTGCTAGACAATTTAGTGCTCCAAGAACGCCTCAACAAAATGGGGTTGCGGAACGGAAAAACAGGACACTAATTGAAGCAGCAAGATCCATGCTTGCAGATGCCAAAATTCCTATCACATTCTGGGATGAAGCTATTGCTACTGCATGTTTTGTACAAAACAGGACATTATTGGTTCAGGATAAACAGAAAACATCTTATGAGTTGTTATTTGGAAGAAAACCGAATATTTCTTATTTGAAAGCAATTGGTTGTCCTGTATCGATTCTAAATTTAAATGATCATCTCGGGAAATTTGAGTCAAAATCTGATGATGGATTTTTCCTTGGATATTCGTCTGTTTCTAAAGCTTATCGGGTTTTTAATAGCAAAACAAATACTGTTATTGAAACTATTAACGTAAAGTTTTTAGAAAATTCGTTTCCGTCAGTGGCGCATGGTCCCGAATGGTTATTTGATTTAGATTCATTATCAAAATCTTTCAATTCTCACTTGTTTGATTTTTCAGGAAAAGCAAGGAAAGAATCAGGCGACTTGGGATGCTTTAGTGACGATTCTGATAATGACGAGGATGGAAATCTCAACTCTGAATATCCGTTCATGTCATTTCATAATCCAGATCATGTCAAATCCAGTCAAGCTCCGGGTTCTTCTGGTTCTCAAGAAGATCAAGAATCAAACAATCTTGAAGAAGATGTGAATCCGCAAAGTTCTCCTAATGATGGTGGATCCGTTCAAAATCAACCATCATCAGATCCGAATGCTGAAGTTATTCCAGAATCGTTTGATTACTTCATCAATTCACCGGATCAAGTCCCGAATTTCACTCCGCATACTTCTACCATACTACAAGATCTACCGAATCTGAATCATTCTAATCTGGAGAGTCAAGTGCAAGGAGGTGACATACCAATTCATCGAATTCACAAGAAACATCCTGTCTCTCAGATTATTGGGCCGTTGAATCAAAGAACTACAAGAAGTCAAACTGAGCAAGCAAATGTTTGTCTTTATTCATGTTTTCTTTCTCAAGTGGTGCCGAAGAACATTTCAGAAGCGTTACAAGATAATAGTTGGATTGAAGCCATGCAAGAGGAATTACTTCAATTTCGCAAACAAGAGGTTTGGAAATTAGTGGACTTACCTGAAGGAGAAAATGCGATTGGTACAAGATGGTTGTACAAAAACAAGCCAGACGAACGTGGTATTGTTGTGAGAAACAAAGCAAGACTCATTGCACAAGGATACACTCAAGAAGAAGGCATTGATTATGAAGAGGTGTTCGCTCCGGTCGCAAGACTAGAAGCCATATGCGTTTTTCTTGCATATGCTTCCTTCATGAAGTTTAAAGTATTCCAAATGGACGTTAAAGGCGCTTTTCTGTATGGACCTATTACAGATGACGTATATGTCAGACAACCTCCGGGTTTTGAAGATCCTGACTATCCTCATCGTGTATACAAGTTGAGTAAAGCTCTATATGGTCTATATCAAGCTCCGAGAATCTAGTATGAGACATTATCCAAGCATTTACTAGAACATGGTTTCACAAGAGGTCAGATTGATTCAACTTTGTTTATGAAGAGGGAGAATGAAGAACTCTTATGTGTTCAAGTTTATGTGGACGATATTATCTTCGGATCGACCAGTGCGTCAATGTGCAAAGAATTTGAGGAAATCATGAAGTCTAGATTCCAGATGAGTTCAATGGGGGAGATTAATTTCTTTCTTGGATTACAAGTGAAACAATCAGCTGACGGAATTTTCATCAATCAATCAAAATTTGTTGAGAAGTTGTTGAAGAAGTTCAAGATGCAAGATTGTCAAACTATTCGAACTCCATCTGATGTAAATTGCAAGATACAGTCGGATTCGAAAGGCAAATCCGTGGATCAAACACTATACAGATCAATGATTGGTTCACTGATGTATCTTACTGCATCAAGGCCAGACATCATGTATGCTGTATGTGTGTGCGCAAGATATCAGTCTGATCCAAAAGAGTCGCACTGTGAAACGTATTTTCAGATACCTTAAAGGGAAACCGACTCTTGGGTTATGGTATCCTTATGAAGGCAATTTTGAATTATTCTGACAGTGATTTTGGTGGGTGTGCTCTTGACAGGAAATCGATTACTGGTGGATGTCAATTTCTGGGTCCTAGACTTGTCTCTTGGCAATGCAAGAAGCAGACCAACGTTTCTGTATCCACAGCTGAAGCAGAGTATATCGCTGCATCTGCAGGATGTTCTCAAGTTTTGTGGCTACAAAACCAATTGCTTGACTACGGGTTTAACTTTCTCAAAACCCCTATTTACATAGACAATACTGCTGCTGTGTTCATTATTGCTAATCCTGTTCAACACTCAAAAACCAAACATATCGAAATTCGATATCACTTTTTAAGAGACAACTCTGAAAAAGGTTTAATAATTTTGATTAAAGTTCATACCGACAAACAACTGGCAGATCTTTTCACAAAATCTTTTTTGTCAGGACGGTTTGAATTCTTAATTCAATCCATAGGATTAATCAATCATGATTGATTCTATTTTTCGAAAACAAAACAAAAATCAGAAAATATAAAAGCCAAAAACATAATAAGTTGATGTCAAGTTTTGATTCCGTTGTCTTTTATTTTATGTTTTGCATTGTGTGTGTGCATGAAAAAGAAAAGCAAAAACAAAATATAAAAGCAAAAAGAAAAGAAAATATCATGTCATAAGAATCTATATTGCAAAAAGTGAGAAATGATAGTTACACTAGACATTATTTGTTACATCATTTTTAATAAAGACTGATGAATGTTAATTGATGTGCTAGACAGCTCAGGCAATTAGACTGAAAAAGTAAGTTGATTGTTGACAAACATAAACTTAATGATCTTTGTGTTAAGTTCCATTGTTATACATGTCTAGATATATATCTTTTGATACATTGCTTGTGATGATAGTCGTGCATGATCGGGTAACGATGTAATCTATTCAGTGTGATGAACCGCATCGTGAGCTTCTTTGTTGTGGTACCCACAGACCTGAAGTCTCACACGAAGTCTCTTTTGAGCTTCAAGGTGCAGCAAAAGATTCCCAAAGATGGAACGAAAAGAGTCCCAAATGTGGACCAACACCAAACAAAAATTCCAAAAAGGAATTCAGAAGATTCCCAAGGGGAACGATAGGAAAGAAAAATTCCCAAAGATGGAATTAAAAAGAAGTCCCAAAGTGGACCAAATCCGAATAGAACCCAGATTCCACACTGTGTATGACTGTAAGTGACCAGGTTTTGTGCAATATGCATTCAGGTAGTGATTGATAAGGAAATATGTTGACATATGTATACATGTGGGTCACATAAGTCATTTTAATCGAACCTTAAATATCATCATGATACTGAAAAAGTAAGTGTGTCAACTCGAGCTAATTGGTATGTTTTCATATCATCACTCAATCAAACATAAGTCAAATGTCTATTCAAAACTTGCAAAACATGTTCAGATAATGTGTGGTATGATCTCACTGCGATATTTTGATTTATTGCATTGCATATGTCTTTATTTTAATGTGTGTACTTTGTGGGTGCAGGCATTTGGAATCATTATTGACACATCAACATCCTTGTTAAACTTAAAAATTTTCAAGAAATTTCAAGTTTAGGGGGAGAATAAATTGAAGAAAAATATCTACAAAAATCCAAAAATAGTTTGAATAAGTGTGTTTTGAATGAACAAGATTATGTGGTATGAAAAGCAAAAGTATTGGATGTGTTAAAAACAAACCCAAGGTCTTGCAATGTGATTTTCAGAAAATGCTTCGGGATATAGAAAATTTGGTTGTGCAAAAACATTTTTGGAAAAGAAAAAGAAAAATGAATTTAATTGGAATTAATGTTATTGCTTGTTTAATGTTGTTGATAATTAATGTGACAAATTCTTTTTAAGGATATCTTGTCTAATTAATATGTCGAGAATGTTTGCAGGTGCAATAAATGCTGTTGAAAAAGTCAACAGACGAGAAAAATGAAGAAAATTGCTCAAAGTGTTATAGCCGGGCAAAGATATCAGACACAACTGTTCTGTCGGGTAAAGAACATACTGTTCAGCCGGGTAATGTTGTGAGTTTGATACAAGCCGGGTGATTGAGAAAAAGTTGAAGATATTATGACTACTGTACAGCCGGGCAATGAACATGTCAAATACAGCCGGGTGAAGGTCATAGATATCTGCCGGGTGACAAAGTGTTCACTATACAGCCGGGTAAAAGAGAAATCTTGCCGTGTAAGAGTATAACACTGTGTTGCCGGGTAATGAAGAAAAGCATGCCGGGTGATATGGAAGACAACTATGTTGCCGTGTGAAGAAGAAAGCATGCCGGGTGAAAGTGAAAAGCAACTATGTTGCCGGGTGATGAAGAAAGCAAGTCGGATGAAAGAAAAGCAACTGTGTTGCCGGGTGATGAAGAAAGGTTGCCGGGTGATGTTTTGAAGACTACTATTCTGCCGGGTGATGAATAAAACCCATCAGGTGTAGTTGTTCCTAACCTTTACCCGTCACTACAGTGACTTACCCGTCTCTACAGTGTTTGACTCGTCAAGTGTGTTTCACAGGTTGTGACTTGTCCCAACAGTACCTGACCCGTCACTACAGTGCATGACACGGATCAACAGTGCTTGACCCGGCAAGGCTTATTGGGCTTTTTAAGCTTGCCCGTCCCATTTTGTTGACCCGGCACCTCAAGTTTGACCTAATTTTTAACGATATAAAAACCCGCCTCTTCACAAACACTTATCATTTTTCACATTCACTTTCAAGCAAATCCCCTGTACTTAAATCGTTTTGATTATCATATTCTAACAAGTGTAATCGACTGAATAAGGTATTGTCCTTGTGATTTGTTCTTGATAAACCTGCAAATCGACCGATAAAATGAAAAACGATGATGAACAGTGTTTTTGATCATTGAATCGACACTTTTATTGTGTGTGTTAAAACCAAAATCGAATGTTGTTTTAAGCATAAAATCTGTCGATCATCAACAATCAATCACTCATTTGCACCAAAACACCTTAAAACCAACTGAATCAATCAAAATTGTCATAACTGTTAAAACCGCCATTGATGACCTGTTTGATATTCTTAAGTGTTAACTTCAAACTGACAAAATCTGTGTTGAACATTAACAAATCATTGTTAAAACTAAGATTAACATGTTAAACAACTTCATCATACAAATGTCAAAATTATGCCTTAAGTGATTAACTGTTAAAAATGAAACATGCTGTATAATCATTAAAATTCAAAGTTGTTTGATTAAAATGATGAAAATCAGGTTATTAGAACAATTTAGGATTTAAAATGATTATGTGAATGTGTTGCTTTCTAACTTCTGTTCAAACACTTATGAAAATTTTGATATGTATTAATGAAGAATCTAACACATTTGTCTTGTTTGTGTTTGTTTTTGTTTTAACAGATGGAGAATCTCAAGTTTCAACCTAAGCACAATCTTGTGGCATGTTTGGATGAATCTATCCCTGAAACTGATGGTTACAGAGATATGATCAAGTTTATAAAGAGGACAAAATATGTATATGCTATGTGTGCCAAACCGGTCATATATGCAAGGCTGATTAAGAGTTTTTAGAGAACAGCAGAAGTGATCAGAGATGATAATGGTGTTACTGTTGTTAGAGGGAATATTGCTAGTGATATGGTGTTGACAGTGTCTGAAGAAGCAATCAGAACTTCCTTGAGAATAGATGATGATGAAGTTGGAATGAATGATGAATTGACTATGGCTGAGTGTCAATCGTGTTTTGTTAATATGGGTCATCCACCTATATTTCCAAAGTCACAATTCTATAGGGCAAAGTTGGGAAAGAAGTTTAAGTTGTTATGCTATGTTGTCCAACAGTGCATGTCAAGGAGGAGTGCAGGCTTTGACAATTTCCCATCTGACATAGCATCCCCGATTGTTGCCATAGCTGAGAATAAACCATTCAATATGTCAAGATGGATCATGAATGGATTTGTGTTAAATTTGGTAAAGGGCAAGAGGTTTAAGTTTCTCATGTACCCGAGATTCTTACAACTGATGATCAATATTGTCTATCCTATCATCAGAACTGAAGGTTATACTGGAGGAATCTTATACATTGAGGACATGAACGATCTATCTTACAGAAAGATGAGTATCGGAAATGTGCCTAGTGTGGAGTTATTTGACTATATGAGAGATATAGTCAATAATGAAGAAGATGTTGAAGGAGTTTACCATCACATATCACATGGTGAGATAGTGAATCCACAGGACCTAGTTGATGAGGTGCCTGATAACTTGTTAGATGATGATGAGTACTTTGCTCGTCATCCAGAAGATGAAAATGAGTCTGAGAATGAAGATGATGGTGATAGTGATGATGGTCAAGATGATGATAATGATGATGATGATGGAGATGAGGAAGATAGTGATAGTGAAGATGGTAATGATGATGGTGATGATGATGCTGAATCTGATTCAGAGGAGGCAGAAATTATTGAAACAACTGAACCGATGGAATTGGAGACTGAGAATGTTGAAGTCATTGAACAAGTGGTGATAGAAGAACCTGTTGAGGTTGTGTATGTTGAGAAGGAGGTAGCAGTTGAAGTTGCTAAACCTATCACTAAACAGTATGTTAGATCTCGAAGATCTAAATCTGTTGTTGAGAAAGTGTTGGTTGAGCCTGAACTGATAGATGTTGTTCAGATTGCTCAGGAAGTAATGGCCGAAGCTGAAACTATTGCACAGATAGTTGAAGAAGCTGATGCTGGCGTTACTGATCCTATTTCTGTTGATATACCCACCACATCATCACCTATTGCACAAAACATTGAACAAAGTTTGGAGTCTTCACCAAATTTTGTGTCAAGTATTGAAGAAAATGAGGATAAGAAAAGGATTGTTGAATTAGAGGAAATGGTGGCAAAACTGTTAGAGGCAAATGAATTGTTGAAGTCTTCGAATGAAAGAAAGAAGAAAAGGTTTGAAGAGTTTTGGGATATTCACAATCAAAATTTGAAAACTTTCAAAGAGTTGGATGCAGATCATCTTAAGTTGAAGATTGAGCATGATAAGCTGAAGGATAAATATGATAGTTTGAAGGAGGAGCATGAGAATCTGAAGTATGATTACAAGGAGTTGAAAGCTGAATGTAATACATTGGAGGATGAAAAAGAGATGTTGGAGAAATGGCTGGAAGAAACCAAACCGAAGAAATCTGGTTCAACATCTGATAAAGATTTTTCAGATGAAGTGGTTGAAATGACTAAAGCGGCTCAAGTACCAAAAGTTTATCTGACCAGAGCTCGAGGTACTACAAATGTTGGTATAAGGGTAGACTCTCCAATCATCATTCCCGATGAAGCTGTTGCTAAAACTGTCAATACTGACAAAGCTGAGGGAAAAAGGAAATTAGATGCAGTTCCAGAAATAATGGGTGACGAAGGCATTTCGAAAAAGGCAAGAATTGATGAGACAGTGCAGATTGAGCCGATTCAATCTGTAGCTGAAGTTGGAACTGAGACAGTTGATTTAGCAAAAGTTGATGAGATTGTGACTGGTGCGAAAAATGATAAAACAGTTCAGATTGAGCCGATTCAATCTGAAGCTGTTATAGTGGAAGAACTGCCTGAAACTGTTGAAGTGATGGAGAATGTGCCTGAAAATGTAGTTAAAGAAGCAAGTCAGTTTGAGCCGGTTCAAACTGACAATGCACCGATGATTGAGGCTTTAGATGATTTGGATGATATAGACTTTACTGAATCTGAAAATGAAGCTGAACCAGAAACTAATGTTGATCAAGAGATTCCAGATGATTTAGATCAAATATTTGCTTATCTTGAAAAGATGAAGTATAATGCTGTGTTTCTGAATGGTTTGACTGTGAGCCAGATAAATGAAGAGTATGAAAAGTGTCTAATTGCTCAAGACAAAGCTGCTGCTGATGAAAAAGAGTTTGTCATTGAACTGGGTGAGTGGACACCACTGCAAGAAAGTTTGAACATCGAAGATTTGCCTCCAACTGAGCTTTATCATCAGAATCCTGAAGAAATGTCAAGTAGAGAGATGCGTGATTGGTTGAGCTCAAGGAATTATCCATATAAGACTCTGAAGAGATTGAAATCTGAGTCACTGAGGAAAATTGTGGTTAGTTTCATGAAGACGGAGAAAATGTACAACCGTATGTTTTATTTGGATTACAACAACCCGCAATACTTCGAGCTGACAAAGAGATACAAAATTCTTGGACCAAAAGAATTACCGGTGATGGCTTTACCTGAGAATGCACATAAGAAAAGGCATGAGTTAATGGACATGTTTCCTAGTGAAGTCAAGTCATATAACATACCAATGGAGGTACGTGAATCATGGCATAAATCAGCCACAGCAGGTGACGTGGTGAGGTCACTGCTGAGCAAGGGTTAGTCAATTGCTGAACTGCTTGATTCAATGATTGTGCCAGAAAAGAACAAGAAGGTAAAGATTATTGCATGGAAATACGATGAAGTGTTTGATGCTTTTATGATAAAAAGAGTTAATGGTTTATGTGACGTATACCATTATTACTCTAGCATTTTCAAATTGGAAGTTCAGGATTTGAAAGAGCTGCACAAACTCAGGTTGATAAATCACACGCATGCTGAGCGTGGTGATAAATGTGCAATGTTGCTGGATGCCGGGATAGCCAGACCACCGAAGTATCTTGATTTAAGAGGACAACAAGAAGATACTGCCTATGTTCAAGCGAAGAAAGAAAGAAAGAAGAAGAGGTTGGTTGTTAGTGAGGACATGTATTTGGAGGAATTTTCTGATGAGTACTTTGATAAAGTGACTAATCCTTGACTGAAAGTGATAGATGGTTCTCAAATGACAAAGCCAATACTTAGAGTTTTCTACAATCAAGAAACCTTTGAGTTGAAGCTTGTTCGAAATTTGGAAGATTGGGATAAAGACATGATTACTTTGTTTAGTACCTTTGAGCTGAAACTGCTGCATCCATCATATATCGATTTTTTGAGAAGTTATAGAATGGAGAAATGTAAGGATAAACTGGTTGAAGCTGATAGAAAATTATTTGTGGTGATGATTGAGGTAATAGCTGCTGCATCTGAGAAAATCCGAGTGAGGAAAGCATTGCTCAATTCTAATCTCGTGAGGAATTTATGAGAATTAGTGCAAATGGTACTTTAGAAGTGCAAGTCAAAGGACAGGAGATGCCGTTTGAATTTTATGCTAACATTGACTTTGCAGGTTTAAATCTGGATTCACTGAGACGCATGAATGCCTGCCCAATTCTGACAAACGAGTCCAAGCCGAGACAAGCAAAGATAGCAGAAAAATTCAAGTCTTGCATAGAAGAAGCTCTGAAAGAACAAGAAGAATATAAAGGAAAAGAGATGCTGGATATAAAAGAAGAACCAGAAGATTGGTGAAAGAGATTGATGCTGAACAAGATGAAAAAGATATGAAGATTTTGCTGAAGATTCAAAGATAAATCTTAGGGGGAGTACTGTTAGGGCTATTTACTAGATTAAGATTTACTTTGTATTTTGTTTATATGTTTGTGTATAGTTTAGGGTCTATTTTGTTATATTCCTTAAACTTGTAATTGTTGCTAAAAGCATGCAGTGAGAGAGTGTGAGGAGAGGCTAGATCACATTTTCACGTAAGAGAGAGAACTTAGTGTGTGTGATTGATATTTCTCCTGCACTTGTATTACAAAAACTGCTTTGATCATCAATATACAAAGAGAATTATTAGTATGAATTGTGTTAATGATTGAACTGTTTTTGTGTATGTTATTCTGATCATTGAGCGATATTAACGATCCAATTGAACCTATCATAGAGTGCTTGAACCAGCTGAGATCCCTTTGATGTCAAAACCTATTGATGCTCACAAAAAGAGACAAGAACTGATTGACATGTTTCCTAGTGAAACCGGAGCTTACAATGTTCCATTAGAGACACGGGAAGTATGGAACAAAGCATCAAGAGCTGGTGTTATTGTTAGATCATTATTAAACATTGAACAAAGGACAATCTGTGGCAGAATTATTGGATTCAATGATTATTCCGGATAAGAAGAAGGATGTCAAGATTCTGGCATGGAAATACGATGAAATATTTGATGCCTTTTTTTTATCAAAAGAGTGAATGGCATTTGCGACGTTTATCATTATTATACAAGTATTTTCAAATTATAAGTTCAGGATTTGAAGGAGTTGCACAAACTACGTTTGATAAATCACACCAAAGTTTATAGAGGTAATAAGTTGGTGATGCTTCTCGATGTTGGTATTAGTAGAATGCCAAAGTTTTTACAAACTAGAGGACAACAAGAAGATAGTGCATATCTTGATCAGAAAAGGAAGAAAAAGAAAACCAAAACTCCATTTCATGATGTGTACTTACAAGAAAAAGGTAACTGATCTAGGATTTAAGGTGTTTGACGGTTCTCAGAGTTCGAAGCCTATTTTGAAAGCTTTTTATCATGAAGAAACTTTTGAGTTAAAGCTTGTTCGGGACATGAATGATTGGGTGAATGAAATGATTGCAATATTTGGAACATTCGAACTAAACCTGTTGCACCCGAGCTACATTGAGTATCTGAGAAACCAAAAACTGGAAAAGTTGAAAGGTGAAGTAGTGGATGAAGACCGAAGATTATTTGAATTTATGTTTGAAGTGATTGGTGTAGCCACGGAGAAAATTAGACTAAGGAAACATTGTTATATGCTAACTTAGTAAAGATTGAGATAAAGAACATTGATTTCATGCGCATTACATTAAAAGGAACACTTGAAGTTCGAGCTAAATATGTGAAGAAATCTTTCTATTTTTATGCTAATGTCAATCTTGTAAGTATGTCCTTGGATACTATAAACGGAATGTCAGAATGCGATATCTTGACGAATGAATCAAAGCTGAAGCAGGCAAGAATTGCAGAAAAGTTCAAAGAATGCATCGCTCGAGCCATAACGGATCAAGAAGATCATGCCTCAAAGCCTCTACTCGACATAAAAGAAGAACCAGAAGATTACTGAAGTCTAATCCAAATGCAAATCTAAGGGGGAGTATTCTTAGATATAATAGATTAGCATTTTAATTAACTTTGTAATTTTTCTTTTGTATTAGTCTAGGGACGTATTGTGTAAATAGTTTCTAGATATTTTGTATTGGTCTATAAATAGCATATTGTATCTCTTTGTGAGAGAGCTTTTCCATTTTCATCCGTTGTAAAAGTGCTATTGATCAATACAATTGAAGTTTATGAGTATTTGCTATTGTTGTTGATTGATTGCATATTGTGTGGAATTGTCTTGTGTGATCGTGATCAATTGTTGCAGATTTGTAGATCTTAAATCCTACTTTATCACGGTCAAAGATAGAGAGAGAGAGAGGTGCAAATGACCCGCTTTAAAAACCATAGGGGTGCAAGCAGTCTAATATTTCAAACAGTGATGCAAAGTGACTTCGAATATAAACCACAGGGGTGCAAATTGCACTTAACTCGATTATATATTAAATGTTGTGGTTTTTTGTGACAATTTTTGATGTTTTCGAAATATACTTTTTTGATCAAATTTGTTTTTGGTGTGATTATCTAGTAAATGTTAAGGTTTTATGTGAAAATTATTTATGCTTTCGAAAGTTAATTTTTTGATGAAAGTTGGGTTTGGCGTGATTATAAGTAGCTAAAATGTTGTGGTTTTATGTGAAATTTTTTATTTTTTCGAAAATGGATTTTTTGATCAAATTTGTTTTTGGTATGATTATATATGTAAATGTTGTGGTTTATGTGAAAATTTTTTATTTTTTCAAAAGTTGCTCTTTCGATCAAATTTGTTTTTTGTGTGATTATATAGGTAAATGTTGTAGTGTTATGTGAAATTTTTGATGTTTTCAAAAGTTGATTTCTTGATGAAAGTTTGGTATGGTGTGATTAAATATTGTAAAATGGTGTGGTTTTATGTGAAAATTTGTTGATTTTTTGAAAGTTGATTTTTTGATCAAATTTGTTTTGATACCGATTATATAGGTAAATGATGTGGTTTTATGTGAAAATTTTAGATTTTTTTGAAAGTTGATTTTTTGATCAAATTTGATTTTAGTATCATTTTATAGGTAAATATTGTGGTTTTATGTGAAATTTTTTTATTTTTTAAAAAGTTATTTTTTGATGAAAGTTGGGTTTGGTGTAATTATATATCGATAAAATGTTGTGGTTTTATGTGAAAATTTTTAATTTTATCAAAAGTGGATTTTTTGATTAAATTTGTTTTTGGTGTGATTATATACGTAAATGTTGTGGTATTATGTGAAAATTTTTTATTTTTTCGAAAGTTGATTTTTTGATCAAATATGTTTTCGGTGTGATTATATAGATAAATGTTGTGGTTTTATATGAATATTTTTGATGTTTTAAAAAGTTTATTTTTTAATCAAAATTGTTTTTGGTGTGATTATTTAGGTAAATGATGTGGTTTATGTGAAATTTTTTTGATTTTTTCAAAAGTTGATTTTTTTATGAAAGTTTGGTTTGGTTTGACTAAATAAAGGTAAAATATTATGGTTTTATGTGAAAATTTTTTTGATTTTTTGAAAGTTGATTTTTTGATCAAATTTGTTTTTGGTGTGATTATATAGGTAAATGATGTGGTTTTATGTGAAAATTTTAGTTTTTTTCAAAAGTTGATTTTGGGTCAAAATTGTTTTTGGTGTGATTATATAGGTAAATGTTGTTGTATGTGAAATTTTTTTTTTATTTTTTCAAAAGTTGACTTTTTTGATCAAATTTATTTTTGGTGTGATTATATAAGTAAATGTTATGGTTTTATGTGAAAATTTTAGACTTTTCGTAAGTTGATTTTTTGATCAAATTTGTTTTTTGTGTAATTAATTATAGGTAAACTGTTGTGGGCAACTTCTAATTTGGTGTAGTGGTAAGAGGCTTGGATTCTCCAAAAGAGACCCAAGTTCTAGTCCCACTACCACCACTTTGGAAGGGGCAAATGGGGGCAATGAAGGGAGACTTGTGGCAACACAAGTTCGATCTCTGAGCCAAGCGGGTTTTACCACTAGCTTGTCGTCGTGCCTACGGGCGGATGGGTTAGTGGGTTTCTCCCGAATTGGAGTCGGGTTAATAGGTGGGTTTCGGCTACCCAGCGCTGTCTGTGTTCGCAGAGCGTTTGGGTTGCCTTTCGCCATTGGGTTACCCCGGGTAGCCGGGCTTTATTCGTTTCGCTGTCCAAAAAAAAGGTAAACTGTTGTGGTTTTATGTGAAAATTTGGTGATTTTTTGAAAGTTGATTTTTTGATCAAATTTGTTTTTTGTGTGATTATATAGGTAAATGTTGTGGTTTTATGTGAAAATTTTTTGTTTTTCAAAAGTTGATTTTTTTAACAAATTTTTTTTGTGTTAGTATATGTAAATTTTTTATTTTTTCAAAAGTTGATTTTTTGATCAACTTTTTTTGGTGTGATTATATAGGTAAATGTTATGGTTTTATGTGAAAATTTTGATTTTTTCAAAAGTTGATTTTTTTATCAAATTTTTTTTGTGTGATTATATAGGTAAATGTTGTGGTGTATATAAAAATTTTTGATATTTTCGTTAGTTGATTTTTTGGGCAAATTATTTTTTTGTTTAGATTATATAGGTAAATATTGTGATTTTATGTGAAAAATTTTTGTTTTTCACAAAGTTGATTTTTTGATGAAAGTTTGGTTTGGTGTGATTATATATTACATGTTGGGCAAAAATTTGTTACGTTTTTGAAAGTTGATTTTGTGATCAAATTTGTTTTTGGTGTGATTATATATTACATGTTGTTGTTCTATGTGACAATTTTTTATGTTTTCGAAATTTTATTTTTTGATCAAATTTGTTTTTAGTGTGATTATATAGGTAAATGTTGTGGTTGTATGTAAAAACAATTATGTTTTCGAAAGTAAATTTTTTGATGAATATTGGGTTTGGTGAGATTAAAAATAGCTAAAATATTGTGGTTTTATTTGAAATATTTTATTTTTTCGAAAGTCGATTTTTTGATCAAATTTGTTTTTTGTGTGATTATATAGAGAAATGTTGTGGTTTTAAGTGAAAATTTTTGGTTTTTTCAAAAGTTGATTTTCTGATCAAATTTGTTTTTGATGTTTTTATATAGGTAAATCTTGTGGTTTATGTGAAAATTTATGATTTTTTCAAAAGTTGATTTTTTGATGAAAGTTTGGTTGGGGTGATTAAATATAAGTAAAATGTTGTGATTTTATGTGAAAATTTGTTGATTTTTTCAAAGTATGATTTTTTGATAAAATTTGTTTTTGGTGTGATTATATAGGTATATGTTGTGGTTTATATGAAAATTTTTGATGTTTTCGTAAATTGATTTTTTGGTCAAATTTGTTTTTGGTGTGATTATATAAGTAAATGTTGTAGTTTTATTTGAAAACTTTTGATGTTTTCGAAAGTTAATTTTTTGATCAAATTTGTTTTTTGTGTAATTAAATAGGTAATGTTGTGGTTTTAGGTGAAGAGTTTTGGATTTTTCAAAAGTTGATTTTTTGATCAAATTTGTGATTAAATATAGGTAAACTGTTGTGGTTTTCTGTGAAAATTTATTGATTTTTTGAAACTTGATTTTTTGATCAAATTTGTTTTTGGTGTGATTATATAAGTAAATGTTGTGTTTTATGTGAAAATTTACTATTTTTCAAATGTTGATTTTTTGATCAAATGTTTTTGGTGAGATTATATAGATAAATGTTGACGTTTTATATGAAAAATTTTTATGTTTTCGAAAATTGATTTTTTGATCAAATTTGTTTTTAGTGTGATTATAAAAGTAAATGTTGTGGTTTATATGAAAATATTTATGTTTTCGTAAGTTGATTTTTTGAGCAAACTTGTTCTTGGTGTGATTATATAAGTAATGTTGTGATTTTATGTGAAAATTTTTTATTTTTTCAAAAGTTGATTTTTTTGATCAAATTTATTTTTGGTGTGATTATATATGTAAATGTTATGGTTTTATGTGAAAATTTTAGAGTTTTTCGTAAGTTGATTTTTTGATCAAATTTGTTTTTTGTGTGATTAATTATAGGTAAACTGTTGTGGTTTTATGTGAAAATTTGGTGATTTTTTGAAAGTTGATTTTTTGATTAAATTTGTTTTTGGTTAGATTATATAGGTAAACGTTGTGGTTTTATGTGAAAATTTTTTGTTTTTCAAAAGTTGATTTTTTTAACAAATTTTTTTTGGTGTTATTATGTGTAAATTTTTGAATTTTTCAAAATTTGTTTTTTAATCAACTTTTTTTTTTGTGATTATATAGGTAAATGTTGTGGTTTTATGTGAAAATTTTGATTTTTTCAAAAGTTGATTTTTTTTATCAAATTTTATTTTTGTGTGATTATATAGGTAAATGTTGTGGTTTATATGAAAATTTTTGATATTTTCATAACTTGATTTTTTGGGCAAATTAGTTTTTGTTGAGATTATATCGGTAAACATTTTGATTTTATGCGAAAATTTTTTATTTTTCGCAAAGTTGATTTTTTGATAACATTTTGGTTTGGTGTCATTAAGTATAGGTAAAATACAGTGATTTTGGGCAAAAATTTGTTAATTTTTTGAAAGTTGATTTTGTGATCAAATTTGTTTTTGGTGTGATTATATATTACATGTTGTTGTTCTATGTGACAATTTTTTATGTTTTCAAAATTTTATTTTTTGATCAAATTTGTTTTTAGTGTTATTATATAGGCAATTGTCGTGGTTGTATGTAAAAAAAAGTTTTATGTTTTCGAAAGTTAATTTTTTGATGAAAGTTGTGTTTCGTGAGATTAAAAATAGCTAAAATGTTGTGGTTTTATTTTAAAATTTTTTAATTTTTCGAAAGTTGATTTTTTGATCAAATTTGTTTTTTATGTGATTATATAGAGAAATGTTGTGGTTTTATGTAACACCTATAAAAATTTCGTATCCGAATTATTAGTTAAGATACTCGACCTGGTGGTCATAAAAAGTAGTTGGTATATATATAACAATAATATTTCAAATATAGTCAAACGAGTAAGAAACGGATAAAATGGTTCTGATAATATGAAATGTGATATGTTTAGACGATCAATTATTATTTTAGGAGACCGTCGTAATAATAAAGAAAATTATATTAGATTTGAACTTTCTCTATTTTTAACGAAACTTAGGTCGATGCGTAGAGAATGATAAACTCATCCTAGCGGTATATTTTTTATTTTATAGAACGGTATATTTTAAAAGTTATACGAGAAAAACAAATGAAGTAGCTGAATTAATTAATTCTAATATTATAACCAAGCTAGCAGGCTAGCATGTTAATTTATATATGCATCCCACATCGATGCTATGAAAATTTGAGCTGCTTACTTACTTTCTATATACTATATATAGAAGCTTAGGGTTAGAGTTTTATATATTCAGTTCTTTTAACGGGAACGCTCTAGTTTAGAGAATCCCGAGCATACAGTACCCTATTGGGTGTTGTTAGTAGTCATTTTTGGAGCACGAATAGGGAGACTCTACGTCAAATTACCATAGATAGTTTAAGAGGTATATCTTTATTTAAATTTATGTCTAGTTAATAGTTATATTTGTTAGTATATATTTTGTGGGGCTTAGGGTCAGGGTCGGGGTAGACGTTGGGTAACTTGACCCTGGTCTAGACATGGACTGATCAACCATGTCTAAACTAGATATTGTTATCCATAGTTGACCACGATGCTGACAAGCCAGTACCCCACTCCTTACATAATTAATAGCTAAGACTTGCCCTAATGCTAACCAGGAACCAAACTTCGTAATTGTTACAGTAGCACCATTTAAGCCATCAATATAGTTTAAAGTGCACAAGGATCTTGGTCAGAAATCTCAAAAGGGTAGAAAATAAGAAGTGTTGTCCAAGAGAAGTTATAGTGATTAAGGTGAATACGTTTGTATTTTAAATGCTTTTGTAAAATCTTTATTATTTCGAAACCAGCATGAAAAGTAGTTAATTTATAAATGCATGCTGGTAAATAACAAGACGGACACTTGACACGTACGGTCTGATCAGAAATGGTATACACGTGTTTAGGCAGAACTCATACGGTGAGTTCTGTAACTAAGCGTGGCTGGTACAGTTTGCGTGCCCAAAGGTGTGAGATTCCATAGGCACCAGAGTTATAATGAAATAACTCACAGCCAACAAACTGTTATAAGTGTGCAAGATGGTGTGTATATTATCCATGTTCCTAGTATGGTTAATCTAAATTAATGCTTTCATGCTTTTAAATGATTTGGGTCTACAGATGATATTCACCAGCTTTATCGCTGATGTTTTATTTTAAAAACCTTTTACAGGTAATGAATAGAAAAGGATGGAATTGCTAAGTGCCATGTTGTACATATAATGTTTTACATGTGCACGTTAGCTAATTAAGCACAAGATACATCAAAGAAGAATGGACGCATTCGATGAAGAAATCTTGTGGCTTTAAATATTTATAGTAATATGAAATTACTATGTTTTGTAAAATAACAGGTAGTTAAGCCCATTTATATGAAAACAATGTTTCCTTGTAAACATTATGAAATATTATGAAATGGGACCAATGTTTTGAGAAAAGTATTCCGCTGCATTTGAACTCTGTGTTTTCAGAATAAAATAATCAAAGCAGGTACCAATCGGGTCACATGTCTGGGCATGCCAAACCCGGGGTGTGACAGGTTGGTATCACAACCACAAGTTTCAACGAATTAGATACTTGATTTAGTATCTAGGCTTTAACCATGATCAGAAAGAATGCCTACTAAGAAAAGTAGGTAGATATCTGCATAGAAATGTATGACTAACTGTATAAGTCAAAACAATAGTTTGTTTTCTATAGCTTTAGAAATGATGCCTACTAGAAAAAAAATGTAGGTAGATGCATGTTGTTAATTGCTTTATAGCATGTTAGAATACATTAATTTGTTTTCTATATGTACTAAGTAATAATTGTACAATAGACTATATGTCTGATGAAAGTTGGGATTTCCTTTTCTATAGAATGTCTAAACGAATAAGTGGACCTTCAAATAATACTCGAGGAAGAAAGAAAAAGGTCATTGAAAATAATTATCTGGATGGTCAAACTATCAATAGATATGAGGCGCAACATATGATTAGTCAAGCTATTGCAAATACTATACCAAAATTTCTAGAAGCTCTAGAAAATAATCATGAAAGTTATAAAGAAAAAGAACAATATAGTAGTAAGAGGAAAACTACTGAAACTCATAATAGTTCTAACAATAGTGAAGATGAGGTTAACAAACCCAAGAAAAGAATAAGGGCTCAGCATGAAGGCTGCAGCTATAAAACATTTCAGGCATGTAAACCCATGGAGTTTGTGGGAACTGAAGGAGCTATTGCTGCGTTAAGATGGCTAGAGAAAACAGAAGCAGTCCTAGCAATAAGCAAATGTTCTGAGGACGACAAAGTTCTTTATGCCACAAACTCTCTAAAAGATAATGCAATGGAATGGTGGAACAATCAGATTCAAAGAAAAGGGAGAACTGCAGCTTATGAAATGAGTTGGGAAGAATATTCTGAAGCTATGCTAAAAAGGTTCTGTCCCAGAAATAAGAAGGAACAAATTAAAAGGAAATTCTTGGACCTTTCAATGATTGGCACCAATCTTGAGGATTATAATACTAAGTTCTTTGAATACTCTCGATTCGTGCCTCACCTGGTAACCCAGAGGAAAATATGATAAATGGTTATATATGGGGTCTCGTGAGTGAGATTCGTGATACAGTGAAGGTAGCAATGCCTACAACGATTGATTCTGCAGTCGAGCTTGCAGAAATGATGACAGATGGAATGACTCGCACCCGAGAAGATAAAAAGAAGAAATAGGTTTTTCAGAAGGGTGAACAAGAAGTCAGGAAATCTAAGAGGGATATTGGGAGGAAGAATAATAATGGCATGGGTTTAAAGCCAGAATGTCGTGTTTGTAAGAAAAGGCATTCTGGAAGATGAAAATTTGAAACACTGACATTTTGTGACTTCTGTAAAATGGCAGGACACACCATTGAGAATTGCAGGAAGAAAAATGGTGGGTGTTTTAATTGTGGAGAGAAAGGACATTTCCGACCGGATTGTCCTAAGTTGAAAACGGGTGGTTTAGGGAACGCCGGAAACTAAAATGATAACAATGGAAAGAAGAATGTGAGGGCATTTGTGATGAATGCAAAAGACGCAACTCAACTAACGGACGCCATTACCGGTACGTTTCTTGTTAATGAATCTTATGCTAGGGTATTATTTGATACTGGTGCAAACCAAAGATTTGTAGACAATAAGTTTTGTACATTGCTTAATATACCCTTAGCTAAGTTATCAAGAACGTATGAAGTTGAGACGGCTAGTGGGGAGATAATTCGAATTTCCGACTCTCTCGATAATTGTCACATAACTCTCTCTGGACATATCGTACCAATCCAGTTATTGCCAATGGCTTTAGCAGGTTTTGATATTGTTTTGGGTATGGATTGGTTAGCCGTTAACCAAGCTCGTATCCTTTGTGACAAGAAAATTATCGAACTTCGTGCCCCAACAGGACGAAGAATAACTATCCATGGAGATAAGCCAACAAAACCCGTAAAGATTATCTCTTGTTTAAAAACAATGCGGTGTTTAAACAAAGGTTGTCTAGCCTATCTGATCTCTGTGTCACATAATAGCAAGACGAAAAAGATAGAAGAAGTTCCTATCGTGTCTGAATATCCAGATGTTTTTCCAAATGAACTACCTGGAATTCCTCCTAATCGTGAAGTGGAATTCAAAATAGATCTAGTTCCGGTTGCAGCTCCGATAGCCAAAGCTCCATACCGTTTAGCCCATACTGAAATGAAGGAATTAAAGAAGCAATTAGACGAGTTGTTAGAAAAAGGGTTTATTCGACCAAGCTCATCACCTTGGGGAGCTCCAGTTTTCTTTGTCAAGAATGGGTCGATCAGAATGCGCATCGACTATCGTGAGCTGAACAAGGTTACAATCAAGAACCGATATCCGCTTCCTCGAATTGACGATCTTTTCGATCAACTACAAGGAGCCTGTTATTTCTCGAAAATTGATCTTAGATCAGGCTATCACCAACTGAAAGTTCAAGAGGAAGATATTTCGAAAACTGATTTTCGAACAAGATATGGACATTATGAGTTCACAGTAATGCCTTTTGGACTCACTAATGCCCCAGCCACATTCATGGATATGATGAATCGACTTTGTCGACCATATCTGGATAAGTTTATTATTGTCTTTATCGACGATATACTTATCTATTCTAAAAGTGAGGAAGAGCAAAAAACTAATCTTAGAATCCTACTTGAATTGTTAAGACAAGAGAAATTGTACACCAAATTCTCCAAATGTGAATTTTGGTTATCCGAGGTACAATTCCTTAGACATGTCATTAATGCTAGTGGTATTCAAGTAGATCCAGCAAAAATATAAGCCATTTCTAAAGAAAAAAATCCAGAAACGCCTACAGAAGTACGTAGCTTCTTAGGGTTGGCCGGATACTATCGATGATTCATAAAGAGATTCTCTCGTATTGCTGTCCCCTTGACAAAATTAACTCGAAAGTAACGAAGATTCAAACCCTGAGAGAAAAGTTGACGAATGCACCAATATTAGCATTGCCTGAAGGTAACGAAGACTTTGTTGTATTCTGTGATACATCATACATCGGCTTTGGGTGTGTGTTAACGCAACGAGATAAAGTTATCGCTTATGCATCTCGTCAACTTAAAGTCAATGAAATAGGTTATCCAACTGATAACTTAGAGTTAGGTGCCATAATCTTTGCGCTAAAGTTATGGAGGCACTATCTCTATGGAGCTAGATTTACTATCTACTCTGATCATAAGAGCTTAAAACATATATTTGATCAGAAGGAGTTAAACATGAGACAAAGACGTTGGATGGAAGTCTTGAGTGATTATGAATGTGAAATTTGTTATCACGAGGGAAAAGCCAATGTTGTAGCTGATGCCTTGAGCAGAAAAGAACATGAAAAACCTAAAAGAGTTCGGGCCTTACGACTTGAACTACAAGTTGATTTAATGGGTCAACTAAAGGATGCTCAATTGATGGCAAAATATTGACAAAGAAGGAATGAAGGGAATGCTCGATCAACTGGTTAAAGGAGAGGATAAAATTCTTAGAATGAATAAGTGTATCTGGGTGCTAATTACCGGTAATCTTAGAGAAAGGATCCTGGAAGAGGCTCACAAATCTAAATATTCAATGCACCCAGGATGCGACAAAATGTATAAAAATCTAAAAAGCAATTACTGGTGGAGAGGCATGAAGAAACATATTGCTACATATGTTGCAAGATGTCTAACTTGCTCACAAGTTAAAGCAGAACACTAAAAGCCATCTGGTTTATTGCAACAGTTAGAGCTACCAGTATGATAACCATGGACTTTATCACTAAACTTCCACGAACCAGTCGTGGAAATAATACGATTTGGGTCATTGTTGACAGACTCACAAAGTCTGCCCATTTTCTTCCAATGAAATAAACACACTCTATGGATAAGTTGGCACGACTTTATATGTTAGGGCTATTTCCAGTTTAAGATTTACTTTGTACTTGTTTTATACATTTATGTATAGTTTAGGGTTTATTTTGTATTTTCCCTAAAATGTATTGTTGCATAAAGCATGTAGTGTGAGAGTGTGAGGAGAGAGGCTAGATCACATATTCACGTTAGAGAGAGAACTAAGTGTGTGTGATTTCTTTTCTCCTGCATTTGTACTACAAGAATTGCTTTGATCATCAATACAAAAGAGAATTATTAAGTAATGAATTGTGTTGTTGATTAAACTGTGTTTGTGTGCTTATTTCATTCTGATCATTGAGCAATATCGATCCAATTGAACCTATCAATTGGTATCAGAGCTGTTGGTATTGTGTTCTTCGCTATTCATCAAGCAAAACACTACAATATTGCTAAAAAATCATGATCTGAATGAGTTGTTGCTGTTTTTAGCTGTGATTTATCATCACAATCACTTCTAGTTCACAACAATCTTGCAGATTCCATCAGATTATCATCAGATCTGAGGAATTAAGAAGATAGAAAAAGTTACTGTTCGATCGAATTTTGCTCAAATTCATCAAAATTTGATCATGTTTTGGATTGATTGAGATTAGGGATTGTTAATCGGACTATTTCACTGCTTGTGTGTGAATTTTGGAAGAATTGTACAAGTTTTTGATAAACCCAGAAAATTTCTCATGATGAAGATGATGAACAGTATGAACTGGTTGAAGATTAACTAGCCGGGTGATAAAATTGACTTAGACAAATTTCTTTGGACTTAGATTTGAGAACAAATTAGGTCCTGTGCAGCCGTGTAAAGGATTTTGTGCTAGACGGGTAAAGAATTTGACGAGAAAAGGGTTGTACTGTTCAGCCGGATCAAGTACTGTAGTGCCGGGTGATACACTGTTACGCCGGGTGATTAACAAATTCAGCCGGGTGATCAACAACTGTAGCCGGGTAAACATTTACTCTGTCGGGAGATCAACTGTTCAGTCGGGTAAAGCCTTTCTGCCGTGTCAAGATTCTAAGCCAGGTCAAGTTATTGCCGTGTGAAGTTAATACTATTCTGCCGTGTATCTGTTCTGCCAGGTAAAGAATACAAGACTTACAACTGTTGAGCCGTGTGACTGTTTAGACGGGTGAAGACTTTTCTCAGCCGGGTGAAGAACAAAAGCTACTGTTCAGCCGGGTGAAGAAGAATTTGTCACTGTTCAGCCGTGTGACTCATCTTTAGTTGTTTTAAACTTGTTTTCTTATCTTGTCATTAATTACTTGTCTTTATTTTAGTATTTTAATTACTTCTTTTAAAAAAAAAAATTTTTTAAAAAAAAAACACAAAAAATATTTTCTTTAAAAATCGTTAAAATGGCACCTAATGATGATTCTGATAACCGTGTTCCTAGACTTGTCAATCGTGCAGATTTCAAGAATTGGACGATTAGACTGAAGCATCATCTCTGCTCAATAGACAATGATCTTTGGAAGTCAATTGACAAGGGTCCTCACATACCTACACAGACAGCTCCAAATAGTGCAAGTACCTACACCAAAGACTCTACTGAACCTTATCCAGAGGATAATTTGTCAGCAGAAGATTTAAGGAAAGTGAAGAATGATAGTAAAGCATATTCTTTGATGTGTAAGGGATTGCCACTACAAGTACTGTCAAGGTTGGACACTTATCAAAAAGGTTATACATTGTTCAAAGCTTTGAAGTCCATCTGTGAAGGAGGTGAACAACTCAGAAGTCTCAAGAAACAAAAGCTGAAGAGACAGTTGGAGTTATTTGAACATATTGCTGGAGAGTCCGTGCACCAGATGATGAATAGGTTTGTTCATCTGACTATTAAAATGACCAATGTGGGTGCAAAAACAGATCTCCAAGACTTGAATGACAGATTGTTATGTGCACTTCCATCGTCTTGGAAACAAACTGTGACATTACTGAAACATACTGAAAAATTTCCGATGGATTTGGATATGCTCATTGCAAAGATTGAAGAGGTAGAGATTGATGAAAGTTCTAGAAACACTGATAGAACTAGTTCACATGCACAATACAAATATATTGTGAATCCTGCTAATACTGTGGAGAATGCCTTTCTTGCACAAGATGCAACTAAGTTTGAAGATGAGGGTGATTTATTTGTTGGCGCAAGTTTTTATACTGATTCATCATACTTTCCAAGTTCACCAACTTATTCTCAACCTCAATCTCCACTAAGAGCTCAAGTTCAAAGTCAGAATCTGAAGAATCAAGTAGAAAATCAAAGTTCGAATGTCCAAGCAAAAGTGAAAGATGTAATGACCATCTTGTTACAAGACGACGAGACCAAAACTGCTTTTACTGCTTTCATGGCAAGTTTTCAAGCATATCAGGGTAGTCACTTGAGTCAAATGGATGTTGTTCTTCAAGATCTTTTTGAGATGGATCCTGATGATGTTGAGGAAATGGATTTGAATTGGCAAATGGTGATGGTTGCATATCGAACACAGAAACATGCATATGTTAACCGAAGCTACAAGCCACATGCGAACAAAACTGTTGGATTTGACAAATCAAAGGCCAGATGTTTTAACTGTAATTGTTATGGTCATTTTCAAGGGAATGCAAAGCTCCTAAGAATCAAAATTACAATGATCAAGCGAGTTCCAATGGACAGAATCAAGGTCAAGGTCAAAGCTCGCAACAGTCTTCAAGCTATCAAAGCAGAAATCAACGTTTCATGCAAAAACCATATCAAAGTCTTCCCATGCCGGAACTGAAAGATGAAGGCAAGAAACCAGAAGATCAAACTAAAGCACTGGTGGTTAGTGTGAAAGATGGTTATGATTGGAGTGCATATGCAGAACAATTCACATCTGATCTTACATTGAGTTTGGCACTGGTTTGTGAAATCGAAGAGGATTGGTCAGAAGAAGGAGATAGTAAAGTGATTGATACTGTGAGTGAAGATTCAGAGGAATACGATTGGAGTGCAAAATCAGATCCGGTTGAAGAATCTGAAACTGAAGTTGCGTTGATGGCTACATCCAATGAGTCTTCATCATCCACTGAACAACCAAAGGTTAGTATCGAATTACCCCCTAATTATGTTCCATTGCCTGCTGATGTGAAGGAAAGGTTATGTTCTGAACAATGCATTCAACAAGTAGAACATTATCGTACTCATTCATTTAAAATTGGTGATAAATTAAGCAAACATGAGAAAATTCATGAACAACTTAAAATTGATCACAAAATTTCTGATGAGAAGATTTTGTCACTTAAAGAATCATGGAACAAAACCTTAAAGGAATTGGAACTTGTGAGCAAACAACTTGAAGAAATGACAAAGAACTTTGAACAAGAAAAAGTTACTCATGCTGTCACACAAGTTGAACTAACAAAAGTTAAAAGTTGTAAGAACATGGTGAAACAACTTGTGAATGAAAGAGGAAATAAAAACAAAACATGGTTGGGTTTCATTCATGAACCAATGCCTAAATCAATCACACAAACTTTACCTGAAAACTTCAATGAATTTGATCATTCACCTGAAAATGAACGAAAATTCAAAGAAATTCAAAGGAGTAAATCTGAATCCGAAGGATCTGAAGTGTTGATTGAAAGTTTGAAAGAAGAAGATGGCGTGACGACTGAAGCTGATGATGAAGCTAGCAACAAATCAGAGCCTGTTCTGATTCAACTGGTTGAATATCCTGAACTGAATCCCAAGCAGGAAGAAACAGTGAAGGATGAAGGTGAATTTTCGGGATACAATGATCCTGAATACATCAGGTGGAAGAATGAACAGAAGGCGCAAGTTGCTGATCAACTGATCAAGAAGCAAGAAGTGAAAAAGACTGAAGTTTCGAATGCAAAAGTGCATAAATTAAAATCGAATGTCAATCAATCTGAAACGAAACAGTCAAAAGGAAAAAGTGTCATAAAATCGAATGATAACACCAAAGCTCAAATTGTCAAAACTGACAAAGTAAAACCTGTCAAGCAGAAAGTGTCAAAAGGTAAAACAATTAAGTTTGTGTCTGCAGGAACTTTTGATTTGAACGGATCTTATGGTAAACCAATCAATTCTTCAATCAAATCTAACTCTGGTCTGAAAACAGGTTCAGGTCCTAAGTCTTCCGCTGTCAATGATAAAAGAATTGAACAAAAGAAGGTAACCAAACAAGATGTTGTAAAATCAAACCAAGTTCCCAAGCAAGCAAAATCACAATCAAAATCTCCACAAAAGAATCAAGTTAATCTAAAACCGAACAAAACTGATAATGAATCACGAGTGGGTTCAACATCAAAAGTTAACAATCGGCTCTTTAGGATTAGCAAGAAACATTGTGAGATTTGTGATCGTTATAATCATGTTACTGCTGAATGTTTCTTTAACAGGTACTGCAGTTACTGTGACAAAAGAAATCATTCTTCAGAGGAATGTTTTATAACAAATTTTGTGACATTTGTGAAAGAAGAAACCATGACACAAAGGATTGTTTCTTTCGGACAAACTCATCAAGAGAAATGACTCCGTTTCCAAACTTTCAAAGAAATCAATCATTTGGTTTTCAAAATGTTAATCAAAGTCATTCTCCTGTTTTGAGAAATTTCAATCGAAACAATTCTGTTTCTAATAACTTTTCATCAAGAAATCTGCAAGTTAACAGTTTTAAACCAAGAGCTTTGATGGTAAGAAATCAGAAATTTGAAAATAACCTTGATCCTAAGTTAGAGGAAAGGTTTAGTGCTTTGAGAAGAAAGCAATCAATTCACGCCAATGGGCGAAACAGTTTTCAACCAAATCTCTCAAATGAAACAAATTTTCAAAATCTTCATTATCAACAAGTTACTGTTACTGAAAGATTCGGAAAACCCAAGACCATGTGGGCCTGGGTTGACCAAACTAACTAAGTGATTGTTGAAATGCAGGTACGCCCAAGAAGACCTATCAACTCATGGTTCGTTGATAGTGGGTGTAGCCGGCATATGACAGGCAACAATGCCTTGCTTCAAGACTTTAAGCTGAAGAAAGGTACTCATGTTGCATTTGGAGGAGATGCGGGTGGTAAAATAACTGTAGAAGGAACCGTGTCAAATGGGGTCATTAGTTTTGATAAATCTTATTCAACTTTATTTGATGATTCTTTCTGTTATATACTCAAACCAGGTTTCAAGATTGACAATGAGTGGGTGGTGGTTAAAGCTCCAAGAGATCGTGATGTATACAAGCTTGATATATCGTAAATTGATGCTGAAACCGAAACTACTTGTCTCAGTGCGCATGCTTCAAATGATGAGAGTCAGCTTTGGCATAGACGGCTGGGCCATTCAAACTTCAGAAACATGAATCGACTAGTGACTGGAAATCACGTTGTAGGAATACCATCAAAGAAGTTCTCTACAATTGATCTCTGTCCAGCATGTTTGAAAGGAAAACAACACCAAATGTCTTTTAAATCCAAGCAAGTACACTCAATTTCAAAACCCTTGCAGATGCTACATATGGGTCTTTTCGGACCAACAAATGTTCAAAGCATCGGAAAGAAGTCTTATTGTTTTGTCATCATTGATGATTTCACTAGATTTTCTTGGGTTTATTTCTTGCATGTTAAATCTGAAACTGCTGAGTTGTTAAAAGAATTTATTGTCAAAGTTGAAAATCAGTTGGATTGTAAAGTGAAAATCTTGAGAAGTGATAATGGAACCGAGTTTAAGAATGCTAATGTTGATTTGTTTTGTGCAGAAAAAGGAATTGCTAGACAATTTAGTGCTCCAAGAACGCCTCAACAAAACGGGGTTGCGGAACGGAAAAACCGGACACTGATTGAAGCAGCAAGATCAATGCTCGCAGATGCCAAAATCCCTATCACATTCTGGGACGAAGCTATTGCTACTGCGTGTTTTGTACAAAACAGGACATTATTGGTTCAGGATAAAAATAAAACATCTTATGAGTTGTTATTTGGAAGAAAACCGAATATTTCATACTTGAAAGCATTTGGTTGTCCTGTATCGATTCTAAAATTGAAGTGATCATCTCGGGAAATTTGAGTCAAAATCTGACGATGGATTTTTCCTTGGTTACTCGTCTGTTTCTAAAGCTTATCGGGTTTTTAATAGCAAAACAAATACCGTTATTGAAACTATTAACGTAAAGTTTTTAGAAAATTCGTTTCCGTCAGTGGCTCATGGTCCCGAATGGTTGTTGATTTAGATTCGTTATCAAAATCTTTCAATTCTAACTTATTTGATTTTTCAGGAAAAGCGAAAAAGGAATCAGGAGACTTGGGATGTTTCAGTGAAGATTCTGACAATGATGATGATGGAAATCTCAATTCTGAGTATCCGTTTATGTCTTTTCATAATCCTGATCATGGGGTATCCAGTCAAGCTCCGGGTCCATCTGGTTCTCAAGAAGATCAAGAATCAAATATTCTTGGTGATGATTTTAATCCGCAAGGTTCTCCTAATGATGGTGGATCTGTTCAAAATCAACCATCATCAGATCCGAATGTTGAAGTTGTTCCAGATTCGTTTGACTACTTCATCAATTCACCAGAACAAGTTCCAAATTTCACTCAGCATACGTCTACAATTCTGCAAGATCTAGCAAATCTGAATCAGTCTAATCTGGAGAGTCAAGTGCAAGGTGATGCTATACCAACTCATTGAATTCACAAGAAACATCCTGTCTCTCAGATTATTGGGCCGTTGAATCAGAGAACTACAAGAAGTCAAACTGAGCAAGCCAATGTTTGTCTTTATTCATGTTTTCTTTCTCAAGTGGTACCAAAGAACATTTCAGAAGCGTTACAAGATAACAGTTGGATTGAAGCTATGCAAGAGGAGTTACTTCAATTTCGCAAACAAGAGGTTTGGAAATTAGTGGACTTACCTGAAGGAGAAAATGCGATTGGTACAAGATGGTTGTACAAGAACAAGCCAGACGAACGTGGTATTGTTGTGAGAAACAAAGCCAGACTTATTGCACAGGGATATACTCAGGAAGAAGGTATTGATTATGAAGAGGTGTTCGCTCCGGTCGCACGACTTGAAGCTATACGCGTCTTTCTTGCATATGCCTCCTTCATGAAGTTTAAAGTATTCCAAATGGACGTTAAAGGCGCTTTTCTGTATGGACCAATTACAGATGATGTATATGTCAGACAACCTCCGGGTTTTGAAGATCCTGATTATCCTCATCATGTATACAAGTTGAGTAAAGCTCTATATGGTCTACATCAAGCTCCAAGGATCTGGTACGAGACGTTGTCTAAGCATTTGCTAGAACATGGATTTACAAGAGGTCAGATTGATCCAACTTTGTTTATGAAGAGGGAGAATGAAGAACTCTTATGTGTTCAAGTATATGTGGACGATATTATCTTCGGATCAACCAGTACGTCCATGTGCAAAGAGTTTGAAGAAATCATGAAGTCCAGATTCCAGATGAGTTCAATGGGGGAGATTAACTTCTTTCTTGGATTACATGTGAAACAATCAACTGACGGAATTTTTATCAACCAATCAAAATTTGTTGAAAAGTTGCTGAAAAAGTTCAAGATGCAAGATTGTCAGACTATTCGAACTCCATCTGATGTGAATTGCAAGATACAGCCGGATCCGAAAGGCAATTACGTGGGTCAAACACTATACAGATCAATGATTGGTTCACTGATGTATCTTACTGCATCAAGGCCAGACATTATGTATGCTGTATGTGTGTGCGCCAGATATCAGTCTGATCCGAAAGAGTCGCACCTGGTTGCTGTTAAACGTATTTTCAGATACCTTAAAGGGAAACCGAATCTCGGGTTATGGTATCCTTATGAAGGCAATTTTGAATTATATAGTTATTCTGATAGTGACTTTGGTGGGTGTGCTCTTGACAGGAAATCGACTACGGGTGGATGTCAATTTCTGGGTCCTAGACTTGTTTCTTGGCAATGCAAGAAGCAGACCAACGTTTCTGTATCCACAGCTGAAGCAGAGTATATCGCTGCATCTGCAGGATGTTCTCAAGTTTTGTGGCTACAAAACCAATTGCTTGACTACGGGTTTAACTTTCTCAAAACTCCTATTTACATAGACAATACTGCTGCTATGTTCATTACTGCTAATCCTGTTCAACACTCAAAAACCAAACATATCGAGATTCAATATCACTTTCTCAGAGACAACTCTGAAAAAGGTTTAATAATTTTGATTAAAGTTCATACCGACAAACAACTGGCAGATCTTTTCACAAAATCTTTTTTGTCACGCCGGTTTGAATTCTTAATTTAATCCATAGGATTAATCAATCATGATTGATTCTATTTTTCGAAAACCAAACAAAAATCAGAAAAATATAAAAGCCAAAAATATAATAAGTCGATGTCACATATTGATTCCTTTGTCTTTTATTTTATTGTTTTGCATTGTGTGTGTGCATGAAAAAGAAAAACAAAAACAAAAACAAAATATAAAAGCAAAAAGAAACGAAAAATATCATGTCATAAGAATCTATATTGCAAAAAGTGAGAAATGATAGTACACTAGACATTATTTGTTTCATCATTTTTAATAAAGACTGATGAATGTTAATTGATGTGCGAGACAGCTCAGGCAATTAGACTGAAAAGTAAGTTCATTGTTGACAAACATAAAACTTAATGATCTTTGTGTTAAGTTCCATTGTTATACATGTCTAGATATATATCTTTTGATGCATTTGCTTGTGATGATAGTTGTACATGATCGAGTAATGATGCAGTCTATTCAGTGTGATGAACCGCATCGTGAGCTTCTTTGTTGTGGTATCCACAGACCTGAAGTCTCACATGAAGTCTCTTTTGAGCTTCAAGGTGCAGCAAAAGATTCCCAAAGTTGGAACAAAAAGAGTCCCAAATGTGGACCATCACCAAACAAAAATTCCAAAAAGGAATTCAGAAGATTCCCAAGGGGAACGATAGGAAATGAAAATTTCCAAAATGGAATTAAAAAGAAGTCCCAAAGTGGACCAAATCCGAATAGAACCCAGATTCCACACTGTTTATGACTGTAAGTGACCAGGTTTTTGTGCAATATGCATTCAAGTGGTGGTTGATAAGGAAATATGTTGACATATGTATACATGTGGGTCACATGAGTCATTTTAATCGAACCTTAATCTCATCATGATACTGAAAAAGTAAGTGTGTCAACTCGAGCTAATTGGTATGTTTTCATATCATCACTCAATCAAACATAAGTCAAATGTCTATTCAAAACTTGCAAAACATGTTCAGATAATGTGTGGTATGATCTCACTGCGATATTTCGATTCATTGCATTGCATATGTCTTTATTTTAATGTGTGTGCTTTGTGTGTGCAGGCATATGGAATCTTTATTGACACATCGACATCCTTGTTAAACTTAAAAATTTCTAGAAATTTCAAGTTTAGGGGGTGAATAAATTGAAGAAGACAAAGATCTACAAAAATCCAAAAATATTTTTGAATAAGTGTGTTTTGAATGAACAAGATTATGTGGTATGAAAAGCAAATGTATTGGATATGGTAAAAACAAAACCAAGGTCTTGTGATTTTGTTTTTAAGAAATTGCTTCGGGATATAGAAAATTTGGTTGTGCAATTCGGGATATAGAAAATTTGGTTGTGCAAAAACATTTTTTTTGGAAAATCAAAGAAAAAGAAAAAGGAATTTAATTAGAATTAATTTTATTGACTTGTCTTATGTTGTTGATATTTAATGTGACAAATTCTATTAAGGATATCTTGTCTAATTAATATGTCGAGAATGTTTGCAGGTGCAATAAATGCCGTTGAAAAGTCAACAGACAGAAAAAGAAGAAAATTATCAAAGTGTTGTTCGCCGGGTGAAGATATCAGAAACAATTGTTTAGTCGGGTAATGAAGACACTGTTAAGCCGGGTAAAGTTGTTGTGTCTGATATGAGCCGGGTGAATGTGTGAAAGAATACAGCCGGTGAAGATATTATGACTACTGTATGGCCGGGCAATGAACATGTCAAATTTATGCCGGGTGAAGGAGTCATTAATATCTGCCGGGTGACAAGTTGTGTTACTATACAGTCGGGTAAAGAAATGTTAGCACTATACAGCCGGGTAAAAGAGAAGTTATCCTGCCGTGCAAGTGAATAACACTATGTAGCCGGGTAATAGTGTAACAACTGTGTTGCCGGGTGATGAAGAAAGCATGCCGGATGCCGGGTGAAAAAGAAAACAACTGTGTTGCCGGGTGATGAAGAAAGCATGCCGGGTCAAAAAGAAGACAACTGTGTTGCCGGGTGATGAAGGTCACTATGCAAGCCGGGTGATGTTGTGAAGTCTACTATGTTGTCGGGTGATGAGTAAAACCAAACAGGTGTAGTTGTTCCTAACCTTTACCCGTCACTACAGTGATTTACCCGTCTCTACAGTGAATGACCCGTCAAGTGTTTTTTACATGTTATATGTTGACCCGTCACATGTTGCGACTTGTCTCAAGTACTTGACCCGTCCCAACAGTACATGACCCGTCTCAACAGTGCATGACCCGTCAAGGCTTATTGGGCTTTTAAATGTTTACCCGTCTAAGTTGTTTACCCGTCCCTTAAGTTTGACCTAAATTTTTCAAGCATATAAAACCCGCCTCTTCACAAACACTTATCAGTTTTCACTTTCACTTTCAAGCACAAATCCCCTGCACAAAATCGTTGATTATCATATTCAATCAATCGTTCTGTAACAAGTTATATTGATTGAATAAGGTATAATTTACATGTTTCTAGCTTGATAAACCTGCAAATCGATCGTTAAAACAAAAATTGATGATGAACAGCACTTGATCAACTGAATCGACACTTTGATTTTACGTGTTAAAACTGAAATCGAATGTTGCTTTAGGTGTATTTACTGTCGATTATCAACAATCAATCATTAATTTGCATCAAAATTCCTTAAAATCAACAGAATCAATCAAAATTGTCCATAACTGTTAAACCGCCATTGATGAACTGTTGAATGTTCTTAAGTGTTAACTTCAAAAGGATAAAATGTATGTTAAACATTGACAAATCATTGTTGAAACTGAGTTTAACCATGTTAAATAACCTCATTATACAAATTTCAGATTCATGTTATTAAGTGTTTAAACTGTTTAAATTGTGAAATGTTGTATAATCATTAAAATCCAAGTTGCTTTGATCAAAATGATTAAAATCAGATTGTTAGATCAATTTAGGAGTTAAAGTGATTATGTGAATGTTTTACTTTTATAACTTTTTGTCCAAACACTTGTGCAAATTTGAAATGTATTGATGAAGAATCTAACACATTTGTCTTGTTTTGTCTAAAACAGATGGAGAATTTAAAGTTTGAGCCTAAGCACAATTTAGTTGCTTGTTTGGATGAGTCTATTCCAGAGACTGAGGGCTAGAGAGATATGATGAGATTTATCAAGAGAACAAAGTATGTCTATGCTATGTGTGCTAAACCTGTTATCTATGCAAGACTGATCAAAAGCTTTTGGAGAACAGCTGAGGTGGTTACAAATAAAGATGGTGTGATCGTTGTTAGAGGAAACATCACAAAAGATTTACAGTTGACTGTCTCTGAACAAGCTATCAGAACTGCCCTGAGGATTGATGAGGATGAGGTAAGAGCAAATGATGAATTGACTGTGACTGAATGTCAAGAGTGTTTTGTTAATATGGGTCATCCTCCCGTATTTCCAAAGTCACAGTTTGTCAGAGCTAGATTGGGGAAGAAGTGGAAGTTACTGTGTTATGTCATTCAACAATGCATGTCAAGAAGGAGTGCTGGTTTTGACAATTTTCCTTCTGACATTGCATCCCCATTGTAGCAATTGGTGAAAATAAACCATTCAATATGTCGAAGTGGATAATGAATGGGTTTGTATTCAATCTGGTGAAGGGAAAGAGGTTCAAGTTTCTCATGTATCCGAGATTCTTGCAACTGATGATCAATATGACTTATCCTATCATCAAAACAGAAGGTTATGCTGGAGGAATGTTGTATACAGAAGACATGAATGACTTATCCTATAGGAAGATGAGTATCGGGAATGTTCCAAGTGTTGAGTTATTTGGCTATATGCAGGATATAGCAAATAATGTGGAGGATATTGAGACTGTATACCATCATATTTCACATGGAGAAATAGTAAATCCACAGGACCTAGTTGATGAGGTGCCTGATAATCTGCTGGATGATGACGAGTACTTTGCTAGACATCCAGAAGAAGAAGATGGATCTGAGAATGATGAAAATGAAGAAGAAGATGTTAGTGATGATGATAGTGAGAATAATGGGAATGATGATGCTGAATCAGCTTCTGAGGAGGCAGAGAATGTTGAGGTTGCTGAACCAGTGGAGTTTGAGATAGAAAATGTCGAAGTTGTTGAACCAGTTGTAGTTGAAGAACCTGCTGAGGTTGTTAGTGTGGCTGAAGAGGTTGATGTTGAAGCTCCAAGGAAAATTACAATTCAATATGTGAGATCTCGAAGATCTAAGACTGTGATTGAGTCTATGTTGGTGGAGGAACTGAATGTGATTGAAGATGTGAATGTGCCTGAACAGATGGTGGACATTGTTCAGACTGCTAAACAAGTTGAAGCAGAAGTAAAGTTTGTGGCACAGACAGACGATGAAACGGATGCTGGTGTAAGTGTTTCTGTTCTAGTTGACATACCCACCACATCATCTCCAGCTGCTGAAAACATTGAACAATCTTTGGGGTCTTCACCAAAAATTGCTTCAAGTGTTAGTGTGTATGAGGATAAAAAGAAAATTGCTGAGTTAGAAGAATTGGTAGCAAAACTCTTGGATGCTAATGAACAATTGAAAGCTTCAAATGAAAGAAAGAAGAAAAGGTTAGAAGAGTTTTGGGCCACTCACAATCAGAATCTTGAAACATTCAGAGCGTTAGATGCGGATTATGTGAAATTGAAGGCTGATTATGGAATGTTGAAGGATGAGCATGATAAGTTGAAGGATGAGCATGACAATTTGAAATATGACTATTAAGAGTTAAAGGCGGAATGCAACACTCTTGATGCTGAGAAGGAAATGTTGGAGAAATGGTTAGAAGAAACCAGATCAAAGAAGTCAGGGTCCACATCAGATAAATATTTTTCGGATGAAGTGATGGAAGTGACTGAACCTACTCAAGAAGCAAAAGTTTATTATACTAGAGCACGTGGCACGAAAAATGTGGGCATAATGGTTGAGTCTCAAATTACTATTCCCGATGAAGCTGTTGAAACTGTCAATCCTGACAAAGCTGAGGGAAAAAGAAAGTTAGATGCAGTGCCTGAGATTACTGGTGAAGAAAGTTGTACTAAAAAGGCAAGAATAGAAGAAAGTCCGATTGAGCCGATTCAATCTGGAACTGAAACTGAGATAGCTGAGGTGGCGAAGGTAGATGAGACTGTGAATGATGCTGAGACGGATAAAACAGTTCAGATTGAGCCGATTCAATCTGAATCTGTATTGGCAACAGAAGTGCCCGAAATAGTTGAAGTGGTTGAGATTGTACCAGAAACTATGACTGAAGAAGCAAGTCAGTTTGAGCCGATTCAAACTGATATTGCATCAATGATAGAGGCACTGGATGACTTAGATGACATTGATTTCACAGAATCTGAACCTGAGGTTGAGCCTGAAACTAATCCTGATGATGAGATTCCAGCTGACTTGCCTGAACGTTTTGCTTATCTTGAAAGAATGAAGTACAATCCAGTATATCTGAATGGGCTGACTGTGAGTCAAATTAATGAAGAGTATGAGAAATGCTTGACTGCACAAGATAAAACTGCTGCTGATGAGAAAGAATTTATTGTTGAGATGGGTGAGTGGACACCGTTGCAAGAAAGTATGAACATTGATGATTTACCTCCAACAGAGCTTTATCATCAAAATCCAGAAGAAATGTCCATCAGAAACATGCGAGAATGGTTGAGTTCAAGGAACTATCCATATAGAACATTGAAGAAACTGAAGCATGAATCATTGAAGAAAATTGTTGTAAGTTTTATGAAGACTGAGAAGATGTATAATCGGATGTTTTATTTGGATTACAACAACCCGCAATATTATGAGTTGACTAAGAGATATAAAGTGCTCGAACCCAAAGAAACTACGGTGATGGCTTTACCAGAGGATGCGCACAAAAAGAGAAAGGAGTTGATCGATATGTTTCCAAGTGAAGTGAAGTCATACAATATCCCTATGGACGTACGTGAATCATGGCATAAATCTGCCACAGCAGGAGATGTGGTTAGATCTTTGCTGAGCAAAGGACAGTCCGTTGCTGAACTGCTTGATTCCATGATCGTACCGGAAAAGTCCAAAAAGGTGAAAATCATTGCATGGAAATATGACGAGGTGTTTGATGCTTTCTTGATCAAAAGAGTAAATGGTTTATGTGATGTATACCATTATTATTCTAGTATTTTCAAGTTAGAGGTGCAAGATTTGAAGGAGCTGCACAAGCTGAGATTGATTAATCACACGCATGCTGAGCGTGGTGATAAATGTGCGATGCTGCTTGATGCTGGGATAAGCCGTTTACCAAAATATTTGGAGTTTAGAGGACAACAGGAGGATAGTGCCTATGTTCAATCATAGAAAACAAGAAAACAAAAGAAGTTGGTGGTGAGTGATGACATGTACTTAGAAGAGTTTTCTGATGAATACTTTGATAAGGTAACTGATCCGGGGTTGAAAGTGATAGATGGTACTCAAGCGACGAAACCAATTCTTAAGTTTTTCTACAATCAGGAAACTTTTGAGCTGAAATTGGTACGAAACTTGGATGACTGGGATAAGGATATGATTACACTATTCAGTACATTCGAACTGAAACTGTTGCATCCTTCCTACATTGATCACTTGAGATGTTACAAAATGGAGAAGTGCAAAGATAAAGTTGCTGAAGCTAATCGAAACCTGTTTATAGTGATGATTGAGGTGATTGCTGCTGCGTCAGAGAAAATTCGACTAAGGAAGGCATTACTCAATGCTAACCTTGTGAAGGTCGATATTCCGGAGATAGAGTTTATGCGTGTGACTGCAAAGGGTACACTGGAAGTGCAAGTCAAAGGGCGAGAATTGCCATATGAATTTTATGCTAATATTGATTTTGCAGGTTTGACTCTTGATTCTCTGAGACGCATGAATGCCTGTACCATTCTCACAAACGAGTCAAAGCCAAGACAAGCAAAGATCGTGGAGAAGTTCAAATCATGCATCGAGGAAGCGCTAAAAGAACAAGAAGAATACAAAGGAAAAGAGTTGCTGGATGTTAAAGAAGAGTCTGAAGATTGGTGAGAGAGATTGAAGCTGAACAAGATGAAAACTGTTTGAAGATTTTGTTGAAGTCCAAAGATAAATCTTAGGGGGAGTACTGTTAGGGCTATTTCCAGTTTAAGATTTACTTTGTACTTGTTTTATACATTTATGTATAGTTTAGGGTTTATTTTGTATTTTCCCTAAAATGTATTGTTGCATAAAGCATGTAGTGTGAGAGTGTGAGGAGAGAGGCTAGATCACATATTCACGTTAGAGAGAGAACTAAGTGTGTGTGATTTCTTTTCTCCTGCATTTGTACTACAAGAATTGCTTTGATCATAAATACAAAAGAGAATTATTAAGTAATGAATTGTGTTGTTGATTAAACTGTGTTTGTGTGCTTATTTCATTATGATCATTGAGCAATATCGATCCAATTGAATCTATCATTATGTTAATGAAATAGTATCTTTGCACGGTGTGCCTTTATCCATAGTATCAGATCGAGATAATCGTTTTACATCCCGATTCTGGAAAAGCTTCCAGAAAGCTTTGGGAACAAAGTTAAATCTTAGTACTGCCTATCATCCACAAACTGATGGATGAAGTGAGTGAACCATCCAAACTTTGGAAGATATGCTTCGAGCGTGCGTGCTTGACTTTGGTGGTTGTTAGGATGATCATCTGCCACTAATGGAGTTCTCTTATAACAATAGTTATCATGAAAGTATTGACGCAACGCCATTTGAAGCCTTGTATGGCAGAAAATGCAGAACCCTTGTATGTTGGTCTGAAATTGGTGTATATCAGTTATCGGGACTAGAAGTTGTCCAGGAGACAACTGATAAGGTTCTCCAAATCCGAGAGCGTTTGAAACTAGCTAGAGAACGACAAAAGAAGTATGCTGATAAAAGAAGGAAGTCGTTAGTATTTGCCAAAGATGATAAGGTGTTGTTAAAAGTTTCACCTTGGAAAGGTGTTGCCCGATTTGGAAAGAAAGAGAAACTTAGCCCACGTTTTGTAGGACCTTTCAAGGTAATTAAAAGAGTAGGACTGGTGGCTTATCAGTTGCAGCTACCAGAGCAAATGAATGGAATACATGATGTGTTTCATGTATCAAATCTAAGAAAATGTCTGGCAGACGAGACATAAAAATGCCATTAGAGGGCGTAGAGGTTGATGAAAACTTGAAGTTTAAAGAACAACCCTTATATATAGAAGACAAACAGATGAAAATGTTAAAGAGGAAAAGATTAACTCTTGTGAAAGTAAGATGGAACTTCGGGCGTGGTCCAGAATATACTTGTGAGTTAGAATCAGAGATGAAAAAGAAGTACCCTCACCTGTTCCAGTAAATCTCGAGGACAAGATTTAAATCAGAGATGAAAAAGAAGTACGGTATACGGTGAGTTCTGTAACTAAGCGTGGCTGGTACAGTTTGCGTGCCCAAAGGAGTGAGATTCCCTAGGCACCAAAGTTTTAATGAAATAACTCACAGCCAACAAACTGTTATCAGTGTGCAAGATGGTGTGTATTTTATCCATGTTCCTAGTATGATTAATGTAAATTAATGTTTTCATGCTTTTAAATGATTTGGGTCTACAGATGATATTCACCAGCATTATCGCTGATGTTTTATTTTGAAAACCTTTTACAGGTAATGAATAGAAAAGGATGGAATTGCTAAGTGCCATGTTGTACATATAATGTTTTACATGTGCACGTTAGCTAATTAAGCACAAGATACATCAAAGAAGAATGGACGCATTCGATGAAGAAATCTTGTGGCTTTAAATATTTATAGTAATATGAAATTACTATGTTTTGTAAATAATGGGTAGTTAATCCCAGTTATATAAAAACAATGTTTCCTTGTAAACATTATGAAATATAATGAAATGGGACCAATGTTTTGAGAAAAGTATTCTGCTGCATTTGAACTCTGTGTTTTCAGAATAAAATAATCAAAGCAGGTACCAATCGGGTCACACGTCTGGGCATGCCAAACCCGGGGTGTGACATTTTAAGTGAAAATTTTTGGTTTTTTCAAAAGTTGATTTTCCAATCAAATTTGTTTTTATGTTTTTATATAGGTAAATGTTGTGGTTTATGTGAAAATTTATGAAATTTTCAAAAGTTGATTTTTTGATGAAAGTTTGGTTGGTGTGATTAAATATAAGTAAAATGTTGTGATTTGTGACACCCGTCAATTTCCGGTTAACATCGTTAACCAAACTAAACCAAGTTAATTCCACATTAATTAATTAATAGTATTAATTCGACTAAAAAAACTAAATAAAGAGTAATTAAAAAATAATAATTCAAACAGTTATTGGATCACAATGAGCGACGTTTAAATAATATAATGATATAATTCGACGCGTTATTAGCTCGGTTGACTCGAAAGTTGCTGAAAATTTAAGGAATGATTCTGTAATATTCTATACGTGATACAAAGTACAGGGTTCAATTAGTAATTAATTAAAAGTTAAACTTATTAACTTTGGAAACAAGTTAAACCAAATTAATAAACTAGGGACTAAGTTGCAAATTTGAAAACTTATATATATATATATATATATATATATATATATATATATATATATATATATATATATATATATATATGGTAGGGTTCAAGAGAGAACTCATTTTAAGTTGAGAACTAGAGAACTACCAAAATGACAAGGGATGGAATTTTAAATAGGAGGGGTAAAATTGGTACTTTAAATATAAAAGCCTTAAAATATTTCTAACTTTTGCATACGTTAATATTATTTAAAAAAAAATGCACCATTAGATCAAGAATTTTTTTATCTTTCATTTGAGCATAAATAACGTTATAAAAAATATTTTTTTCTCGTTTTTTTAATTTCCATACTGCATATATGTAATATTGTGAATTTGTACTTGATTATATTTTTCTTTAAACGTTACTAACTTTTCCATACCTTATTTATATTAAAAAAATTTAAAAATCACATTTTCATTTTTTCGATACTACATATATGTAGTATCACTATACTTGATGCATTTTTTGAAGCGGCCAAATAGCTCGGGAGTTTAATAATTATTTAAAGTGTACATACGATCTCAAATGACCAGTAACAAAGTTCATAATATTCCATATAAAAAAACTTATTACAAATGAAAACAAAACCAATAGTTCTACTATGTCTAAACATAAAGATAATAATAAACTAATAAATTAAAGATAAATATAATAACAAAATAAAATACACCTGAAATTCAAACTATAAGATAACAATGCATCAATATTGCATATACTACATATATGTAGTAGTATGATACTACATATATGTAGTATACGATACTACATATATGCAATACTATAAACTTTAAAGAAGGATAGTCAATACGGTGATGTTATGCACATAAGTTACACGTAAAACCATTAAAACTACCTAGCTTTGATAAAATAAGTTAAATTATTTTTTATTAGAAAACTAACTCATTGATCTTTATTCTATTTAATGGACGAACCGGTCTTCTCCACTTAGATCATAATTTTCTCTTTCTCATTTACTCAATCGTCATTCATTTTAATAAAAAATTACTTGTCCTTTAAAATTCGATTGTACACCAATTTGGCTTTCCAATTCCAACAAACATATTAACATAACATGACTCTTATAATTGGTATTGTGATATGCTCATGCTGCACATATTCATACCACATCACATAACGTGGACCAAGTATTTGCTAGCAATGTGAATACGATCGTATGAGAAAAATTCAAATTTAGAATTAATGCATGACGATGTTGTTTTTTGTTATGGTATCATCGAAATCAATATCAGGGAACTTTTGTAATTATATCAAAGTACGTAGTTTTGATGGTTTGTCATATAATTTAGATGCATAACAACACCATATTCATTTTCCCCAATTTAAAAACATATAATGTCGTATACTACATATATGAAGTATTGAAATTAAAAAAACGAGAAATTTTTATTTTTTTATAACGTTATTTATACTCAAATGAAAGATACTTAAATTCTTGATCCAATGGTGCGAAAATTTTTTTAAAAACTTAACGTATGCAAAAGATAGAAATGTTTAAAGATTTATATATTTAAAGTTCCAAATTTGCCCCTCCACTTTAAAATTCCATCCCTTGTTTTTTGGGAGTTCTCTAGTTCTCAACTTAATATGGAGTTCTCTCTTGATCCCTCTCCTATATATATATTGGTTTAACTTTGGAAACAAGTTAAACCAAAATCTCTCGTCTCTGTAAACCCTACCATCTCCGCAACTACGACGCCGCACCACCAACCATCGCACCACCTCACCACCGCGTTACCGTCCTCTTTGCCCCGGTGCAAACCGCAACCACTATCGCCACTTACGACAACAACCGCTATCGTCTTAATCACCATCCTCGCCGCCACTTCATTACCCATTGCCAACCGCTGTTGCCATAACTCGACACCCCCACCACCATCGACGAACTCCCAGTGAACACTACGGACACCGGTGAAGCACCGTCTATGCTTTCCGGTAAGTTTTCAGTAACACGTGTTATAGTTTCGGCTCGTTACGGTTCTGGTTTCGGTTACGGGTCGGGTTCAAATCAGATACGTTCGGTATAATTGCATGTAAAAGTGGTGTGTATAGGTATATACGTGTATAGCAATGTAAGATATATGTACGAATGTTATTTTTGGTACTGATGTTGTCGATTTCAATTTGTAGGCATATATATGTATATACCATGCATGATCTATTAAGTAAGCATGTGTAGTGCATAGATATATAGATGTATGTATAGGTATACAGATGAATTTGGAAATGCGTAGACTGTGGTTATAAAATTATGCATGCAAAATATATATATGATCAATATGAGTGTTGAAACTTGAAAGGCATAGGATATTATATATGTAAATGCATGAGTTAGTATGATGTTAAATTTGGTGTATTTAAATTATGGAGTTGTGTATGTTATTAGGAAATAGTAGTAGACATTAAGGATGATGATATATTTATAGGACTTGGTGATCCTTGTAATGTGATGTAGGTGTGAGTTGAACATAACAGATTTGGCAGTTGCTTTTTGTATGTGTATAATACATGCATACATAAGATATATGTGTAAGTGTTAGTCGAATCACAATATCGTGTGCACGCATGATGATGGTATATTATAACATGTGTGCATTAACGTGTGAGTCAAATTTTATATGAAGTAATATGTATGTATTATGTGTATGTGTATGTGCATGTAAAAGTTTTAATGTAATATTTTGTGTAGTATTAATACATGTGATATACAAAGGTATGATAGTTACGTATAAGTGTGGTGTTGGTTTAAATGAGATGATTATAAACTAACAACCTAATGTCAACAATAGTTGTTTTGGAATCCTTGAACTAAATAACATGATTATATGGGTATTGGTATGAAACCGAACCGAAAACGTGAAAACGAACATAAACTCTATTGGAGTATTTTATCTAACTAGTAGAACTTGTTCAGGTCGTTGGTCGACCTAGGAAATTATGTTCTTGTTGATTTACATATAGCTGCGCAAAGCTAAGGTGAGTTTCACGGCCCCTTTTACTATTTTTCCCGTTGGGGGAGAAAGCATGCACAAAACTAAATTTGATAATGGTATTTACTTTATATCACTTGATTATGAAGCGTGAATCATAACAAGTTGTTAAAGTCCTCACTAAATCTTCGAGCCGTTAATATACGGGGTATAGCGAGGAAGTTCGGGTTGTACTACTGGGTTTGACAAACCCCACCCTCGGCTGGGAGCCGGGAAGGTGTGAATTGTCCTATGTTGTTGGTCCATTGTTGTTGTTAGCAATGGTGTCGAGGCGCAAATAATAGTCAGCTCGGTATCGAAACGCTTAAATAATAAGAAACTGGGTTCGCTACCCAACGATATAATTGTATTTTACATTATCGGCTGTTGTTGTATTTTTACTTATTTAAACCTGTGAACTCACCAACCTAATGTTGACACGATTTAGCATGTCTTTCTCAGGTACTGTGCACGGATTAGGAGCATGGTTTGGTTAAGTCTTAGTTGCATTCACAACTCTTTTTATTTTATTTTTATTAGACTTGGTTTTTGGAACGCGCGGTTTGCACATTGAATTGTTTGGGATTTTTATTTATGCTTCCGCACTGAAACATATTTTAAACATGGTTTTTGTTAATGTTGGTTTTTAAATTCATATAGAGGTCATTCAATGTAACTAATGGCAATGAGATCCTGGCTGTCACGCCCCAAACGGTATAACTCCGTTAGTGGAAATTGGGGGTGTGACAGATTGGTATCAGAGCCATTGGTTATAGCGAACTAGGGTTGCATTGCATTCTAGACTATAACTGTACACTGCATTAGTTACACTTGTGTGAACTTATAAGTGACCCATTACTTATCGCATTTAGGGTACACTTAGTGGTCTTACAAATTTTGCCACTATGTCATTTAAACCAAATTTTTGGGATTACTTGAGAATCATTATCTTTGCATTTCAACTTTAGACTTACATCATTACGGCAACCAACCGGTGGGACCGGCACCTAATGAATAAGAGTACAAGAACAATAAAACTGGCTTGTTTTTCTATAAACTCATTTTTAGTGAGGTTTTAACTTGGTAGTCGTGTGACTTACTCATGGTATCACACGTCACATGTTATGTGACTTATTCAGGTGTTATAACATGTTACTTGATACAACTCTTATGTGCTCTAATATGTTACTTAGATGTCTTGGTGTGTTCCGTGTTCATGATTATTGTATTCTCACTACATGTTACTACTAGTCTTACCTGAATACTCTTCATTAACTTATAGTATTCTTGACATGTTCTCTTTATAAGTACATCACACATAGCATAAACTTGTAGTATGATTGCCTGATACTAAAAAAAAAAAAACTCTTACCTATCCTATAACTAAAAGAGAATAGAAAGAGACACCACATTGATAAGCACAAAACAATGAGTATGATAAGGCATAAGGTTAAGGCACCCGATGGGAGACAAACTAGGGTGGTTGTGTAAGGTAAATTGGCGATTATGGGTGCGCAACGTAATGGTGAATTTACAGGTACACAATGATCCTGGTAAAACCTTTCGTGTGGATATACTCTAAACACAACAATGCAGAACCAATTTGTACGAATTTATCTGAAATAAAAGCCTATTCTATATAACCATTGATAATTTCATCCTTGGATGACATACAACTTATCGTATACACCTAAATAAGATATATACGAATCCCATCTTGTGATGACATTGTCTTAACGGTTCATCCTTGGATGATGGACACTTACAATACAACCATGGGGGACAAACAATAAAACTAAGATACGTACGATATACCTTACGTCAAGTGTACCGTACATACATAAACATCTTACTACGTAAGTCCATCAGTAATGACCCTATAACAAATTAATTTAAAAAAAATATATTGTGAACTAAATAAGCTTCCACTACTATATCTAGATCCTAATGATAACGATTCATTTACTCTATATCAGTTTAAATCCCTCAGCTAAAACTTTTACCTTACCAAAATTCACAGACCTACGATACGTGGTCGGGTACTTCAGATTCTGGTCAGTGTGTTATGAACTTTTGCCAAAATCCGGTTATATGTTAACATAATGGTTTCTTCAATCGAAAGTTAAACAAACCTATATATGTAAGAATTCCTCGGAGGAATCACATAAAGATAACAACTTATTTGTAAAATCTCTTTCTATTTAACATTCAGGATCACTCTTCATAAAGAGAATCCATGTCATTTAAATATTCATCATAATACCTCATAATATATTAGGCTCGTTCCTCATTCATAATATTTCAAAATAAACAAAACTCGAAGTTGTTTATGACGTATATAAGTTTGGATATTGAATGCATTTCATGACTCTAAGGATTCACGTGACGAATGCTACCATAAACAATAAACTATCAATACCAACTAATACTTCAGAGCGAGTTTTATCCATTACGGTCCAGCATAACCTCTTAATTCGGCGCATCTTGATACATCGTAGTAGTTGCTAAGAAATACTGTGATCAACTCTATTATTGTCATTTGACATTCTAAACACGCCAAATCCTTTCTTAGAAGGCCAGTTAGTCCAAGAAATCCCATTTTGTATGTAACAAGCTCCCTTGGTCAAAGTATTTTAAGTCTCAATGTAATCAACTATTATCTAGTCATCCTAAACTGTGAAATCCAAGAATAAGAAACTACATACTTGATTATCGGTTTAAATCGTGGACCGAGAATCCAAAACACTCAAACCTGGTAAGATCCTTATAATCGAAGTTGTTAGAATTTAAAGCGTGGACCAGAGTCTATATAGGAGCGTGAAAATCTATTATTGAACAACCATTCTTAACAATTCAAAATGATAACGTCTTATATTAATAATATTGATTAAATTTCGGGTTGAAATTTCATTCAACAAGGGGATGGTGTGATAATCCAAAAAAAATTTTTCTTCTCGCTTCTTCCTTGCAAACTCAAACCTTTACCAACCTTACTTAATTTTCGGGACGAAAATTCTATCAACAAGGGGATGATGTGACACCCGTCAATTTCCGGTTAACATCGTTAACCAAACTAAACCAAGTTAATTCCACATTAATTAATTAATAGTATTAATTCGACTAAAAAACTAAATAAAGAGTTATTACAAAAAAAATATAATAATTCAAGCAGTTATTAGATCACAATGAGCGACGTTTAAATAATATAATGATATAATTCAACGAGTTATTAGCTCGCTTGACTCGAAAGTTGCTGAAAATTTAAGGAATGATTCTGTAATATTCTATACGTGATACAAAGTACAGGGTTCAATTAGTAATTAATTAAAAGTTAAACTTATTAAGTTTGGAAACAAGTTAAACCAAATTAATAAACTAGGGACTAAATTGCAAATTTGAAAACTATATATATATATACCTCACCACCGCGTCACCGTCCTCTCTGCCCCGGTGCAAACCGCAACCACTATCGCCACTTACGGCAACAACCGCTATCGTCTTAATCACCATCCTCGCCGCCACTTCATTACCCATTGCCAACCGCTGTTGCCATAACTCGGACACCCCCACCACCACCGACAACCTCCAAGTGAACTCTACGGACACCGGTGAAGCACCGTCTATACTTTCCGGTAAGTTTTCAGTAACACGTGTTATAGTTTCGGCTCGTTACGGTTCTGGTTTCGGTTACGGGTCAGGTTCAAATCAGATACGTTCGGTATAATTGCATGTAAAAGTGGTGTGTATAGGTATATACGTTTATAGCAATGTAAGATATATGTACGGATGTTGTTTTTGCTATTGATGTTGTCGATTTCAATTTGTAGGCATATATATGTATATACCATGCATGATCTATTTAGTAAGCATGTCTAGTGCATAAATATATAGATGTATGTATAGGTATACAGATGAATTTGGTCATGTGTAGACTGTGGTTACAAAATTATGCATGCAAAATATATATATGATCAATATGAGTGTTGAAACTTGAAAGGCATAGGATATTATATATGTAAATGCATGAGTTAGTATGATGTTAAATTTGGTGTATTTAAATTATGGAGTTGTGTATGTTATTAGGAAATAGTAGTAGACATTAAGGATGATGATATATTTATAGGACTTGGTGATCCTTGTAATGTGATGTAGGTGTGAGTTGAACATAACAGATTTGGCAGTTGCTTTTTGTATGTGTATAATACATGCATACATAAGATATATGTGTAAATATTAGTCGAATCACAATATCGTGTGCACGCATGATGATGGTATATTATAACATGTGTGCATTAACGTGTGAGTCAAATTTTATATGAAGTAATATGTATGTATTATGTGTATGTGTATGTGCATGTAAAAGTTTTAATGTAATATTTTGTGTAGTATTAATATATGTGATATACAAAGGTATGTAAGTTACGTATAAGTGTGGTGTTGGTTTAAATGAGATGATTATAAACTAACAACGTAATGTCAACAATAGTTGTTTTGGAATCCTTGAACTAAATAACATGATTATATGGGTATTGGTACGAAACCGAACCGAAAACATGAAACCGAACCGAAAACGTGAAACCTAACATGAACTCTATTAGAGTACTTTATCTAACTAGTAGAACTTGTTCAGGTCGTTGGTCGACCTAGCAAATTCTGTTCTTGTTGATTTACATATAGCTGCGTAAAGCTAAGGTGAGTTTCACGGCCCCTTTTACTATTTTTCCCGTTGGGGGAGAAAGCATGCACAAAACTAAATTTGATTATGGTATTTACTTTATATCACTTGATTATTAAGCGTGAATCATAACAAGTTGTTAAAGTCCTCACTAAATCTTCGAGCCGTTAATATACGGGGTATAGCGAGGAAGTTCGGGTTGTACTACTGGGTTTGACAAACCCCACCCTCGGCTGGGAGCCCGGAAGGTGTGAATTGTCCTATGTTGTTGGTCCATTGTTGTTGTTAGCAATGGTGTCGAGGCGCAAATAAATCTCAGTCAGCTCGGTATCGAAACGCTTAAATAATAAGAAAGTGGGTTCGCTACCCAACGATATAATTGTATTTTACATTATCGGCTGTTGTTGTATTTTTACTTATTTAAATCTGTAAACTCACCAACCTAGTGTTGACACGATTTAGCATGTCTTTCTCAGATACTGTGCACGGATTAGGAGCATGGTTTGGTTAAGTCTTAGTTGCATTCAAAACTCTTTTTATTTTATTTTTATTAGACTTGGTTTTTGGAACGCGCGGTTTGCACATTGAATTTTTGGGATTTTTATTTAAGCTTCCGCACTGAAACATATTTTAAACATGGTTTTTGTTAATGTTCGTTTTTAAATTCATATAGAGGTCATTCAATGTAACTAATGGCAATGAGATCCTGGCTTTCACGCTCCAAACAGTATAACTCCGTTAGTGGAAATTGGGGGTGTGACAGATTTTATGTGAAAATTTGTTGATTTCTTTAAAGGTTGATTTTTTGATCAAATTTGTTTTTCGTGTGATTATATAGGTAAATGTCGTGGTTTTTTATGAAAATTTTTTGTGTTTTCGAAAGTTGATTTTTTTATAAAAATTTTTTTGGGTGTGATTATATAGGTAATGTGGTGGTTTTATGTGAAAATTCTTGATTTTTTTGAAAATTGATTTTTTGATCAAATTTGTTTTTTGTGAGATTATATAGGTAAGTATTGTGATTTTATGTGAAAATTTTTAATTTTTTCAAAAGTTGATTTTTTGATAAAGTTTGGTTTGGTGTGATTAAATATAGGTAAAATGTTTTGGTTTTGTATGAAAATTTGTTAATTTTTTGAAAGTTGATTTTATGATCAAATTTTTTTTAGTGTGATTATATATTACATGTTGTGGTTTTATGTGAAAATTTTTGATTTTTTCAAAAGTTAATTTTTTGATCAAATTTTTTGTTCGTGTGATTATATAGGTAAATATTGTGGTTGTATCTGAAACTTTTTTATTTTTTCAAAAGTTGATTTCTTAATCAAATTTGTTTTTGGTGTGATTATATACGTAAATGTTGTGCTATTATGTAAAGTTTTTGATTTTTTCAAAAGTTGATTTTTTGATCAAATTTGTTTTTGGTGTTATTATATAGGTAAATGTTGATAGTTCGAGATGAACCGAGCTTAGATCTAGATCTGAGATTGTTTGGGGATGTTGTTTGCAATTAGTGATGGGGAATCTCACTAATTGTGACACCCCGTAAATTCTGTCTAACACCGTTAACTACTTTTAACTAGTCCGTTAAGTTTTATATAAGTTTAGGGTTCGTTTAGTAATTAATTAAACAAAGTTATAAACTTAAAAACCCAACTAAATAACATACTAAACTTCAAGGGCCAAATGTGAAAATTGAAAAATTATAAACCCAACCCCACACCCAAAACCCGTTGCATGTTTTCTTCTTTCTTCTACCATCGACACACAACATACACCGAACCCTAAATCGGCCGCCACAAATCAACACCATCATCATCTTCGTTCCTCCGGTAGCCACAAAGTGCAAACACAGTAACCTCCCCCTCCACCTCCCTTTTTCGTCGGTGACAGAAAAACCGAACAGCAGCTGGTACATTGTGGCTCCGGCGAACCTGCAACTCCGGCAATCTCTGCGATAGTAGGATTCATCATCAAAACCTTGTTCGCATCAGTCACCACTTCTTGCGAGTATGTTTCAGATTCTCTGGTTGTCCGTATTCGACCGGTTTCGTGTTACGGTTTCGTTTTTCGGTTGTTTCGGGTTCACTTTCGTGATACGACTGTTTCGGTTAGATCGGACGTGTGTTATGTATGTGTAAACTGATATGTGTATTGTATGTAAACTGCGATGGGTGCTATGATTGTGAATGTGTATATCTAAGTTTAGCATTTAACCGTATGTATATATAACATGTGATCAAGATCTCGTAGTGTATGTGTGTATGTGTGTATGCGTGTATGCGTGTATGCGTGTATGCGTGTATGCGTGTATGCGTGTATGCGTGTATGCGTGTATGCGTGTATGCGTGTATGCGTGTATGCGTGTATGCGTGTATGCGTGTATGCGTGTATGCGTGTATGCGTGTATGCGTGTATGTGTGTATGTATGTATGTATGTATGTATGTATGTATGTATGTATGTATGTATGTATGTATGTATGTATGTATGTATGTATGTATGTATGTATGTATGTATGTATGTATGTATGTATGTATGTATGTATGTATGTATGTATGTATGTATGTATGTATGTATGTATGTATGTATGTATGTATGTATGTATGTATGTATGTATGTATGTATGTATGTATGTATGTATGTATGTATGTATGTATGTATGTATGTATGTATGTATGTATGTATGTATGTATGTATGTATGTATGTATGTATGTATGTATGTATGTATGTATGTATGTATGTATGTATGTATGTATGTATGTATGTATGTATGTATGTATGTATGTATGTATGTATGTATGTATGTATGTATGTATGTATGTATGTATGTATGTATGTATGTATGTATGTATGTATGTATGTATGTATGTATGTATGTATGTATGTATGTATGTATGTATGTATGTATGTATGTATGTATGTATGTATGTATGTATGTATGTATGTATGTATGTATGTATGTATGTATGTATGTATGTATGTATGTATGTATGTATGTATGTATGTATGTATGTATGTGTGTGTGTATGTATGTATGTATGTATGTATGTATGTGTGTATGTATGTATGTGTGTATGTATGTATGTGTGTATGTATGTATGTATGTGTGTATGTATGTATGTGTGTATGTATGTATGTGTGTATGTATGTATGTGTGTATGTGTGTATGCGTGTATGTGTGTATGCGTGTATGGATGTATGTATGTATGCGTGTATGTCTGTATGTATGTATGTATGAATGCGTGTATGTATGTATGTATGTATGTATGTATGTATGTATGTATGTATGTATGTATGTATGTATGTATGTATGTATGTATGTATGTATGTATGTATGTATGTATGTATGTATGTATGTATGTATGTATGTATGTATGTATGTATGTATGTATGTATGTATGTATGTATGTATGTATGTATGTATGTATGTATGTATGTATGTATGTATGTATGTATGTATGTATGTATGTATGTATGTATGTATGTATGTATGTATGTATGTATGTATGTATGTATGTATGTATGTATGTATGTATGTATGTATGTATGTATGTATGTATGTATGTATGTATGTATGTATGTATGTATGTATGTATGTATGTATGTATGTATGCGTGATATAGTGTATGTATGTGATGAATGTATATATGTATGTATGTATGTATGTATGTATGTATGTATGTATGTATGTATGTATGTATGTATGTATGTATGTATGTATGTATGTATGTATGTATGTATGTATGTATGTATGTATGTATGTATGTATGTATGTATGTATGTATGTATGTATGTATGTATGTATGTATGTATGCGTGATATAGTGTATGTATGTGATGAATGTATATGAACCTGCGTTTCGTATATATATATATATATATATATATATATATATATATATATATATATACATGTTACAGTGATTGTATGTATGCCGCTATGTATACATAATATGTGTGTGTGCATAAGTTTGTATATATATATATACATATATATATATATATATATGTTACGGTGTATGTATGTATACGGCTATATGATAGTAAAGGATTTATGCATGTGCGTATGTATGATTCTATATGGCAGAAAAATGACAGCGTGTGTGTGTAAGATATTGCAAAACAGAAACTACAGCAACATGTAGAAAGCTATATATACTACATTAATAAACAAATTACATGGGTAAAATAGTCATTTAACAAATTCCTTAATTTTCAACACATACCCTACATAAAACCCTAATTCCTACATCTAGACTACACCCGCCTCCTTCACAATCCAATTTAAAAACAAAAACACCCGCTTCCTTCACACCGGTTCAACACATACCCTACATCCGCCTCCTTCAACGCTGCTACCACCATCATCTTCATCATCTTCTAAAGCCTCCTTCATCGATGCTAGAATCGCTGTCTCCACATCATGTCGCAGGTATGAAACCTAGGTTAGTTTTCGATCTTTGCTTTAAATTTTTTACATCTAAAGCTCTAATCTAGGATGGTCGTGTTCCACATGTATAAACTTAGGTTAATGCTTCATCTCTTGCGTCGTCGGTTTATTAAATATTTTATCACATGGTTGCTTCATGTTCTTGAATTGAAATCGTGGCTTAAATCTGGACTCAAAAGGTATTTCTCACTCTCACTGATTGATAATTTTTTGCAGACATGGTTACATGATTATTTCTAAATGTCATTCAAGGATTCAGCTTTGCGGTTTGGACCCGGTGGCATTGCTGGGTCAGATTGTTGAGTGGTGGAGTTTACAAGAGTGAAGTTGATGCACTGTTAAATGTGAAGATCAGAACCAAAGATAAATTCAATCTCAAGGTTTTTGTTTTCTTGATCTTGTGTGTGTGAAGTGTGCGTTTTTGCAGCTTATATGATGTTATTTTTTTGTGGGCTTTTAGGAAAAATCTGAGATAATGACTGATTATATGAAAAGACTTAAAATGTGTGTGAGATTGTTTCAAGATTTTGAATGGGAGGCTCTCTTCATAACACGAGAAGCTTAAAAACTGTTTGAATCAGAAGAGACGAAATCCAATGAAATGGGTATAGATTTGATTTCAATTTTTAATTTGATTTCCCCCATTTGATTAATTTGTTAATTTGTTTACTTGGTTTGTAGAAAGGCTAATGATTGCAAAGGAAGAAGAACTGAACTCAACAATCCATGAATTGCAAACGCTTTACTTTGTTTCACAAGAGAAACTCACTAAAGAAGAAGCTGAAAAACTGGTACAATTTGAATCAATTGTCTAATTGTTTCACTTATTGGTTCAGTTGTTGATAGCTGATCTTGATTTCAGGCTGCAATTGAATCATTGACAACAGAGAAGAATGCCCTAATGACAGTTGAAAGGTCACTAGCCTCTCTTATAGAATATCTTGAAAAAGCTCTCAAAGAGAATTCTAGCTTGAATCAAAAGGTTAACATAAATGGATCTTCATCATTTTGATATCTATGGTTAATAAAATCTAACCAATTATTCCTTATTCAGGTAATATCGCTCAATGATATGTATAAGAGATTACAGGAGTACAACGGCAGATTACAACAATACAAAAGTAAGCTCCAAATCGAGCGTAATCAGACCAGTGAGACCCTTAATAAATTTGAACGCGAGAAAGCTGCTGTGACAACCCGCAAGTTCCAGTCTAACACCGTTAACGATCTCTCATTTATTCGGTTAAGTTTTATTAACTTTGGGGTTAGTTTGGTAATTTACTAAACTAAGTAATTAACTTGCAACTTAGATAACATAAGTCATAATTCTATAAGGGCCAAAAGAGTAAATTTAATTATATAATTCCAACCCTAAGCCGACCCCCCCTTGCAAACATAATCAACGTTTTTTTTTCTTCTGTTTCTCTCTTCGCCGGCAATAAGCAAAGACAGCGGCAGCCATTCGATAATTCTCTGCCGTCTAAACCACCACTCGCACCACTCATCACTTGGTCACCGTTTATACGCACCACCGTACACCACTTACCACCCGCAGAACGCATCATGTTAGCAAGACAGTAGGACCGAGCATTGTTCCGACGTCGTCGGACCACCGTTCATCATCTCCGATCACTTCTATTTATCACTCTTGTCAAAACGGTAAGCAAAAACTACTCTATAATTCATTAATCCAACAATCTAGTTCCGGGTTTCGTTCGGTTTCGTTGTGGGGTACGGGTTGTTTTCGGTTCAGTTCAGACTTAAAGATGATATGTATGGGTGCGACATAATGAATTTAACAGGCTTGAATTACGAATGGTTGGTATGTTAAATTATATGTATGCGATTGTATGAAATTGTTTATGGCCAATATGTATGTAATTCATGACTGTGTATATATAGGTGTGGGTATGATCATGCTGTATGTATATATGTAAATCACAACCAACAATAGTCGTATGTGGCATGTGTATGTATTTGATGATATAAATATTGATCGTGTATATGTGTAAGGCAGTGTGTATGAATAAGTTTGTATGTGTAGTAATGTAACAGCAGTGTGTTTATATAATTGTGATATGCATGTATGTATCTTGTGTGTGTATATATATGTGCACAAAGTAGTAACAGAATATGAAAATATGTATGTAGATGGGATTGGTGTGAATGTATGCGCGCATGTGTAGCTGAAATGTCAATGAATGTATGTAGGAAATTAACCAGAAAACCGTCTGAAATATATATACATATGTAAATGTGTGTGTAGGAGTTGAGTAAATAGGTATACATAAATGGGTGGAACGACGGTCGTGATGTATATATAAATATGTATGTGTGTAATTTGTTGAGTATATGATGAGTAGGTAGACGGAGGTGCACGGATAGTATTGAATACAACATGTTGTGACGAAATATATATATATGTAAAAATGTAAATGTATAAGTGTTGTGATTGCTAATTGATCATAATGATTACGGTATGTTGATAATGATACTGTGGCGTGGTTCTTAGTAATGATGATAGGATTGTTAAGTTGTGGTTGTGGTCAGTTTAGGTGATGTTGTGTCGATGAGGTTGTTAGATGATGTTGTGTTGATAATGAGAATGATGATGTGCATATTATGTGGTCATGGTAAATGAGCATGGTTTTAATATATTGATGACTTAATTGTAGGATTCATGATAAATGTATGGTATGATGATTTTGTGGGATAGTACATTAGTTGGTGAATCGATGATAATGTTAGTTTGGTAATTATGGTAATGCTGCTTGATGGTAATATTTTAGGTATGATTCAAATGGGCACATGATGAATTAATACATGCGTGTGTTATGTAATATTTCAGTTTACCAATCATAGCGTAGCTTGATATCGGGCATGCGTAGTTGTCATGGGTATGCATTGCATGAAATTTAAATGTAATAGGATAATTTTATAGGTTGTGTATATATAGTTATAGTGTGCATTAAATACTTGATCTTGCTTGGGGAACGAAACCGAACCGGACACGTGAAACCCTACGTGTAACATGACCCGCATGAGAACCAGACTCATGTACAGTTACGCTGTTTATAATTATTATTAAATTATTAAGCAGGCCATAGGGTGATCTAGGGTTCTTGTTTGCATTTTCGCTGTTACTTTTGCTGTGCGCTTCAAAGGTGAGTTCTTTGCCCGCTTTTAAATATTTTTCGGGGAGAAAACATACAAATGTTTTTACACGCCTTCGGGCAACTATTATACAGCGCCTTCGGACGGACTGCATTTTTATACTTTCGGGTAGGGCCTTCGGGCAAGATTTTAAACAGCCTTGGGCTGAGTTTTTATGCCTTCGGGCAAGATTCTAATGGCCTTCGGGCGACGGTTTATGCCTTCGGGCTACGGTTTATGCCTTTGGGCAGGGCCTTCGGGCAACGGTTTTGATAAAACAAAGTTCTATTGTCTAACTGTTTATTTTACTAAGCATGATTCCACCCAAGCCTAAAGTCCTTTCCTTTTTGTCGAGATTATTAATATACAGTGGGTATAACGGGGAAATTTGAGTAGTACTACGGGTTCGGCAGACCCCATCATGCTGGATTGGTTTCCAGGTGGTGCAAATTGTCCTTTAACTTTTGGTCACCCGTCGTGGTGGTAACAAGGCAACCTTATCGTATCGTTCAGTTTAATCTCGACGTGCTCATGTAGTAAACGAGGTGGTCTAGCTAACCAGCAATAGTAATGATGTTTATCGGTTAAACGGTTTCAGTATTTTTATATACTCTTGTTACTTAAACTCATTGAACTCACCAACATTATTTGTTGACTCGTTTTAGTATGTTTTCTCAGGTGGCTAGGAGCTATGCACGTAGGACATATCATGCATGAGTCGTTTTATTTTATTTTGAATAGTTATTTACGTTGTTGGCTTTAATGAAAATAAATGACGGTTTGTGCTAGACTGTTGAGCACAAGTTTATTTAAATAATGAGTTTGTTTAAAAGCTTCCGCTAAACTTTGAAAACTTACATTTTTATACCCTGAGTTTTGGGTTAACGTTTAAGTTATACTTCTATTTAAAACATTGAGTCAGTGTTACTGTAGCTAATGGCTTGAGATCCTAGTATGTCACACGCCTAACGGATGCCCCGTTTGTGGAAAATTGAGGGTGTGACAGCTGCTTTAATGGAGAATTTAAGCAACTTACGAGGCTACCACAAGTCTCAGCAGGATCAACTAACTTCGAACAAAGTTCGTTTTAAATACCCATGTTAAAATTCATAACCTTTTTGCTTATTTTCATGATATTTTACTAAACATTTGAGTGGTTTTTAGGTGAGTTTAGAAGAGTAATTAAAGCTAAAAGATGCTCTAGCAAGTGAAGTTGGATGTTTGAGAAGAGATTTGCATCAAGTGAGAGAAGGTCATGATCGAGAATTGTCATTAGTTCAAGATTTGACAGCTGAACTGGTGCAATATACTGAATGTACAGGAAAATCAGCAGCTGAGTTGTTTACCCTAAAATCAAGATCAGTTGAGCTTGAGTTTAATAGACACCCATTTATTTCTTTTATGTAGAAGTTGGGTTAAAAGGGTGATCTTACTGCTTCAGTGGAAATGGGTCATGATCATATATTTAACAACTGCACATCGTAACAGCAGTAGCATTACATTCATAGAAATAACAGCAGCAACAGTGGCTGATTTCAATAATCAAAGTGTTTCAATAATCAATGTGTTGTGCCAGAGCTGAATTTTGCCGCAATTCCGCTGTCTTTTGCAGGTGATTTATGTAGTGTTTTTTAGTTGATATTTGTTGCATTTTGTAGCTATCTATGTAGCATTTTGTAACTAATATTGTAATGTTTTGGAGTAGAAATTCATTTTCACAGCCCCATGACAGCAGCCATACGCTGCTGTTTGGTGTCACTATGATTGCAAAAGGATAAATTTGAAGTTATCTATTGCTACTAATCATACATGATGTTGGATGCTACTTCTTATATGTATCTAGCAGCCAACATCATGTATGATCATTAGCAATAACAAGTTACCTAATTAATATATACATGTAGGCATCTGTTCTCAATGACTATCCAATACTTTTAGGTATTTGTATAGAAGAATAAGAAGGCAAATAAGCAGGCAGCACATGCATTTATCTTTTATATATATCTTGGTTATCTTATGATGGATAAAATAGGAAGGTTATACATGTAGATAACAATTTTTGTGTAATCCTTGCAGCATATCAAAGTTGTTCAGCAGATGGGGGTGAAAAGAGGCATATAAAGGGCATTGAAGGACTGAATTTTATGAAGAGTTGATAAGGTAAATAAGAGGAACAAAGTGCATATAAGTATCCCTAATATTATGGGTTAAAAATGCAAAAGTGGCTTGTGTGGGATGGTAGCAGCCCCATCACAGCAGCTATACGCTGCTGTTTGGTTTCGTTAGGACTGTAAACTAGTTCAATTTGAAGTTACATACTGCTACTAACCATACCTGAAGTTGGCTACTACTTATATGATTTTCGTTCCATTTTATTTTAAGCTTTTTTTGTATTACTATGAGTAACTATTTAAATTCTAACTATTCATGAATGTGTGTGGTGTAAATGGGTCATGTTTATGTGTCCTGAAATCTGTCGTACCTCATTGGTCAATGTGTTTTAGGTTGTAACTTGAAACAAACAGTTGTTACTGATGCACATGACATGCTGTTAACCAGGTTGACCCATCACCAAATTGTCTTAACTATAACAGCCGCATCACATAGTGTCGGAAATGATCATATTTTTATCAGTTGTTCATCATAACAGCAGTAGCATTGCATTCATAGAAATAACAGCAGCAACAGCTGTTGATTTCAATAATCAAAGTGTTTTTTTATTTGAGTGTGTGTGCATGCAGGGGGAGGGGGGTTAATATTTGTTTGTGTTGTGCCATAGCTGAATTTTGCCGCAATTCTGTTGTCTTTTGTAGGTGATTTATGTAGTTTTTTAGGTGATATTTGTTGCATTGTTGCAGCTATCTATGTAGCATTTTGTAGCTAATATTGTAATGTTTTGGAGTATTTATTCATTTTCGCAGCCCCATGACAGCAGCTATACGCTGCTGTTTGGTGTCATTGTGATTGCAAAAGGTTCAATTTGAAGTTACATATTGGTACTAATCATACCTGAATTTGGCTACTACTTATATGATTTTTGTGAGAACCCAAATTTTATTTTTTTATTTTTGTCATTGCAGCCCCAAACCCTTACTGACCTTACTTAATTTTCGGGACGAAAATTCTTTCAACAAGGGGATGATGTGACACCCGACATTTTAGGTTAACACCGTTCATTTAGATCTCGTAAATTCTATTAACTCCTCTAGTAAATAATACTTTTTCGCGTGTTACACTTAATTAAAAACTATAAATGATGCATTAATAAATATATTATGATAATACAGAGAATTATTATTTGGATCACAACGAGTCCTAACTTCCAATTAGTAATTCGAAGATTTATAGGATAAAATGACTTGCAAAAGTCAACGGGATCATTTCATAAATTGGACGTGTCGTATTAATATGTGGTTCGATTGTTAAGTTATTGAAGAATAAATGATATGAGTTTGAGTCCAAAACTAAATAAAAACAAAATAAACTTTAGGGGCTAGTTTGCAATATACCAATACTTAGTTCATATTAAAACCAACCCATCTCTTCCCTTCTTCCCATATTCACGTAAATAAAAATATACATATATATATATATATACAAACCCTATTCTTCTAAAAGAATACGCAGCCGCCGTTTACCATCTCCGACACTTGCAACCACCATTTCCATCACTAACACAACCTTCGGCAACCACCGCAAGCATCATAACACACCACTGCATCCTTATTTTCCGTCACCATTAATCGTTAGAACCATCACCATTGTTTTCAAGCAACAGCAGCCGCTACAAACCCCAAAGAGACACCGACGAGGACCGTAACACTCCTACGAATCCTATTTTTCCTCTTGAACCGCTCTGGTAAGCTTTACTCCATTTCGTTACTAATTTCTAGTTACGGCTTCGGTTTTTCGCGGGTGTGGGTTGATGTGGATCGGTTACTATATGTATATACGTGTGTGTTTTGAGTTAATGGATACAATGAATGTAAATTATATTGTGTAACATATATATTGTAAGAGTGTAGTATGCAGAGTATGTATTGTATGCATTATGTGTTGGTGTGTAGTCAAATATATATATATATATATATGCTCTTTAGTGAACTTGTGTTTGGATATATTGTTTAAGTTTTCTTGATATCGTGTACATATCGGATTATGTTTTAGTAACCATATATAATGAATTGGAAACATATGGGTTATTACAAGAATATAACGACATATATATAACCAATATACTTGCATCAAGTGAAGGGGTATATACATGGTTTTTTTGTGATGTGGTCTTGTATTAATGAGGTGGATCATTTTAGTTGTTATCATATATATACGTTCTTTTTTTTTTAGTTTTGTTATTTGCTAATACTTTAGATTTGGTTTATGTAGATAAAGGTTAATTAGGCTGGAGAATATGTGAATAGATGAATGAAGAGTAACTCGCACATGAATTATAATTTGGATAAGCATACTGATAGTAAGGGATAGTAATATAAGTAAATAATTGATGTATATTTGGCATTGGTATGTATAACATGTAAACCTGGTAATTATGTTTTGTGTGGTATTGGCTTGAATGAGATGTTAAGTTAATAGCCTAATGTCTAATTATAATATGTGTCACTTGTAAAAAAGAAGTAATGTTTTGGATGATCAAATTATTAAGCTAAGTGTATAAAATCATGAAGTCAATAATATAATTGTATTTGCTATTGTATTTGCTATTTATACGAAACCAAACGGGGAATGCGAAACCGAACGTAACTCTGTTAGAGTAAATTTGTAGCTCACTAGTCGAATTTAAACAGGTCATTGGTGGACCTTGGAAGTTCTATATATATATTTTTTTGTGCTAAGTATTTGTAGCTGCGCAACCTAAGGTGAGTTTCACTGCCCCTTTTACTCTTACTTACTCTTTTTGGGGAGATGCAAGTTGTACATATTCTTTTCTTTTCATGGATTAGTAAGATAGTATGATCACATGGGTACCTAGTGTCAGTACTTTTGCCTTACGTTTGGACTGTTAATTATATTGCAAAGCGAGGAAATTTTGAGTAGTACTACTGGGTCTGACAAACCCCATCCGGGCTGGTCGCGCCAGCATGACTGGAGGTCAAACGGGTGTTCAATTGTCCTATCATTTACCGTGCCTGGGAGGCATTGGCTTGAGGCATTCATTTCTTTACATTACTGTCAGCTTCGGTCGTAAACACTTTCGTACACTAGTGTAACATGCATAGTAGTCTAGCTAACTACTTGATATACTATTAGATTACTGAATCTGCTTTTAAAATTTACTTTCTAGTTTTATAAACCTGTGAACTCACCAACTTTATGTTGATACACTTTAGCTTGCATTCTCAGGTCGTTGAAGGTTTGAGCATCTGGTAGGGCATGGCATGCATTACTGCACTTACATATTTTGAACTTATGTTTTGAAGTTTTCTCACTTGCATTGGTTTGGGCGCGTGTTTTGCGCATTTACTTTCTTTAAACCTTGGTTGGTTTGGATTTACATTACTTTATGCTTCCGCAGTTTACATTTACTCTGAGACGGTTTTCTCATTTATGAGACACGTATGGTTTTCAAAATTCATATAGAGTCGTTTGTGTAACTAATGACTGAGATCCTGGTTTGTCACACGCCTAACGGTAAAACTCCGTTAGTGGAATTTGGGGGTGTGACAGATTGGTATCAGAGCCCATTGGTTATAGCGAACTAGGTTTGCATTGCATTCTAGACTATAACTGTACACTGCATTAGTTACACTTGAGTAAACATTTCTTAACCCATTACTTGATTCGCATTAAGCGTGGACTTGCTAGTGTTACAACCTTATTGTCTCGTCATGTCGTTTAAGACAAATTCTTTTGGGATTACATGAGAAACATTTTCTTTGCACCTTGACTTGAGACTTACATCGTTATGGCAACCAACCGGTGGGACCGGCGCCTAATGAATAGGAGTACAAGAACAATGGAACTAGATTTTTCTTTCTTTCTAGAAACTCATTCATAGTGAGGTTTTGACTTGATAGTTATGTGACCTACTATGTGTTACTATACGTCACTTGTTATGTGATACATTCATTTGCTGTAACATATTAGTTTTAGGACACATTTATATGTTGTAACATGTTGCTTATTGTGTAGACCACTAAGTGTTGAAACATGCTACCTACTTTTTTTTTGATGTTTTCATTTCTTATGATTATTGTATGTTCATTACATGTCCCTAGCAGACTTACCTGGATAATATGATGAAAACATAGGATAATTGACGTATGATTCCCCATAGATACATCACACTGATCATAAAAACTTGTAGCGGATTTTACTTATGCTAGTTGCAAGCATACCATACTTCTTTTAGACACCCTATATTCGAAATAAGATAAAATATTTCATAAGATGTGAAGAAAACAATACGTATGATTAAAGCCCTTGATGGGAGACAAACTAGGTCAATTGTGTAAGGTAAATTGACGATTGCGGGTGCGCAACGTAATGGTGAATTTACAGGTACACAATGATCCTGGCAAAACCTTTCGTGTGGACATACCCAAAACACAACAATGCATAACCAATTTTTATGGATTTATCTGAATACAAGTCTATTCCATATAACCAGTGATAAAATTCCATCCTTGGATGACATACAACTTATCATATACACCTAAATAAGATATATACGAAGCCCATCTTGTGATGACATTGTCTTAAAGGTTCATCCTTGGATGATGGACACTTACAATATAACCATGGAAGAAAAAAAATAAAATAAAATAAAATAAAAACGAAGATACGTACGATATACCTTACATCAAATGTATCATACATATATAATAATAAATAAATAAAGACAAGCTTAATAAGCTTCCACTACTATATCTAGATCCTAATGATAACGATTCATTTCCCCTATATCAATTTAAATCCGCCAGCTAAAACTTTTACCTTACCAAAATTTACAAACCTACTATACGTGGTCGGGTACTTCAGGTTTTGGTTAGTGTGTTATAACCTTTTGCCAAAAACCGGTAACATGTTAACATCATGGTTTCTTCAAGCGAACGTTAAACAAACCTATGTATGTAAGGATTCCTTGGAGGAATACATAAAGATAACAACTTATTTGAAAAATCTCTTTCTATTTAACATTTAGGATCACTTTTTATAAAGTGAATCCACGTCATTTAAATATTCATCATAATACCTTGCAATATATCAGGCTCGTACCTCATCCATAATATTTCAAGATAAACAAAACTCTAAGTTATTTCTGACGTATATAAGTTCGGATATTGAATACATTTCATGACTCTAAGGATTCGCGTGATGAATGCTACCATAAACAATAAATTGTTAATACCAATTAATGCTTTAGAGTGAGTTTTATCCATTACGGTCCAGCATAACCTCTTATTTCGTCTCATCCCGATAAATCTTAGTAGTTGCTAAGAAATACAATGATAAACTCTCTTATTGTCATTTGACACTCTAAACGAGTAAAATCATTTCTTACAAGGCCAGTTAATTCAAGAAATCCCATTTTGTATGTAACAAGCTCCCCTGGTCAAAATCTATTAAGTTACAATGTAATCAACTATTACCTAGTCCTCCTAAACTGTGAAATCCGAGAATAAGAAACTACGTACTTGATCATCAGTTGAAATCATGGACAAAGGATCTAAAACACTGAAACACGGTAAGATCCTTATAATCGAAGTTGATATAATTTAAAGCGTGCACTAGAGTTTATATAGGAGCGTGAAAATCTAATACCTTAACTATACCAAATTTTAACTTTTTATATTAATAATATTGGTCAAAATTTCGGGACGAAATTTCATTAAGCAAGGAGATGATGTGGCAACTCGATTTTTTTTCCTTTAATCCCAGATCTTTTTACCGAATGTATTTAATTTTCGGGACGAAAATTCTTTCAACAAGGGCATGATGTGAGAACCCAAATTTTATTTTTTATTTTTGTCATTGCAGCCCCAAACCCTTACTGACCTTACTTAATTTTCGGGACGAAAATTCTTTCAACAAGGGGATGATGTGACACCCGACATTTTAGGTTAACACCGTTCATTTAGCTCTCGTAAATTCTATTAACTCCTCTAGTAAACAATACTTTTTCGCGTGTTACACTTAATTAAAAACTATAAATGATGCATTAATAAATATATTATGATAATACAGAGAATTATTATTTGGATCACAACGAGTCCTAACTTCCAATTAGTAATTCGAAGATTTATAGGATAAAATGACTTGCAAAAGTCAACGGGATCATTTCATAAATTGGACGTGTCGTATTAATATGTGGTTCGATTGTTAAGTTATTGAAGAATAAATGATATGAGTTTGAGTCCAAAACTAAATAAAAACAAAATAAACTTTAGGGGCTAGTTTGCAATATACCAATACTTAGTTCATATTAAAACCAACCCATCTCTTCCCTTCTTCCCATATTCACGTAAATAAAAATATACATATATATATATACAAACCCTATTCTTCTAAAAGAATACGCAGCCGCCGTTTACCATCTCCGACACTTGCAACCACCATTTCCATCACTAACACAACCTTCGGCAACCACCGCAAGCATCATAACACACCACTGCATCCTTATTTTCCGTCACCATTAATCGTTAGAAACCATCACCATTGTTTTCAAGCAACAGCAGCCGCTACAAACCCCAAAGAGACACCGACGAGGACCGTAACACTCCTACGAATCCTATTTTTCCTCTTGAACCGCTCTGGTAAGCTTTACTCCATTTCGTTACTAATTTCTAGTTACGGCTTCGGTTTTTCGCGGGTGTGGGTTGATGTGGATCGGTTACTATATGTATATACGTGCGTGTTTTGAGTTAATGGATACAATGAATGTAAATTATATTGTGTAACATATATATTGTAAGAGTGTAGTATGCAGAGTATGTATTGTATGCATTATGTGTTGGTGTGTAGTCAAATATATATATATATATATGCTCTTTAGTGAACTTGTGTTTGGATATATTGTTTAAGTTTTCTTGATATCGTGTACATATCGGATTATGTTTTAGTAACCATATATAATGAATTGGAAACATATGGGTTATTACAAGAATATAACGACATATATATAACCAATATACTTGCATCAAGTGAAGGGGTATATACATGGTTTTTTTGTGATGTGGTCTTGTATTAATGAGGTGGATCATTTTAGTTGTTATCATATATATACGTTCTTTTTTTTTTAGTTTTGTTATTTGCTAATACTTTAGATTTGGTTTATGTAGATAAAGGTTAATTAGGCTGGAGAATATGTGAATAGATGAATGAAGAGTAACTCGCACATGAATTATAATTTGGATAAGCATACTGATAGTAAGGGATAGTAATATAAGTAAATAATTGATGTATATTTGGCATTGGTATGTATAACATGTAAACCTGGTAATTATGTTTTGTGTGGTATTGGCTTGAATGAGATGTTAAGTTAATAGCCTAATGTCTAATTATAATATGTGTCACTTGTAAAAAAGAAGTAATGTTTTGGATGATCAAATTATTAAGCTAAGTGTATAAAATCATGAAGTAAATAATATAATTGTATTTGGTATTTATACGAAACCAAACGGGGAATGCGAAACCGAACGTAACTCTGTTAGAGTAAATTTGTAGCTCACTAGTCGAATTTAAACAGGTCATTGGTGGACCTTGGAAGTTCTATATATATATTTTTTTGTGCTAAGTATTTGTAGCTGCGCAACCTAAGGTGAGTTTCACTGCCCCTTTTACTCTTACTTACTCTTTTTGGGGAGATGCAAGTTGTACATATTCTTTTCTTTTCATGGATTAGTAAGATAGTATGATCACATGGGTACCTAGTGTCAGTACTTTTGCCTTACGTTTGGACTGTTAATTATATTGCAAAGCGAGGAAATTTTGAGTAGTACTACTGGGTCTGACAAACCCCATCCGGGCTGGTCGCGCCAGCATGACTGGAGGTCAAACGGGTGTTCAATTGTCCTATCATTTACCGTGCCTGGGAGGCATTGGCTTGAGGCATTCATTTCTTTACATTACTGTCAGCTTCGGTCGTAAACACTTTCGTACACTAGTGTAACATGCATAGTAGTCTAGCTAACTACTTGATATACTATTAGATTACTGAATCTGCTTTTAAAATTTACTTTCTAGTTTTATAAACCTGTGAACTCACCAACTTTATGTTGATACACTTTAGCTTGCATTCTCAGGTCGTTGAAGGTTTGAGCATCTGGTAGGGCATGGCATGCATTACTGCACTTACATATTTTGAACTTATGTTTTGAAGTTTTCTCACTTGCATTGGTTTGGGCGCGTGTTTTGCGCATTTACTTTCTTTAAACCTTGGTTGGTTTGGATTTACATTACTTTATGCTTCCGCAGTTTACATTTACTCTGAGACGGTTTTCTCATTTATGAGACACGTATGGTTTTCAAAATTCATATAGAGTCGTTTGTGTAACTAATGACTGAGATCCTGGTTTGTCACACGCCTAACGGTAAAACTCCGTTAGTGGAATTTGGGGGTGTGACAATTTTCGTTCCATTTCATATTAAGCTTTTTTGTATATTACTGTGAGTAACTGTTTCGATTCTAAATATTCATGAATGTGTGTGGTGTAAATGGGTCATGTTTATGTGTTCTGAAATCCGTCATACCTCACTGGTCAATGTGTTTTAGGTTGTAACTTGAAACAAATAGTTGTTGCTGATGCACATGACATGCTGTTAACCAGGTTGACCCATCACCAAATTGTCTTGACTATAACAGCCGCAGCACATAGTGTTGGAATTGATCATATTTTTAACAGATGAACATTATAATAGCAATAGCATTACATTCATAAAAAGAACAGCAGCAACAACTATTGATTTTAATAATCAAAGTGTTTTTTGATTTGATTGTGCGTGCGAGGGGGGGGGGTTATTATATGTTTGTGTTGTGCGATAGCTGAGTTTTGCCGCAATTTTGTTGTGTTTACAGGTGATTTATGTAGTGTTTTGTAGCTGATATTTTTATTGCATTGTTATAGCTATCTATGCAGCATTTTGTAGTTATTTTTGTAATGTTTTGGAGTATAAATTCGTTTTCGCAACCCCATGACAGTAGCTATACGCTACTGTTTGGTGTCATTGTGATTGCAAAAGGTTCACTTTGAAGTTATCTATTGCTTCTAATCATACCTGATGTTGGCTGCTACTTCTTGTATGTATGTAGCAGCCAACATCATGTATGATTATCAGCAATAACAAGTTACCTAATCAATATATACATGTAGGCATCTATTCTTAATGAATATCCAATATTTTTAGGTATTTGATTTGTATAGGTTAATTAGAAAGCTAATAAGAAGGCAGCGCATGCATTTATCTTTTATATATTCAGGTTATCTTATGATGGATAAAATAGCAAGGTTATACATGTAGATAACAATTTTTGTGTAATCCTTGCAGCAAATCAAAGTTGTTTAGCAGATGGGGGTGAACAAGAGGCATATTAATGGCAATGAAGGACTAAATATTGTGAAGCGTTGATGAGGTAAATACTAGGAACAAAGTGCATATAAGTATCATTAAGATTATGGGTTAAAAAATGCAAAAGTGGCTTGTGTGGGCTGGTTGCAGCCTCATCACAGTAGCTATACGCTGTTGTTTGGTTTCGTGCGACTGTAAGTTTGTTCAATTTGAAGTTGAGAAACTTTGTGTGAAGACAAAAGATGAAACCCAAGACTTTTTTATGTTTTACTTTGTCTTGAGTTTGTGTAATTGTATATGTGCTTAAACATGTACGGGTTTTTAGTTAAACTGTATAGTGTGTTGGTATCACTATAAATACCAACACGCTTAGATATTTTACAAGAGTCGTTCATTTTAATTTTATAATTTCTCCGTAACTTTCTCTCGATATCTTAATAAACCTACAAAACTTAATTTGAATCCTTGTTCATACATCATTGTTCTTCATTAAATCATCAGAGTCAATTGAACCTTAGAATTTCTGTATTACTAATCATAACAATGATCCACAAAGAACTTTAGATTGTGATCCAAACGTTTCCACATAAATGGTCAAGTATCTATAACAAAATAAGTCACTTTGAGTTGGAAACATGTATTCTATGGTTTAAAATGGTAAAACTTATGATATTATATTAAAATCCATATTATTTGTCTTTTTACTATGTTTGTCATTTTATATTGATGAGGAATGGCGGTCGAAGGGTGAACAAGTCTCTAGCAAAGAATAAACTCATCAGAATGCAAGTAGTTAACATGTGGATATTTATTCTTATATTACAGTGGCTTTAACATTTATTTACTTCTTTGTGTGTTTGGATATTTATTTTTAATGTAATTTGTTTGTTTTATTTTTCTTTATTTGTGTGTTCGGATATTTTTTTAATGTACTATGTTTATGTCTGATGTTTTTCTTATTCGCGTGCTAGTTATTTTTTATTTGGGATACGTCACGCTCATGGATAGATAGATTATCGATATACGAATAACAAAGTTAACTAAAGTATAATATAAGTGACGAAAGTATTATTTAACAAACAGAAACGAGTGTCACATTATAGATTGTCTTTCAAGTCGAGTCTACGCCGCTGCATCGCGCGGGTACTCTGTAAATAAGAAGTGGTTCTGTAATGATCCTCACCCTATATATATATATATATATATATATATATATATATATATATATATATATATATATATATATATATATATATATATATATATATATATATATATATATATATATATATATATATATATAGACCATGTGTGTTTATGGATGTATGTTGTGGTTATATTCATGAACCAAGTATCTACAATGAATGTATGCATAAGTACATACACGTGACTTAGGTATTGTATGTATTTATGTGGTGTGTATAAAATATGTTGTATGTGGGTGTGGGTATGTTTTTGAATTATGTATGTGGATAGTATGTAAAGAAGATGGTGGATTGATGAGTGTATATAAATGTAGTATGGGTTTAAACAAATTGTGCTTTTATGTTTCTTTATGATGATGTTGTTACATGGAATTAATGATAGCATGTGGGTGATATGGTCGGGTTAGGTTTAATGGTATTTATATGTAATGCGTGTGTAATCGTCGGGCATGTTATAACAATACGTAGATAAAGGTGAATTTTATTGGAATAAATAATACAACATGTAAGTCCTAGGTTTTGTGTAAAGGGGTTTTGTTAATGTGATGAATACGTGTAGGTATGTAGAATGATTTATGTGTATGGAACATTATGTAAATACAAGGTTTATTATGATGTGCAATACATGTGTGATCTTGTGTCGTGTGTTGTAATTAATTTTGACCAAACCGAACGCGCGAACCCTAGCATATCTATATTATACAAGTTCCTACTTAATGATTAGTGATAAATTATTAAGCATGTTGTAGGACGATCTAGGATTTCATGTTTGCATTTTGTACTTGTTGCGGCGCAGTCTAAGGTGAGTTCTTTGCCCGCTTTTAAACATTTTTCGAGGAGAAAACATACAAATATTTTACAACGCCTTCGGGAAACTATTTTACAGCGCCTTCGGGCGGACTACATTTTTAAGCCTTCAGGCAGGGCCTTCGGGAAAAACTTTATGCCTTCGTGCGGGGCCAACTAAGGCTACTTTTTATACCTTCGTGTAATGCCTACAGGCAGGTTTCGGTAAAAGTATAAATGCCTACGGGCAGGTTTCGGTAAGAGTTGCCTTCGGGCAAGATTTTAAATAGCCTTGGGCTGAGTCTTTATGCCTTCGGGCAGAGCCTTCGGCAACTGGTTTGATAAAACAAAGCCCTTTCCTTTTTGTCGAGATTATTAATATACAGTGGGTATAACGGGGAAATTTGAGTAGTAATAGGGGTTCGGCAGACCCCACCATGCTGGATTGGTTTCCAGGTGGTGCAAATGGTCCTTTAACTTTTGGTCACCCGTCGTGGTGGTATCAAGGCAAAAATTATCGTATCGTTCAGTTTAATCTCGACGTGCTCATGTAGTAAACGAGGTGGTTTAGCTAACCTGCAATAGTAATAATGTTTATCGGTTAAACTGTTTTAGTATTTTATATACTTTTGTACTTAAACTCATTGAACTCACCAACATTATTTGGTGACTCGTTTTAGTATGCTTTCTCAGGTGGCTAGGAGGTGTGCACGTAGGAAATATCATGCATGAGTCAATTTATTGTATTTTGAACAGTTATTTACATTGTTGGTTTAATGAAAATAAATGTCGGTTTTGTGCTAGACTATTGAGCACAGGTTTTATACTGGTATCATGCTAGAATGTTGAGCATAAGTTTATTTAAATAATGGGTTTGTTTGAAATCTTCCGCTAAACTTTGAAAACTTACATTTTTTTTATACCGTGAGTTTTGGGTTAACGTCTAAGTTAAACTTTTATTTAAGACGTTGAGTTAGTGTTACTGTAACTAATGGCTTGAGATCCTGGTATGTAACACGCCTAACGGATACCTCGTTTGTGAAAAATTGAGGGTGTGACAGTAATCACGTATTGATGCTTGAATGTTCATGAAGATCAATGCAAGGTATGATGAAGATGATGATAATATGAATAGGTTCTTGTATTAGATCACTATGAAGGTTACAAAGGATATGGAATGAAATGCAGGCAACACTCATAAACAAATGACCTAGGTGATGGTATTTATAGTGTATACCATTCACCTTACATTTCACCTAAACACATGCAATTAAAATTTTTTATTTTTTCAAAAGTTGATTTTTTGATCAAATTTGTTTTTAGTGTGATTATATTGGTAAATGTTGTGGTTTTATTTGAAAATTTTTTATTTTTTCAAAAGTTGATTTTTTGATCAAGATTAATTTTGGTGTGATTATATAGTTAAATGTTGTTTGTCTTATGTGAAAATTTTAAATTTTTTCAAAAGTTGATTTTTTAATCAAATTTGTTTTTGGTGTGATTATATCGGTAAATGTTGTGGTTTTATATGAAAATTTTTGATGTTTTCGAAATTAGATTGATCAAATTTGTTTTTGTTGCGATTATATATGTAAATTTGTGGTTTTAGGTGAAAATTTTTGGTTTTTTTCAAAAGTTGATTTTTTGATCAAATTTATTTTTGGTGTGATTATATAGTTAAATGTTGTGGTTTATATGAAAATTTTTGATGTTTTCGTAAGTTTATATTTTTGGTCAAATTTGTTTTTGGTGTGATTATATAGGTAAATGTTGTGATTTTATGTGAAAATTTTTTATTTTTTCAAAAGTTGATTTTTTTGATCAAATTTATTTTTGATGTGATTATATAGGTAAATGTTGTGGTTTTATGTGAAAATTTTAGATTTTTTCGTAAGTTGATTTTTTGATCAAATTTGTTTTTTGTGTGATTAATTATAGGTAAATTGTTCTGGTTTATGTGAAAATTTGGTGATTTTTTGAAAATTGATTTTTTGATCAAATTTGTTTTTGGTGTGATTATATAGGTAAATGTTGTGGTTTTATGTGAAAATTTACAATTTTTCAGATGTTGATTTTTTGATCAATTATGTTTTTGGTGTGATTATATAGGTAAATGTTGTGCTTTTAGGTGAAAATTTATGTTTTTCAAAAGTTGACTTTTTGATCAAATTTTTTTCGTGTTATTATGTGTAAATTTTTGATTTTTTCAAAAGTTGATTTTTTAATCAAATGTTTTTTTGGTGTTATTATATAGGTAAATGTTGTGGTTTTATGTGAAAAATTTGATTTTTTTCAAAAGTTGATTTTTTTATCAAATTGTTTTTTGTGTGAATATATAGGTAAATGTGGTTTATATGAAAACTTTTAATATTTTCCTAAGTTGATTTTTTGGGCAAATTTGTTTTTGTTGAGATTATATAGGTAAATATTTTGATTTTACGTGAAAATTTTTTTTTCCCCAAAGTTTATTTTTTTGATGAAAGTTTTGTTTGGTTTGATTAAATATAGGTAAAATGTAGTGGTTTTGGGCAAATATTTGTTAATTTTTTAAAAGTTGATTTTGTGATCAAATTTTTTTTTGGTGTGATTATATATTACATGTTGTGGTTTTATGTGAAAATTTTTATGTTTTCGAAAGTTAATTTTTTGATGAAAGTTGGGTTTGGTGAAATTAAAAATAGCTAAAATGATGTGGTTTTATTTGAAATTTTTTTATTTTTTCGAAAGTTGATTTTTTGAACAAATTTATTTTTTGTGTGATTATATAGATAAATGTTGTGATGTTAAGTGAAAATTTTTGGTTTTTTCAAAAGTTGAGTTTTTGATCAAATTTGTTTTTTATATGTTTATATAAGTAATTGTTGTCGTTTTATGTGAAAATTTATGATTTTTTCAAAAGTTGATTTTTTGATGAGCCTTTGGTTGGCATGATTAAATATAAGTAAAATTTTGTGATTTTATGTGAAAATTTGTTGATTTTTTCAAAGGTTGACTTTTTGATCAAATTTGTTTTTGGTTTGATTATATAGGTAAATGTCGTGGTTTTTATGAAAATTTGTTGTGTTTGTGAAAGTTGATTTTTTTATAGAAAATTTTTTGGTGTGATTTTATAGGTAAATGTTGTGGTTTTATGTGAAAATTCTTGTTTTTTTCGAAAATTGATTTTTTGATCAAATTTGTTTTTGGTGAGATTATATAGGTAAATTTTGTGGTTTCTGTGAAAATTTAATATTATTCAGATGTTGATTTTTTGATCAAATATGTTTTTGGTGTGATTATATAGGTAAATATTGTGGTCTTATATAAAATTTTTTGGTGTTTTCGAAATTTGATTTTTTGATAAGAATTTTTTTGGTGTTATTATATAGGTAAATGTTGTGGTTTTAGTTGAAAACTTTTGGTTTTGAAAAGTTGATTTTTTGATCAGTTTTTTTTTTGGTGTTATTATGTGTATATTTTTTATTTTTTCAAAAGTTGATTTTTTGATCAATTTTTTTTGGTTTGATTATATAGGTAAATGTTGTGGTTTTATGTGAAAATTTTTGAATTTTTCAAAAGTTGATTTTTTTTATCTTATATGTTTTTGGTATGATTATATAGGTAAATGTTGTGGTTTTATGTGAAAATTTTTGAATTTTTCAAAAGTTGATTTTTTGGCAAATTTGTTTTTGGAGTGTTTATATATGTAAATGTTGTGATTTTATGTGAAAATTTATGATTTCTTCAAAAGTTGATTTTTTGATCAATTTTGTTTTTGGTGTCATTATATAGGTAAATGTTGTGGTTTTATGTGAAAATATTTGATTTTTTCGTAAGTTGATTTTTTGATCTAATTTGTTTTTGGTGTGATTATATAGGTAAATGATGTGGTTTTAGATGAAAAGTTTTGGTTTTTTCAAAAGTTGATTTTTTAATCAAATTTGTTTTTGGTGTGATTATATAGGTAAATGTTGTGGTTTATGTGAAAATTTTTTATTTTTTCAAAAGTTGAATTTTTGATCAAATTTGTTTTTGGTGTGATTATATAAGTAAATATTGTGGTTTTATGTGAAAGTTTTCTATTTTTTCATAAGTTGATTTTTTTATTAAATTTGTTTTTGGTGTGATTATATAGGTAAATGTTGTGATTTATATGAAATTTTTTATGTTTTTTCTTAAGTTGAATTTTTGGCAAACTTGTTTTTGGTGTGATTATATAGGTAAATGTTGTGATTTTATATGAAAAATTTTGATGTTTTCATAAATTGATTTTTTGGTCAAATTTGTTTTCGGTGTGATTATATAAGTAAATATTGTGGTTATATTTGAAATTTTTTGATGTTTTCAAAAGTTAAGTTTTTGATCAAATTTGTTTTTGGTGTAATTATATAAGTAAATGTTGTGGTTTTAGGTGAAAATTTTTGGATTTTTCAAAAGTTGATTTTTTGATCAATTTTGTTTTTTGTGTGATTAAATATAGGTAAAATGTTGTGGTTTTATGTGAAAATTTGTTGAGTTTTTGAAAGTTGATTTTTTGATCAAATTTGTTTTTGGTGTGATTATATAAGTAAATGTTGTAATTTTATGTGAAAATTTACTATTTTTCAAATGTTGATTTTTTGATCAAATATGTTTTTCTTGTGATTATATAGGTAAATGTTGACGTTTTATATGAAAATTTTTTATGTTTTCGAAAATTGATTTTTTGATCAAATTTGCTTTTAGTGTGATTATAAAGGTTACTGTTGTGGTTTATATGAAAATTGTTTGGTGTGATTATATAGGTAAATGTTGTGATTTTATGTAAAAATTTTTGATTTTATTGATCAAATTTATTTTTGGTGTGATTATATAGGTAAATGTTGTGGTTTTATGTGAAAATTTAGATTTTTTCGTAAGTTGATTTTTTAATCAAATTTGTTTTTTGTGTGATTAATTATAGGTAAACTGTTGTGGTTTTATGTGAAAATTGGGTGATTTTTTGAAAGTTGATTTTGTAACACCCCGATTTTCATGGTAAGGCATATTTACATGATTATGATTAAAATGATGTATGACGCTTATGATATATGTTATGTTTACGATAAATGTGGTAATTTTGAAAAATACGACAAAGAACGAAAATGATTATAAATTTACGAGAATGTAAAACGTAATGACTAATTATTTGGTAATTAGAAAAGGGAAGGATTAATGAAGAGATTATGATGTAATTATGGGCCATTAAGTGTGAGAGGATGAATTAGGCCTAAAATGGTAAGTGGATTATTTAAGAGATTTTCCTAAATGTAGTGGTTTTGGGAAAATTTAAAAGTTGATTTTGTGCTAAAATTTGTTTTTCGTGTGATTATATATTACATGTTGTTGTTGTAAGTGACAATTTTTTATGTTTTCGAAATTTTATTTTTTGATCAAATTTGTTTTTAGTGTAATTATATAGGTAAATGTTGTGGTTCTATGTAAAAAAATTTTATGTTTTCGAAAGTTAAATTTTTGATGAAAGTTGGGTTTGGTGAGATTAAAAATACCTAAAAAGTTGTGGTTTTATTTGAAATTTTTTTATTTTTTTGAAAGTTGATTTTTTGATCAAATTTGTTTTTTGTGTGATTATATAGGTAAATGTTGTGGTTTTAAGTAAAAATTTTTTGGTTTTTCAAAAGTTGATTTTTTGATCAAATTTGTTTTTGATGTTTTTATATAGGTAAATGTTGTGGTTTTGTGTGAAAATTTATGATTTTTTCAAAAGTTGATTTTTTGATCAAATTTGTTTTTAGTGTAATTATATAGGTAAATGTTGTGGTTCTATGTAAAAAAATTTTATGTTTTCGAAAGTTAATTTTTTGATGAAAGTTGGGTTTGGTGAGATTAAAAATACCTAAAAAGTTGTGGTTTTATTTGAAATTTTTTTTTTTTTGAAAGTTGATTTTTTGATCAAATTTGTTTTTTGTGTGATTATATAGGTAAATGTTGTGGTTTTAAGTGAAATTTTTTTGTTTTTTCAAAAGTTGATTTTTTGATCAAATTTGTTTTTGATGTTTTTTGTCACACCCTCAATTTTCCACAAACGGGGTATCCGTTAGGCGTGTGACATACCAGGATCTCAAGCCATTAGTTACAGTTAACATTGACTCAATCGTTTAACGAAATGTTTATTATTGTAAATAAAACAAAATTCTGAGTTTAAATGTTAAAACCAACTTTTAGCGGAAGCATAAATAAATCCAGTACGCAAAATGCGCGCGCAACATAATAAATCAAGTCAATTAAATAAAAGAAGTATTAAATGTAGTTTTTGAAACAGTCCAAAGGACGACCCAATGCATGCATGTCCTACTCGTGCTCGTGCTCCTTAATTACCTGAGAAAACATACTAAAACGGTCAACACATAATGTTGGTGAGTTCAATGAGAAATGTACGTAGATAAAAAGTACCATTTATAATATAGATAAACCAATTCTATTTTATTAGGCGGTTTGCAAGACCGAATGCTTATTGCTTGTCAACACGTCGAGATGAAAGCTAAACGTTACTTTTGCCTTGTTGCCATCTAACCAGGATGACCCATAACCATTAAGGACAATCTGCACCACATGACGCCCAGTCAAGGGTGGGGTGCCGTCGCAACCCGGTAGTACTACTCAAATTTCCCCGCTATCATATATTAATCAACCTCGAACTTTTATAAGGACTTGAATGTGGTTCCAATTCGTGTAAAGCACTATAAGCCCTAATAAAATCCTGCCCGTAGGCATTTATACTTTTACCAAACCTGCCCGTAGGCATTTGTACTTTTACCGAAACCTGCCCGTAGGCATTTATACTTTTACCAAAACCTACCCGTAGGCATTTATACTTTTACCGAAACCTGCCCGTAGGCCATACCCGAAGGTATAAAATGCAGCCTTAGTTGGCTCCGCCCGAAGGCATAAAGTTTTGCCCGAAGGCCCTGCCCGAAGGCATAAAAGAAGCAGTCCGCCCGAAGGCACTGTAAAATAGTTGCCCGAAGGCGCATTAAAAACATTTGTATGTTTTCTCCCCGAAAAAGATTTAAAAGCGGGCAAAGAACTCACCTTTGAAGTGCACAGTAAAAACATGACATGCAACATAGATTTCCTAACCCGTCCTACGACCTGTTTAATAATTAATCGCTATTTAATAACTAAGAACTTGCATAAATATAAAACATCCGTTATGGTTTCGTGTATTCCGGTTTGGTTTCCGCATACTAGCAATATACCACACTCAAGTTCACATATATATATCATGCTAGGTTTTCACGTCTATTATCATACAAGCACTTTCATTCTCAGCACGACATTTTGGTTTAACAATAAACATAACTCAGTAATCCTACTATCATCGCCATTAGCATACCACCCCCATTAATATCAACTTGTAGTCATCATATATTTTTCTACACTATCATGCACTCATATACAATTATACATACATAAGGTTGACATGCATATATAACCCGACTTACAACTAATGTGGTACATACACATGAACATCTACTCACACATACATGTACACATATAACCTTGCTGTAACTGGTCCATCTGTATCTAAACCCCTCATATACAATACATACCATCACCTACACTTATGTGTTGCAGCACATACAAACAAATACATACACCTACATGTTGCTGCTACTTTCTACGCATATACACACCATAGTTCATGCAGGTTTTATATCTATACATGCTCACAATACATGATGCTTTTATATATGCCTTTTCATAATTACAGTAACTTATATTTAATATGCATATCTACTGCTGCTTCTTTTATAACTCCCAACTACATTTGTGTTAAAATACACATATACTACTTGCAGATAAACACATATATACAACACACGTACATACACACGGTTTTATATATATACACCCATACACTTCAATGCAATATAAACAACACATGCACAACACAAACATCACATACATTAACTCATACATACATACATAAGGGATCATTATTGCTGCACATACAAATATATATTACATCTCACCTAGCTACCCGACATTAGAGCATATACATACATAACATACATTGCAGATCAACCCTCTATAACACAATTGCATAGACGTATTCATATATACATAGTACGCGCACTAGATCGAACCAAAGACAAAACCCGGAACAACCCGAAACCGAAACACGAACCGCAACTAAATAAGAAACCATAACGCGATGTATGATAAAAGTAGATGAAGCAGAAGAGTTACCGACGTGATGCCGGGTTGGTCGGAGTTGCAGGGTTGCCGGAGTCGATTGTTTTTCCGATTGCGGCTGCTGTTTCTGTTTTCCTGTCGCCGACGAAGAAGATCGAGAGTAGAGAGGGAGGGTTTGGTGATGATGACCTCTGCTCGACGGGGGGTGCAATGGAGGCGGCTGATCGGAATGACGACTGTTGTTTTGCGACTGTCACCGGCTAACCGCTGACCATAAAGAGACGATGGGGGCTGCTGCTTGAGTTGCTGATCAAACGCCCAACAAGGGAGATCGAGACCAGAGGGATTACTGTTGCTGCTGTTGTGTTTTCTCCTGTACCGCCGAGAGAAAGAAGAAGAGCAGTGGGGGGGATTTTGTGGGTTTATTAGGGTTTGGGTTTGATTACTAAGTTACACTTTAGGCCCCTCTAAATTGATAGGTTGTTTAACTTCGGTTTAAAGTTAGTAACTTGGTTTATTTAATTACAAAAATAAACCCTATGCTTTATATATATATACATATATTTTTTATAGATAACGAGTAGATGGCTACGGTATTAACCTGAATTTGCGGGTTGTCACATTTTTATATAGATAAATGTTGTGGTTTTGTGTGAAAATTTATGATTTTTTCAAAAGTTGATTTTTTGATAAAAGTTTGGTTCTTGTGATTAAATATAAGTAAAATGTTGTGATTTTATGTGAAAATTTATTGTGTTAGGGCTATTTCCAGTTTAAGATTTACTTTGTACTTGTTTTATACATTTATGTATAGTTTAGGGTTTATTTTGTTATTTTCCCTAAAATGTATTTGTTGCTTAAAGCATGTAGTGAGAGAGTGTGAGGAGAGAGGCTAGATCACTATTCACGTTAGAGAGAGAACTAAGTGTGTGTGATTTATTTTCTCCTGCATTTGTACTACAAAACTTGCTTTGATCATCAATATACAATGAGAATTATTAGTAATGAACTGTGTTAATGATTGAACTGTTTTGTTTATACGAATCATTCTGATCATTTGTGCAATATCGATCCAATTGAACCTATCAATTGGTATCAGAGCTGTTGGTATTGTGTTCTTCGTTATTCATCAAGCAAAACACTACAATATTGCTCAAAAATCATGACCAGAATGAATTGTTGCTGTTTTTAGTTGTGATTTATCATCGCAATCACTCCTAATTCACAACAATCGTGCAAATTCCATCAGATTATCATCAGATCTGAGGATTTAAGAGAATTGAAAAAGTTACTGTTCGATCGAATTTTGCTCAAATTCATCAAAATTTGATCATGTTTTGGATTGATTGAGATTAGGGATTGTTAATCGGATTATTTCACTGCTTGTGTGTGAAGTTTGAAGAAATTGGACAAGTTTTTGATAAACCCAGAAAAATTCTCATGATGAAGATGATGAACAGTAAGAACTGGTTGAAGATTAACTAGCCGGGTGATAAAATTGACTTAGACAATTTCCTTTGGACTTAGATTTGTGAACAATTAGGTCTTGTGCAGTCGTGTAAAGGATTTTGTGCTAGACGGGTAAAGAATTTGACAAGAAAAAGGTGTTACTGTTCAGCCGGATCAAGTACTGTTGTGCCGGGTAATACACTGTTACGCCGGGTGATTAACAATTTCAGCGGGTGATCGAAAACTGTGTAGCCGGGTAAACAACTTTGCTGCCGTGTGATCGTTAACTGTTCAGCCGGGTAAAGCTTTTTGTCGTGTCAAGATTCAAGTCGGGTCAAGTTATTGCCGTGTGAAGTTAATACTATTCTGCCGGGTAACTGTTCTGCCGGGTCAAGAAGTCAAGTGTTACAACTATTCAGCCGGGTCAACTGTTTAGACGGGTGAAGATTTTCTCTCTGCCGGGTGAAGAACAAAAGCTACTGTTCAGCCGGGTGAAGAAGGATTTTTCACTGTTCAGCCGTGTGACTTGTTTTTAGTTGTTTTAATCCTTGTTTTCTTATCTTGTCTTTAATTACTTGTCTTTATTTTAGTATTTTAACTGTTTCTTTTCAAAAATCTTTAAAAACACAAAAATATTTTCTTTAAAAAATTGTTAAAATGGCACCTAATGATGATTCTGATAACCGTGTTCCTAGACTTGTCAATCGTGCAGATTTCAAGAATTGGACGATTAGACTGAAGCATCATCTCTGCTCAATAGACGATGATCTTTGGAAGTCAATTGACAAGGGTCCTCACATACCTACACAGACAGCTCCAGATAGTGCAAGTACCTACACCAAGGACTCTACTGAACCTTATCCAGAGGATAATTTGTCAGCAGAAGATTTAAGGAAAGTGAAGAATGATAGCAAAGCATATTCTTTGATGTGTAAGGGATTGCCACTACAAGTATTGTCAAGGTTGGACACTTATCAAACAGGTTATACATTGTTCAAAGCTTTGAAGTCCATCTGTGAAGGAGGTGAACAACTCAGAAGTCTCAAGAAACAAAAACTGAAGAGACAGTTGGAGTTATTTGAACACATTGCTGGAGAGTCCGTGCACCAGATGATGAATAGGTTTGTTCATCTGACTACTGAAATGTTCAATGTGGGTGCGAAGACAGATCTCCAAGATCTGAATGACAGATTGTTATGTGCACTTCCATCATCATGGAAACAGACTGTGACTTTACTGAAACATACTGAGAAGTTTCCGATGGACCTAGATTTGCTCATTGCAAAGATAGAGGAAGTAGAGATTGATGAAAGTTCTAGAAACACTGATAGAACTGGTTCACATGCACAATACAAATATATTGTGAATCCTGCTAATACTGTGGAGAATGCCTTTCTTGCACAAGATGCAACTAAGTTTGAAGATGAGGGTGATCTATTTGTTGGCGCAAGTTTTTATACCGATTCATCATACTTTCCAAACTCACCAACTTATTCTCAACCTCAATCTCCACCAAGAGCTCAAGTTCAAAGTCAGAATCTGAAGAATCAAGTAGAAAATCAAAGTTCAAATGTCCAAGCAAAAGTGAAAGATGTAATGAACATCTTCTTACAAGACGACGAGACCAAAACTGCTTTTACTGCTTTCATGGCAAGTTTTCAAGCATATCAAGGAAGTCACTTGAGTCAAATGGACATTGTCCTTCAAGATCTTTTCGAAATGGATCCTGATGATGTTGAGGAAATGGATTTAAATTGGCAGATGGTGATGGTTGCATATCGAACACAAAAGCATGCATATGTTAACCGAAGTTTCAAACCACATGCAAACAAGACGGTTCGTTTTGACAAATCAAAGGCCAGATGCTTTAACTGTAACTGCTATGGTCATTTTTCAAGGGAATGCAAAGCTCCTAAGAATCAGAACTACAACGACCAAGCCAGTTCAAGTGGACAGAATCAAGGTCAAGGTCAAAGCTCGTCTTCAAGCTATCAAAGCAGGAATCAACGTTTCATTCAGAAACCATATCAAAGTCTTCCCATGCCGCAACTGAAAGATGAAGGCAAGAAACCAGAAGATCAAACTAAAGCACTGGTGTTAAGTGTGAAAGACGGTTATGATTGGAGTGCATATGCAGAACAATTCACATCTGATCTTACATCAAGTTTGGCACTGGTCTGTGAAATCGAAGAGGATTGGTCAGAAGAAGGAGATAGTAAAGTGATTGATACTGTGAGTGAAGATTCAGAGGAATATGACTGGAGTGCAAAATCAGATCCTGTTGAAGAATCTGATTCAGAAATAGCGCTGATGGCTACATCCAATGAGTCTTCGTCATCAACAGAACAACCAAAGGTTAGTAATGACTTACCTCCTAACTATGTTCCTTTGCCTGCTGATGTGAAGGAAAGGTTATGTTCTGAACAATGCATTCAACAAGTAGAACATTATCGAACTCATTCATTTAAAATTGGTGACAAATTAAGCAAACATGAGAAAATTCATGAACAACTTAAAATTGATCACAAAATTGCTGATGAGAAGATTTTGTCACTAAAAGAATCATGGAACAAAACCTTAAAGGAACTAGAACTTGTAACCAAACAACTTGAAGAAATGACAAAGAACTTTGAACAAGAAAAAGTTGCTCATGCTGTCACACAAGTTGAATTAACAAAGGTTAAAAGTTGTTAGGGCTATTTCCTAGTTAAGATTTACTTTGTATTTGTTTATACTTTTATGTATAGTTTAGGGTCTATTTTGTTATTTTCCCTAATATTGTAATTGTTGCTTAAAAGCATGTAGTGAGAGAGTGTGAGGAGAGAGGCTAGATCACTATTCACGTCAGAGAGAGAACTAAGTGTGTGTGATTTATTTTCTCCTGCACTTGTACTACAAATCTGCTTTGATCATCAATATACAAAAGAGAATTATTAGTATGAATTGTGTTAATGATTAAACTGTGTTTGTGTATGAATTATTCTGATCATTGAGCGATATTATCGATCCAATTGAACCTATCAATTGGTATCAGAGCTGTTGGTATTGTGTTCTTCGCTATTCATCAAGCAAAACACTACAATATTGCTCAAATATCATGATCTGAATGAATTGTTGCTGTTTTTAGTTGTGATTTATCATCGCAATCACTCCTAATTCACAACGATTGTGCAAATTCCATCAGATTATCATCAGATCTGAGGAATTAAGAAGATTGAAAAAGTTACTATTCGATCGAATTTTGCTCAAATTCATCAAAATTTGATCATGTTTTGGATTGATTGAGATTAGGGATTGATAATCGGACTATTTCACTGCTTGTGTGTGAATTTTGAACGAATTGGACAAGTTTTTGATAAACCCAGAAAAATTCTCATGATGAAGATGATGAACAGTAAGAACTTGGTTAAAGATTAACTTGACTTAGACAATTTCCTTTCGACTTAGATTGAAGAACAATTAGGTCCTGTGCAGCCGTGTAAAGGATTTTGTGCTAGACGGGTAAAGAATTTGACGAAGAAAAAGTGTTACTGTTCAGCCGGATCAACAACTGTTGTGCCGGGTAATACACTGTTACGCCGGGTGATTAACATTTTCAGCCGGGTGATTGATAACTGTGTAGCCGGGTAAACAACTTTGTCGTGTGATTAACAACTGTTCAGCCGGGTAAAGCTTTTTGCCGTGTCAAGATTCAAGCCGGGTCAAGTTATCTGCCGTGTGAAGTTATTTCTTGTTGCCGGGTAACTGTTCTGCCGGGTAAAGAATCCAAGATTTACAACTGTTGAGCCGTGTGACTGTTTAGACGGGTGAAGACTTTTTCTCTGCCGGGTGAAGAACAAAGCTACTGTTTTGCCGGGTGAAGAAGGATTTTCACTGTTCAGCCGTGTGACCCATTTTTAGTTGTTTTAATCCTTGTTTTCTTATCTTGTCATTAATTACTTGTCTTTATTTTAGTAGTTTAACTATTTCTTTTCAAAAATTAACAAAAACCAAAAATATTTTCTTTAAATTTTTTTTTTAAAAAAAATATGGCACCTAATGATGATTCTGATAACCGTGTTCCTAGACTTGTCAATCGTGCAGATTTCAAGAATTGGACGCTTAGACTAAAACATCATCTTTGCTCAATAGACAATGATCTGTGGAAGTCAATTGAAAAGGGTCCTCACATACCTACTCAGACAGCTCCAGATAGTGCAAGTACCTACACCAAAGACTCTACTGAACCTTATCCAGAGGATAATTTGTCAGGAGAAGATTTGAAGAAAGTGAAGAATGATTGCAAAGCATATTCTTTGATGTGTAAGGGATTGCCACTACAAGTACTGTCAAGGTTGGACACCTATCAAACAGGTTATACATTGTTCAGGCTTTGAAGTCTATTTGTGAAGGAGGTGAGCAACTCAGGAGTCTCAAGAAACAAAAGTTGAAGAGACAGTTGGAGTTTTTTGAACACATTGCTGGAGAATCAGTGCACCAAATGATGAATAGGTTTGTTCATCTAACTACTGAAATGACCAATGCGGGTGCAAAGACAGATCTCCAAGATTTGAATGACAGATTGTTATGTGCACTTCCATCATCATGGAAACAGACTGTGACTTTACTGAAACATACTGAGAAGTTTCCGATGGATCTAGATTTGCTCATTGCAAAGATAGAGGAAGTAGAGATTGATGAAAGTTCTAGAAACACTGATAGAACTGGTTCACATGCACAATACAAATATATTGTGAATCCTGCTAATACTGTGGAGAATGCCTTTCTTGCACAAGATGCAACTAAGTTTGAAGATGAGGGTGATCTATTTGTTGGCGCAAGTTTTTATACTGATTCATCATACTTTCCAAGTTCGCCAACTTATTCTCAACCTCAATCTCCACCAAGAGCTCAAGTTCAAAGTCAGAATCTGAAGAATCAAGCAGAAAGTCAAAGTTTGAATGTCCAAGCAAAAGTAAAAGATGTGATGAACATCTTGTTACAAGATGACGAGACCAAAACTGCTTTTACAGCTTTTATGGCAAGTTTTCAAGCATACCAAGGAAGTCACTTAAGTCAAATGGATGTTGTTCTTCAAGACTTATTTGAAATGGATCCTGATGACGTTGAGGAAATGGATTTGAATTGGCAGATGGTGATGGTTGCATATCGAACACAAAAGCATGCATATGTTAACCGAAGCTACAAGCCTCATGCAAACAAGACAGTTGGATTTGACAAATCAAAGGCCAGATGTTTCAACTGTAACTGCTATGGTCCTTTTTTCAAGGGAATGCAAAGCTCCAAAGAATCAGAATTTCAATGACCAAGCTAGTTCAAGTAATCAAGGTCAAGGTCAAAGCTCACAACAGTCTTCAAGCTACCAAAGCAGAAATCAACGTTTCTTTCAGAAACCATATCAAAGTCTTCCCATGCCAGAACTGAAAGATGAAGGAAAGAAACCAAAAGATCAAACTAAGGCACTGGTGGTCAGTGTAAAAGACGGATATGATTGGAGTGCGTATGAAGAACAATTCACATCTGATCTTACATCAAGTTTGGCACTGGTATGTGAAATCGAAGAGGATTGGTCAGAAGAAGGAGATATCAAGGTGGTTGATACTGTTAGTGAAGATTCAGAGGAATATGACTGGAGTGCAAAGTCTGATCCTGTTGAAGAATCTGAGTCAGAAATAGCGCTTATGTCTACATCCAGTGAGTCTTCATCATCTACCGAACAACCAAAGGTTAGTACTGACTTACCCCCTAACTATGTTCCTTTACCTGCTGATGTGAAAGAAAGGTTATGTTCTGAACAATGCATTCAACAAGTAGAACATTATCGAACTCATTCATTTAAAATTGGTGATAAATTAAGCAAACATGAGAAAATTCATGAACAACTTAAAATTGATCACAAGATTTCTGATGAGAAGATTTTGTTACTTAAAGAATCATTGAACAAAACCTTAAAGGAACTGGAACTGGTAACAAAACAACTTGAAGAAATGACAAAGAACTTTGAACAAGAAAAAGTTGCTCATGCTGTCACACAAGTTGAATTAACAAAAGTGAAAAGTTGTAAAACAATGGTTAAACAACTTATAAGTGAAAGAGGTAACAAAACCAAAACAGGGTTGGGTTTCACTCATGAACCAATGCCTAATTCAATCACACAAACTCTACCTGAAAACTTTAATGAATTTGATCATTCACCTGAAAATGAACGAAAATTCAAAGAAATTCAAAGAAGTAAATCTGAATCCGAAGGATCTGAAGTGTTGATTGAAAGTTTGAAAGAAGAAGATGGTGTGACTACTGAAGCTGATGATGAAGCTAGCAACAAATCAGAACCTGTTCTGATTCAACTTGTTGAGTATCCGGAACTTAATCCGAAGTCAGAAACAGTGAAGGAAGAAGGTGAATTTTCAGGATACAATGATCCTGACTACATCAAGTTGAAGAAGGAACAGAAGGCGCAAGTTGCTGATCAACTGATCAAGAAGCAAGAAGTGACAAAGGCTGAAGTTTCGAATGCAAAAATGCAGAAATTAAAATCGAAAGTCAATCAATCTGAAACAAAAATGTCACAAGGTAAAAGTGTCATAAAATCGAATGACAACTCCAAAGCTCAAACTGTTAAAACTGATAAGGTTAAACCTGTCAAAAGGAAAGTGTCAAAAGGAAAAACAATTAAGTTTGTGTCTGCAGGAACGTTTGATTTGAACGGATCTTATGGTAAACCAATCAATTCTCCAATCAAATCTAACTCTGGTCTGAAAACAGGTTCAGGTCCTAAGTCTTCCGCTGTCAATGATAAACGAATTGAATCAAAAAGGTTAACCAATCAAGGTGTGTTAAAATCGAACCAAAATTCCAAGCAACCAAATTCACAATCAAAATCTCCACAAAAGAATCAAGTTAATCTAAAACCGAACAAAACTGATAATGAATCACTACTGGGTTCAACATCAAAAGTTAACAATCGGCTCTTTAGGATTAGCAAGAAACATTGTGAGATATGTGATCGTTATAACCATGCAACTGCTGAATGTTTCTTTAACAGGTACTGCAGTTACTGTGACAAAAGAAATCATTCTTCAGAAGAATGTTTTTATAACAAATTTTGTGAAATTTGTGAAAGGAGAAATCATGACACAAAGGATTGTTTCTTTCGAACAAACTCAACAAGAGAAATGACGCCATTTCCAAATTTTCAAAGAAATCAGTCATTTGGTTTTCAAAATGCTAATCAAAGTCATTCTCCTGTTTTGAGAAAGCTCAATCGAAACAATTCAGTTTCTAATTTGCAGGTTAGCAGTTTTAAACCAAGAGCTTTGATGGTAAGAAACCAAAAGTTTGAAAATAACCTTGATCCTAAGTTAGAGGAAAGGTTTTTTGCTTTGAGAAGAAAGCAATCAATGCACGCCAATGGGCGAAACAGTTTTCAGCATCAAAATCTCTTAAATGAAACAAATTTTCAAAATATTCAATATCAACAAGTTACTATTGCAGATAGATTCGGAAAACCCAAGACCGTGTGGGCCTGGGTTGACCAAACTAACTAAGTGATTGTTGAAATGCAGGTACGCCCAAGAAGACCTATCAACTCATGGTTTGTTGATAGTGGGTGTAGCCGGCATATGACAGGCAACCATGCCTTGCTTCAAGACTTTAAGCTAAAGAATGGTACACATGTTGCGTTTGGAGGTGATGCCGGTGGTAAAATAACAGGAGAAGGAACTGTTATCGAATGGGGTCATTAGTTTTGATAAAGTCAACTACTGTGCACAGTTGAACTTTAATTTACTAAGTGTATCTCAAATCTGTGATAAATCTTATTCAACTTTATTTGATGATTCTTTCTGTTATATACTCAAACCAGGTTTAAAGATTGACAATGAGTGGGTGGTGGTGAAAGCTCCAAGAGATCGTGACGTATACAAGCTTGATATGTCGCAGATTGATGCTGAAACCGAAACTACTTGTCTCATTGCTCATGCATCAAATGATGAGAGTCAGCTTTGGCATAGACGGCTGGGCCATTCAAACTTCAGAAACATGAATCGACTGGTGACTGGAAATCACGCTGTAGGAATACCATCAAAGAAGTTCTCTACAACTAATCTCTGTCCAGCATGTTTGAAAGGAAAACAACATCGAATGTCTTTTAAGTCCAAGCCAGAAAACTCCATTTCAAAACCCTTGCAGATGCTACATATGGATCTTTTCGGACCAACAAATGTTCAAAGCATCGGAAAGAAGTCTTACTGTTTTGTCATTATTGACGATTTCACTAGATTTTCTTGGGTTTATTTTCTGCATGTTAAATCTGAAACTGCTGAGTTGTTAAAAGAATTTATCGTCAAAGTTGAAAATCAGTTGGATTGCAAAGTGAAAACTTTGAGAAGTGATAATGGAACAGAATTTAAGAATACTAATGTTGATTTGTTTTGTGTAGAAAAAGGAATTGCTAGACAATTTAGTGCTCCAAGAACGCCTCAACAAAATGGGGTTGCGGAACGGAAAAACAGGACACTGATTGAAGTAGCAAGATCCATGCTCGCAGATGCCAAAATCCCTATCACTTTTTGGGACGAAGCTATTGCTACTGCGTGTTTTGTGCAAAACAGAACATTATTGGTTCAGGATAAAAATAAAACATCTTATGAGTTGTTTTTTGGAAGAAAACCGAATATTTCTTACTTGAAAGCATTTGGTTGTCCTGTATCGATTCTAAATTTAAGTGATCATCTCGGGAAATTTGAGTCAAAATCTGACGATGGATTTTTCCTTTGTTATTCGTCTGTTTCTAAAGCTTATCGAGTTTTTAATAGCAAAACAAACACTGTTGTTGAAACTATTAACGTAAAGTTTTTAGAAAATTCGTTTCCGTTAGTGGCTCATGGTCCCGAATGGTTGTTTGATTTAGATTCGTTATCAAAATCTTTCAATTCTAACTTATTTGATTTTTCAGGAAAAACGAACAAAGAATCAGGCGACTTAGGATGCTTTAGTGATGATTCTGATAATGACGATGATGGTAATCTCAACTCTGAGTATCCGTTCATGTCATTTCATAATCCTGATCATGTCAAATCCAGTCAAGCTCCGGGTCCTTATGGTTCTCAAGACGATCAAGAATCAAATATTCTTGGTGATGATGTTAATCCGCAAATTTCTCCTAATGATGGTGGACCTGTTCAAAATCAACCATCATCAGATCCGAATGTTGAAGTTGTTCCAGAATCGTTTGACTACTTCATCAATTCACCAGATCAAGTTCCTAACTTCACTCCGCATGTGTCTACTATTCTACAAGATCTACCGAATCTGAATCAGTCGAATCTGGAGAGTCAAGTGCAAGGAGATGACATACCAATTCATCGAATTCACAAGAAACATCCTGTCTCTCAGATTATTGGGCCGTTGAATCAGAGAACTACAAGAAGTCAGACAGATCAAGCAAATGTTTGTCTATATTCATGTTTTCTTTCTCAAGTGGTGCCAAAGAACATTTCAGAAGCGTTGCAAGATAATAGTTGGATTGAAGCCATGCAAGAGGAATTACTTCAGTTTCGCAAACAAGAAGTATGGACGTTAGTGGACTTACCTGAAGGAGAAAATGCGATTGGTACAAGATGGTTGTACAAAAACAAGCCAGATGAACGTGGTATTGTTGTGAGAAACAAAGCTAGACTTATTGCACAAGGATATACTCAGGAAGAAGGCATTGATTATGAAGAAGTGTTGGCTCCAGTCGCAAGACTTGAAGCTATACGCGTTTTTCTTGCATATGCTTCCTTCATGAAGTTTAAAGTATTCCGAATGGACGTTAAAGGCGCTTTTCTGTATGGACCAATTACAGATGATGTTTATGTCAGACAACCTCCGGGTTTTGAAGATCCTGATTATCCTCATCGTGTATACAAGTTGAGTAAAGCTCTATATGGTCTACATCAAGCTCCAAGGATTTGGTACGAGACGCTATCTAAGCATTTACTAGAACATGGATTTACAAGAGGTCAGATGATAGGTTCAATTGGATCGATAATATCACTCAAATGATCTAAACAACACGCACAAACAAAACGTTCAATCACAAACACAGTTCATACTCATAAATTCTCTGTATATTGATGATCAAAGCAATTCGCAGTACAATGTGCAGGAGAAAACAAATACACACAGTTAATTCTCTCTCTAAGAGTGCAAAAAGTCCTCCTACTAACACACGCACACTACATGCTTTATAACAAACAAAATGCAAGTTTAAGGAAAATACATAATAAACCCTAAACTATACAAACATATAAAACAAAGATACAAAGTAAATCTTAACACGGAAATAACCCTAACAGTACTCCCCCTAAGATTTAACTTTGAATCTTCAAAAACTTCAATCTTTTTCTTCTTTTATCAGCATCGATCTTCAATCCTTTTCTACCATTCTTCTGGTTCATCTTTTACTTTCAGCACTTCTCGACCTTTGTACTCTTCTTTTTCTTTTAAAGCTTCTTCAATACAGGATTTGAACTTTTCAGCAACTTTGGCTTGTCGAGGCTTGGATTCATTCGTCAAAATTGGTAGAGCATTCATGCGTCTAAGCGAATCCAGATTTAAACCTGCAAAATCGATATTAGCATAAAACTCAAATGGCATTTCTTTGCCTTCGACATACACCTCCAATGTTCCTTTTCTGGATATCCTCATGTACTCTATCTTCGGTAAATCCACCATCACAAGATTAGAGTTTAGCAAAGCTTTTCTGACTCGAATTTTCTCCGACGCAGCAGCAATAACTTCAATCATCACCACAAATAACTTTCGGTCCGCTTCAGCCAGTTTATCCTTGCACTTCTCCATTCTAATGCTCCTCAAATAATCAATATATGAAGGATGTAGCAGCTTTAACTCAAAAGTACTGAACAGAGTGATCATGTCTTTGTCCCAATCCTCCAAATTTCTAACAAGCTTTAGTTCAAATGTATCCTGATTGTAGAAAACTCTCAGTATTGGCTTCGTCATTTGCGACCCATCTATTACCTTCAATCCAGGATCAGTGATCTTGTCAAAATATTCATCCGAGAACTCTTCTAAGTACATATCCTCGGTCACCACCAATCTTTTCTTCTTCTTTTGTTTCTTGGCTTGCACATATTCTGAGTCTTCCTGTTGACCTCGGAAATCCAAAAACTTTGCAGTTCTGCTCATTCCAGCATCAAGAAGCATCACACACTTGTTACCACGATCAGCATTTGTATGATTAATCAACCTCAGTTTATGCAGCTCTTTCAGATCCTGAACTTCCAATTTGAAGATGCTAGAATAGTAATGATAAACATCACATAAGCCATTTACCCTCTTGATCATGAATGCATCAAACACTTCATCATATTTCCACGCGATTATCTTTACCTTCTTATTTTTCTCAGGCACAATCATAGAATCTAGTAACTCAGCGATTGATTGTCCTTTGCTCATCAGCGACCTCACCACATCTCCTGGTGTTGCAGCCTTATGCCAAGTCTCACGCACCGCCATTGGAATGTTATAATATTTCACTTCACTGGGAAACATATCCATTAATTCATGCCTCTTTTTGTGCGCATTTTCAGGTAATGCCATCACAGGAATCTCTTTTGGACCAAGTACTTTAAATCTCTTCGTCAGCTCAAAGTACTGAGGATTGTTATAATCCAAATAGAACATTCTGTTGTACATCTTCTCTGTTTTCATGAAACTGACCACTATCTTCCTTAAAGATTCAGATTTCAACTTTTGCAAAGTTTTATACGGATAGTTCCTCGAACTCAACCAACTTCGCATCTCATAAGCAGTCATTTCATCTGGGTTTTGATGATAAAGCTCAGTAGGAGGTAAATCTTCGATATTTAGGCTTTCTTGCATCGGAGTCCATTCACCCATCTCAACCATGAACTCTTTTTGATCAGCTTCAGCTTTATCTTGAGCATTAATACACTTTTCATACTCTTCATTAATCTGACTCACTGTTAAACCATTCAAGAACACCGAATTGTACTTCATTCTTTCCAGATATGCAAACCTCTGATCCAAATCATCAGGTACCTCTTCAACAGTATTCTGTACAGGCTCTGGCTCAGCTTCATTCTCAGACTCAGTCCAATCAATATCTAAATCATCTAAAGCTTCAATCATGGGTGCTTCGTCAGCTTGAACCGGCTCAAACTGACTAACAACTTCAGATACATTTGTAGGCGCACTTTCAACTTCAACAGCTTCAGCTTGAATCGGCTCAAACTGAACTGTGTCTTCTGAACCAGCTTCTTTTTCACTCTCAGTGACCTCAAAAACTTCAGTCTCAGCAACAGAACCAGATTGAATCGGCTCAATCTGTCCTGACTTTGTAATCTCAGCTCCAGTCCCTTTTTCAGTCTCAATCACAGCTGCAGATTGAATCGGCTCATTCTGCATTGGTTCATCAATTCTCGCCCTTTTTGAACTTTCTTCATCACCAAATATCTCCGGAATGGCATCTATCTTTCTCTTTCCCTCAGCTTTATCCATCTTGACAATTTCAGCATCAGCTTCATCGGGAATGATAATTGGTGATTCAACCAAAATTCCAACATTTGTAGTACCTCTAGCCCTTGTCAAATACACTTTAGGCACATTCGTTTCAGTCACAATGATTTCATCAGAAAAATCTTTGTCCGAAGATGATCCAGCCTTCTTTGGTTTCAAATCTTCCAACTCTTTTTCCAACATTTCTTTCTCGGCATCTAAAGTATTACACTCAGCCTGTAATTCTTTGTAATCAAACTTCAAGTTCTCATGCTCCTCTTTGAGTTTATCATAATCATCTCTCAATTTCACATGTTCATCAACCAACTTAACATGATCTTCATCCAACTTTTTGAAAATCTTCAAATTCTGATTGTGAATATCCCAATATTCATCAAATCTCTTCTTTTTGCGATCATTTGAGGCCTTCAATAAATCATTTGCCTTAATCAATTTTTCCACAATCTCTTCTAATTCAGCAATACGTTTTTCTTTCTCATCCTCAACTTCATCAACACTTGGCACAACGTTTGGTGAAGACTCCAAACCTTGTCCAATGTTTTCATCAGTTTGTGGTAATACAGTGGGAATATCAACAGTAATAGGCTCAGTAATGCCAGCATCCACTTCATCTATCTGTGCAATAGATTCAGCTTCGGCCATTACTGCCTGTGCAATCTCAATCACATTAATCTCTTCAGGCTTTTCAATAGGTTTCGATCTCTTCTTTCGAACATACTTAACTGATACTTCTTTAGGAATCTCAACAACACTCTCTTCTACAACCGAAGCAACCTCGACAGGTTCTTCTACAACCATAGGCTCACTAACCTCAACTTTCTCTACATTCTCTGTCTCCATTGGTTCAGCCTCCTCTGAATTAGATTCAGATTCAGCATCATTACCACCATCATCATTACCATCCTCGCTATCACTGCTATCATCATTATTACCATCATTATTATCATTACCATCATCTTCTTCATCTTCTGGATGACGAGCAAAGTACTCGTCATCATCCAATAAATTGTCTGGCACCTCATCCACAAGGTCCAGTGGATTCACAATCTCACCGTGAGATATATGATAGTATATACCTTCCACATCTTCTTCATTGTTGATTATATCTCTCATATAATCAAACAACTCAATATCAGGCACATTCCCGATACTCATCTTTCGATAAGAGAGATCGTTCATGTCCTCAGTATATAACATGCCTCCTGCATAACCTTCACTTCTGATCATGGGATAGGCAATGTTTATCATCAATTGCAGAAACCTTGGGTACATCAAAAATTTGAACCTCTTACCCTTCACCAAGTTAAACACAAACCCATTCATTATCCACCTTGACATGTTGAATGGTTTGTTTTCTGCAATGGCTACAATCGGTGATGCAATGTCTGAAGGAAAGTTATCAAACCCTGCACTCCTTCTAGACATGCATTGCTGCACAACATAACACAGCAGCTTATACTTCTTCCCCAACTTGGCTCTGTAAAACTGAGACTTTGGAAACACAGGTGGATGTCCCATGTTAACAAAACAAGTTTTACATTCCTCCATTGTCAATTCATCCATCATGCCTACCTCATCCTCATCAATCCTTAGGGCTTGCCTGATAGCTTCTTCAGTGACATCTAATACCCAATCCCTAGTGATATGTCCTCTGACCATAACACCTCCATTCTCATTTCTCACAACCTCAGCTGATTTCCAGAAGCTCTTGATCAGCCTTGCATATATGACCGGTTTGGCACATATAGCATAAACATACTTGGTCCTCTTGATGAACTTTATCATATCTCTATATCCCTCTGTCTCCGGAAGTGATTCATCTAAACATGCCACAAGATTATGTTTAGGTTCAAATTTGAGATTCTCCATCTGTCAAACAAAAACACAAACAAACACAAAACAAGGCAAATGTGTTAGAAACTTCATTAAATCATATCAACATTTTAATAAGTGATAGGAGCAAATGTTAGACAACAAAAACATTCACATAATCATTTTAAATCCTACATTGTTCAAATAATCTGATTTTCATCATCTTAATCAAACAACACTGAATTTTAGAGATTATACATCAAGTTTCAATTTTAACAGTTGATCACTTAGGTAAATTTTGACAAATTTATGATGAGAAGGTTCAACATGTTTTGGTTTAATTTTAACAAGTTTAATCACTTTTAAGCAGATATTTTATCGTTTTGATGTCTAACTTTTAAAAGCTTCAAAGTTCATCAATGGCGATTTTGTCAGTTAAGAACATTTCACTTGATTCAGTCGATTTTAAGGTGTTTTAGTGCAAATGAATGATTGAATGATGATAATCGAGTGTTTTTACACCTAAATCAACATTCGATTTCGGTTTTAACACACAAAAACGAAGTGTCGATTCATTGTCCAAAACACTGTTCATCATCGTTTTTCCTTTTAACAGTTGATTTGCAAGTCGATTTAGGTCAAAAACACTTAATCTCTACCTTAATCAATCTATTAATCTTGTTATAGAGCAACAGATTGACTATGATAACAATGGCGATTTGAGGTTCAGAGTGTTTTGGTGAAAGTGAAAGTGTGTGAAATGATAAGTGTTTTGTGAAGAGGCGGTATTTGTATCGTCAAAAATTTTTTTTTTAGGTCAAACATTAAGTGCCGGGTCAACACAAGCAAATTAGGCCCAATAACCTTGCCGGGTCAAGTACTGTAGTGACGGGTCATGTACTGTTGTTACGGGTCAAGTACATAAAATGTCACCACATGTGAAAATCACTTGACGGGTCAAGCACTGTAGATACGGGTAAGTCACTGTAGTGACGGGTAAGGGTTTAAGGAACAACTACACCTGATGGATTTTACTCATCACCCGGCAGACTAGTTGTCATCAAAAACATCACCCGGCAACCTTTCTTCATTACCCGGCAACACAGTTGCTTTCCTTCTTCATCCGGCTTTGCTTTCTTCTTTACACGGCAACCTTTGACACCTTCTTCACACGGCATACACACTTCTTCATTACCCGGCAACATAGTGTAATACCTTTACACGGCAACAATACTTCATTACCCGGCTGTATAGTACACACTTGTCATCCGGCAAGACATCTATGACCTTCACCCGGCTGTTTTTGACATGATCATTGCCCGGCTGTACAGTGGTCATAATGTCTTCACCATTTCTTCAATCACCCGGCAAGTATCAGACTTACAACTTTACCCGGCTGAACAATTCTTTACCTGGCTGCACAGTTGTATCTGATATCTTTACCCGGCTATAACACTTAAGCAATTTCTTCAATTTTCTTCGTCTGTTGACTTTTTCAACGATCATTTATTGCACCTGCAACATTCTCCGACATATTAATTAGACAAGATATCCTTAAAAAGAATGTTTGCCATATTAATTATCAAACAACATTAAACATTGCAACAAAAATAATTCCAATTAAAATTCATTTTTCTTTTCTTTTTCAAAAATGTTTTTGCACAACCAATTTTTCTATATCCCGAAGCAATTTCTTAAAAACAAATTACAAGACCTTGGGTTTGTTTTTAACACATCCAATACTTTTGCTTTTTCATACCACATAATCTTGTTCATTCAAAACACACTTATTCAAAACAAAATATTTTTGGATTTTTGTAGGTATTTTTCTTCACTTTTATTCTCCCCCTAAACTTGAAATTTCTAGAAATTTTTAAGTTTAACAAGGATGTTGATGTGTCAATAATGATTCCAAATGCCTGCACACACAAAAACACACACATTAAAGTAAAGGCATATGCAATGCAATGAATCAAAATATCGCAGTGAGATCATACCACACATTATCTGAACATGTTTTGCAAGTTTTGAATAGACATTTGACTTATGCTTGATTGAGTGATGATATGAAAACATACCAATTAGCTCGAGTTGACACACTTACTTTTTCAGTATCATGATGATATTTAAGGTTCGATTAGAATGACTTATGTGACCCACATGTATACATATGTTAACATATATCCTTATCAAACACTACCTGAATGCATATTGCACAAAACCTGGTCACTTACAGTCATACACAGTGTGGAATCTGGGTTCTATTCGGATTTGGTCCACTTTGGGACTTCTTTTTAATTCCATCTTTGGGAATTTTTCTTTCCTATTGTTCCCCTTGGGAATCTTCTGAATTCCATTTTGGAATTTTGTTTGGTGTTGGTCCACATTTGGGACTCTTTATGTTCCATTTTGGAATCTTTTGCTGCACCTTGAAGCTCAAAAGAGACTTCGTGTGAGACTTCAGGTCTGTGGGTACCACAACAAAGAAGCTCACGATGCGGTTCATCACACTGAGAAGACTACATCGTTACCCGATCATGCACAACTATCATCACAAGCAATGTATCAAAAGATATATATCTAGATATGTATAACAATGGAACTTAACACAAAGATCATTAAGTTTATGTTTGTCAACAATCAACTTACTTGTTCAGTCTAATTGTCTGAGCTGTCTAGCACATCAACTAACATTCATCAGTCTTTATTTAAAAATGATGTAACAAATAATGTCTAGTGTATCTATCATTTCTCACTTTTTGCAATATAGATTCTTATGACATGATATTTTCTTTTTCTTTTGCTTTTATATTTTGTTTTTGCTTTTCTATTTTCTTTTTCACGCAAGCACACACAATGCAAAACATAAATAAAAGGCAAAGGAAACAAAATATAACATCAACTTATTATATTTTTGGCTTTTATATTTTTCTGATTTTTGTATGTTTTCGAAAAATAGAATCAATCATGATTGATCAATCCTATGGATTGAATTAAGAATTCAAACCGGCCTGACAAAAAAGATTTTGTGAAAAGATCTGCCAGTTGTTTGTCGGTATGAACCTTAATCAAAATTATTAAACCCTTTTCAGAGTTATCTCTTAAAAAATGATATCTAATTTCGATGTGTTTGGTTTTAGAATGTTGAACAGGATTAGCAGTTATAAACATAGCAGCAGTATTGTCTATGTAAATAGGAGTTTTCAAAAAATTAAACCCGTAGTCCAGCAACTGATTTTGTAACCATAAAACCTGAGAACATCCTGCAGATGCAGCGATATACTCTGCTTCAGCTGTGGATACAGAAACATTGGTCTGCTTCTTGCATTGCCAAGAGACAAGCCTTGGACCCAGAAATTGACAGCCACCAGTTGTCGATTTCCTGTCAAGAGCACAACCACCAAAATCACTGTCAGAATAGCTATATAGTTCAAAATTTCCTTCATAAGGATACCATAACCCAAGATTTGGTTTCCCTTTGAGATATCTGAATATACGCTTCACAGCAACAAGATGAGACTCTTTCGGATCTGACTGATATCTGGCGCATACACACACAGCGTACATGATGTCTGGTCTTGATGCAGTAAGATACATCAGAGAACCGATCATTGACCTGTATAGTGTTTGATCAACTGCTTTGCCCTTTGGATCCGGTTGAATCTTGCAATTCACATCAGATGGAGTTCTAATTGTTTGACAATCTTGCATCTTGAATTTCTTCAACAACTTCTCAACGAATTTTGATTGATTGATGAAAATTCCGTCAGCAGATTGTTTCACTTGTAATCCCAGAAAGAAATTAATCTCCCCCATAGAACTCATCTGAAATCTAGACTTCATGATTTCCTCAAATTCTTTGCACATGGACTCACTGGTTGATCCGAAGATAATATCGTCTACATAAACTTGAACGCACAACAAGTCATCATTCTCCCTCTTCATAAACAAAGTTGGATCAATCTGACCTCTTGTAAATCCATGCTCTAGTAAATGCTTGGATAATGTCTCATACCAGATTCTTGGAGCTTGATGTAGACCGTAAAGAGCTTTACTCAACTTGTATACACGATGAGGATAGTCAGGATCTTCGAAACCCGGAGGTTGTCTGACATATACGTCATCTGTAATCGGTCCATACAAGAAAGCACCTTTGACGTCCATTTGGAATACTTTGAATTTCATGAAAGACGCATATGCAAGAAAAACGCGTATGGCTTCAAGTCTTGCGACCGGAGCAAACACTTCTTCATAATCAATGCCCTCTTCCTGAGTGTATCCTTGTGCAATCAGTCTAGCTTTGTTTCTCACAACAATGCCACGTTCGTCTGGCTTGTTTTTGTACAACCATCTTGTACCTATTGCGTTCTCTCCTTCAGGTAAGTCCACAAGTTTCCAAACTTCCTGTTTGCGAAACTGAAGTAATTCCTCCTGCATGGCCTCAATCCAACTGTTATCTTTCAGCGCCTCTGAAATATTCTTTGGCACCACTTGAGATAGAAAACAAGAGTAAAGACAAACATTTGCTTGTTCTGTCTGACTTCTTGTAGTTCTCTGATTCAACGGCCCGATAATCTGAGAGACAGGATGTTTCTTGTGAATTCGATGAACAGGAATATCACCTCCTTGCACTTGACTCTCCAGATTTGAAGTATTCAGATTTGGTAGATCTTGTAGTATGGAAGAAGTATGCGGTGTGAAATTCGGGACTTGATCCGGTGAGTTGATGAAGTAATCAAAAGATTCTGGAACAGCTTCACCATTCGGATCTGATGATGGTTGATTCTGAACAGATCCACCATCATTAGGAGAAATCACATCTTCTTCTTGATTGTTCGACTATTGATCTTCATGAGAACCAGAAGGACCCGGAGCTTGACTTGATTTGACATGATCAGGATTGTGAAAAGACATAAATGGATATTCAGAGTTGAACTTTCCATCTTCGTCATTATCAGAATCGTCACTAAAGCATCCTAAGTCGCCTGATTCTTTCCTTGCGTTTCCTGAAAAATCAAATAAGTTAGAATTGAAGGATTTCGATAATGAATCTAAATCAAATAACCATTCGGGACCATGAGCCACTAAGGGAAACGAATTTTCTAAAAACTTGACGTTGATAGTTTCAATAACAGTATTTGTTTTGCTATTAAAAACTCGATAAGCTTTAGAAACAGACGAATAACCTAAGAAAAATCCATCGTCAGATTTTGACTCAAACTTCCCGAGATGATCATTCAAATTTAAAATCGAAACCGGACAACCAAATGCTTTCAAGTAAGAAATATTTGGTTTCCTTCCAAACAACAACTCATAAGAAGTTTTCTTTTTATCATTCACTAATAATGTTCTATTTTGTACAAAACATGCAGTCGCAATGGCTTCGTCCCAAAAAGTGATTGGGATTTTTGCATCCGCAAGCATGGATCTTGCTGCTTCAATCAGTGTCCTGTTTTTCCGTTCCGCAACCCCGTTCTGTTGAGGCGTTCTAGGCGCACTGAATTGTCGAGCGATCCCTTTTTCTGCACAAAATAAATCAACATTAGCATTTTTAAATTCCGTTCCATTGTCACTTCTTAACACTTTAACTTTGCATTCCAATTGGTTTTCAACTTTAATGATAAATTCTTTCAATAATTCAGCTGTTTCAGATTTAGCATGCAAAAAGTAAACCCATGAAAATCTCGTAAAGTCATCTATGATAACAAAACAATATGATTTTCTCCCGATGCTTTGAACGTTGGTCGGTCCAAAAAGATCCATATGTAGCATCTGCAAGGGTTTTGAAATGGAGTTTTCGAGCTTGGACTTAAAAGACATCCGATGCTGTTTTCCCTTCAAACACGCTGGACAAAGATCAGTTGTGGAGAATTTCTTCGATGGGATTCCCACAGCGTGATTTCCAGACACCAAACGGTTCATGTTTCTGAAGTTGGAATGTCCCAGCCGTCTATGCCAAAGCTGACTCTCATCATTTGAAGCATGGGCAATGAGACAGGTTGTTTCGGTTTCGGCATCAATCTGCGACATATCCAATTTGTATACATCACGATCTCTAGGCGCTTTCACCACTACCCACTTATTGTCAATCTTGAAACCTGGTTTCAGAATATAACAAAAAGAATCATCAAAAAGAGTTGAATAAGATTTATCACAGATTTGCGAGACACTTAGTAAGTTAAAGTTCAACTGTGCACAGTAGTTGACTTTATCAAAACTAATTACTCCATTCGAGACAGTTCCTTCTCCTGTGATTTTACCACCTGCATCACCTCCAAACGCTACATGAGTACCATTCTTTTGCTTGAAATCCTGAAGCAAGGCATGGTTGCCCGTCATGTGCCGGCTACACCCACTATCAACGAACCACGAGTTGATAGGTCTTCTTGGGCGTACCTGCAATTCAGACATTTTCAGTTAGTTTGGTCAACCCAGGCCCACACGGTCTTGGGTTTTCCGAATTTATCCGCAATTGTAACTTGTTTATATTGAATATTTTGAAAATTTGTTTCATTCATGAAATTTTGATGCTGATAACTTCGCCCATTGGCGTTCAATGATTGCTTTCTCCTCAAAGCCCTGAACCGTTCCTCCAGCTGAGGATCAAGGTTGTTTTCAAAATTTTGGTTTCTTACCAACAAAGCTCTCGACTTAAAATTGTTAACCTGCACACTTCTTGTCAAGTTAGAAACAGAATTGTTTCGATTGAAATTTCTCAAAACCGGAGAATGACTTTGACTCATATTTTGAAAACCATATGGATTATTTCTTTGAAAGTTTGAATATGGAGTCAATTCTCTAGTCGAGTTTGATCGAAAGAAACAATCCTTTGTGTCATGGTTTCTTCTCTCACAAATATCACAGAATTTGTTAAAATAACATTCTTCTGAAGAATGATTTCTTTTGTTACAGAAACTGCAGTACCTGTTAAAGAAACATTCAGCAGTTGCATGATTATATCTATCACAAACTTCACAATATTTCTTGCTAATCCTAAAGAGCCGATTGTTAACCTTTGAATTTGAACCAAAACGTGATTCATTATCATAGTTGTTCGGTTTTAGATTAACATTTTTCTGTGGAGACATTGTTTGCGATTTTGCTTGCATGGGACTTTGGTTCGATTTTAAACTGTTCTGTTTGGTCACCTTTTTGTTTTCAATTCTCTTATCATTGACAGCGGAAGTCTTAGGACCTGAACCTGTTTTCAGACCAGAGTTAGATTTGATTTGAGTATTGATTTGGTTACCATAAGAACCGTTCATGTCGAAAGTACCTGCAGACACAAATTTGATCGACTTACCTTTTGACACTTTCTTGACAGGTTTTACGTTTTGAGCTTTTGTGTTATCATTCGATTTTAAGACACTTTTGCCTTTTGATTCTTTCGTTTCAGATTGATTTGACATTGATTTCGATTTCTGCTTCTTTGCAGTTAAACCGTCAGACTTCTTCAATTCTTGTTTTTTGAGCAGTTCAGCAGCAACTTTTGCCTTATCTTCATTCTTCTTCCATTTGATGTAATTAGGATCATTGAATCCTGAAAATTCACCTTCTTCCTTCACCGTTTGTTTTGGTTCGGAATTAAGCTTTGGGTATTCAACGAGTTGAATTAGAACAGGCTCCAGCTTGTTTTCAGATTTGTTGCTTGCTTCATCATCTGCTTCAGTTGTCATTCCATCTTCTTCTCTCAAGCTTTCGATCAACACCTCAGATCCTTCGGACTCGGATTTACTTCTTTGAATTTCTTTGAATTTTCTTTCATTTTCAGGTGAATGATCAAATTCATTAAAGTTTTCCGGTAAGGTTTGAGTGATTGAATTTGGCATTGGTTCATGAGTAAAACCCAACCCGGTTTTATTTTTGTTACCTCTTTCATTAATGAGTTGTTCAACCATGGTTTTACAACTTTTAACTTTCTTTAGTTCAACTTGAGTGACTGCATGTGCGACTTTTTCTTGTTCAAAGTTCTTAGTCATTTCTTCAAGCTGTTTGGTAACAATTTCCAATTCCTTTAAAGTTTTGTTCCATGATTCAGTTAGTGACAAAATCTTCTCATCAGAAATTTTATGATCGATTTTAAGTTTTTCATGAAGTTTTTCATGTTGACTTAATTTATCACCTATTTTAAATGAATGAGTTCGATAATGTTCTACCTGTTGAATACACTGATCGGAACATAACCTTTCTTTCACATCTAGGGGCAATGGAATGTAATTGGGGGGTAATTCATTACTAACCTTTGGTTGTTCAGTAGAAGATGTAGACTCACTGGATGTAGCCATTAATGCAATTTCAGCTTCAGACTCTTCAGTAGGATCAGCCTTGGCACTCCAGTCATAATCTTCAGAATCTTCACTCACATCATCAACCATCTTTCCATCCCCTTCTTCAGACCAGTCTTCTTCAATTTCACATACCAAAGCCAGATTTGATGTAAGATCAGATGTAAACTGTTCTGCGTATGCACTCCAGTCATATCCGTCTTGTACACTTACAACCAACGCTTTAGTTTGATCTTCTGGCTTCTTTCCTTCATCCTTCAACTCAGGCATAGGAAGACTTTGGTACGGCTTTTGGAAGAAACGCTGATTTCTGCCTTGATAACTCGTAGACTGTTGAGAACTTTGACCTTGACCTTGATTGCTTGAACTAGCTTGGTCATTGAAATTCTTTGGAGCTTTGCATTCTCTTGAGAAGTGACCATACTGATTACAGTTAAAGCACCTGGCCTTAGATTTGTCAAATCCAACCGTCTTATTAGCATGAGGTTTGTAACTTCGGTTCACATATGCATGCTTTTGAGTACGATAGGCTACCATAACCATCTGCCAATTCAGATCCATTTCTTCAACATCTACTGGATCCATTTCAAATAAGTCTTGAAGGACCACGTCCATTTGACTTAGATGACTACCTTGGTACGCTTGGAAACTCGCCATAAAAGCAGTAAAGGCAGTTTTTGTTTCGTCATCTTGCAACAGAATATTCATGACGTCTTTCACTTTAGCTTGAACATTGGAACTTTGATTATCTGACTGATTCATCTGATTTGCAATTTGAACTTGAGCTCTTGGTGGAGATTGAGGTTGAGAATAAGTTGGCGAATTTGGAAAGTATGCTGAATCAGTATAGAAACTTGCACCAACGAATAAGTCATCCTCATCTTCAAACTTTGATGTATTTTGCACAAGAAAAGCATTATCCACAGTATTGGCAGGATTTACCACATACTTGTATTGAGTTTGTGACGTTGATCTATCAGTGTTTCTAGATCCTTCATCAATCTCGACTTCTTCTATCTTTCCAATAAGCAAATCAAGTTCCATTGGAAATTTCTCAGTATGTTTCAACAGAGTAACAGTTTGCTTCCATGATGATGGTAAAGCATTCAGCAATCGATCATTCAGGTCTTGAAGTTCAGTCTTCACTCCGAGGTTTGACATCTCAGTAGTTAAGTGAACAAACCTGTTCATCATCTGATGTACTGTCTCTCCATTGATGTGTTCAAACAACTCTAATTGCCTTTTTAGTTTCGACTTCTTCAAACTCCTTAATTGTTCTCCTCCTTCACATATAGACTTCAATTCCTTGAAGCATGTATAACCAGTCTGATATGCATCCAATCTAGACAAAACTTGTAATGGCAACCCCTTGCACATTAACGAGTAGGCCTTGCTATCATTCTTTACCTTCCTCAAGTCTTCAGCTGACAAATTATCCTCTGGATAAGGTGTAGTAGAATCTTTAGTATAGGTACTGGCACTATCTGGTTGTGTCTGGGTTGGAATGTGAGGACCCTTCTCAATGGATTTCCATAAGTCATTGTCAATAGAACACAAATGATGTCTCAGCCTGATGGTCCAGTTCTTGAAATCTGCACGATTCAAAAGTCTAGGAACACGGTTATCAGAATCATCATTAGGAGCCATTTTTAACAAATTTTACAGAAAATATTTTTGGTTTTTGTTAATTTTTGAAAAGAAGTGATTGAAATACTAAAATAAAGACAACAATTAAAAGACAAGACAAGAAACAAGTAATAAAAACAACTAAAAATGAGTCACACGGCAAAACAGTGAAAATCCTTCTTCAGCCGGCTAAACAGTGTATTTGTTCTTCACCTGGCAGAATAAGTCTTCACACGGCTAAACAGTTAAACGGCTAAACAGTTGTAATTGTTTTTCTTCTTCACCCGGATGAACAGTTACACGGCAATAAGAAAAACTTCACACGGCTAAGTCTTTGACCCGGCAGAAACTTGACACGGCAAAAAGCTTTGTCCGGCTGAACAGTATATGATCACACGGCACAGTTGTTAATCACCCGGCTACACAGTATATTACCCGGCTGACTTTTTCTTCTTCACCCAGCGTAACAGTGTTTTACCCGGCACAACAGTGTTTGATCCGGCTGAACAGTAACACTTTTCCTAGTCAAATTCTTCACCCGTCTAGCACAAATTCCTTACACAACTGCACAGGACCTAATTTCTTCACAAATTCTAAGTCCAAGGAAAATGTCTAAGTCAAATATATCACCCGGCAAGTTAATCTTCAACCAAAATCAACTGTTCATCATCTTCGTCAAACGAAATTTCTGGGTTTTGTCTAAAACTTGTCTAAATTGTCCAAAATTCACACACAAGCTGTGAAATAGTCCGATTAACAATCCCTTTTATCAATCAATCCAAAACATGATCAAATCTGATGATTTTTGAGCAAAAATTTGATCGAACAGTACTTTTTCTATTCTTTCTAATTCTTCAGATCTGATGATGATCTGATAGAATCTGCACAATCGTTGTGTATAGGAGTGATTGCGATGATAAATCACAACTAAAAACACCAACAATTCGTTCAGATCATGATATTTTGAGCAATATTGATGTGTTTTGCTTAAGAACAGCGAAGAACACAAACCGAAAGCTCTGATACCAATTGATAGGTTCAATTGGATCGATAATATCACTCAAATGATCTAAACAACACGCACAAACAAAACGTTCAATCACAAACACAGTTCATACTCATAAATTCTCTGTATATTGATGATCAAAGCAATTCGCAGTACAATGTGCAGGAGAAAACAAATACACACAGTTAATTCTCTCTCTAACAGTGCAAAAAGTCCTCCTACTAACACACGCACACTACATGCTTTATAATAAACAAAATGCAAGTTTAAGGAAAATACATAATAAACCCTAAACTATACAAACATATAAAACAAAGATACAAAGTAAATCTTAACACGGAAATAACCCTAACATCAGATTGATCCAAATTTATTTATGAAGAGGGAGAATGAAGATCTGTTATGTGTTCAAGTATATGTGGACGATATTATTTTCGGATCAACCAGTGCGTCCATGTGCAAAGAGTTTGTAGAAATCATGAAGTCAAGATTTCAGATGAGTTCAATGGGGGAGATTAATTTCTTTCTTGGATTACAAGTGAAACAATCAGCTGACGGAATTTTCATCAACCAATCGAAATTTGTTGAGAAGTTGCTGAAAAAGTTCAAGATGCAAGATTGTCAGACTATTCGAACTCCATCTGATGTGAACTGCAAGATACAGCCGGATCCGAAAGGCAAATCCGTGGATCAAACACTATACAGATCGATGATTGGTTCACTGATGTATCTTACTGCATCAAGACCAGACATTATGTATGCTGTATGTGTGTGCGCAAGATATCAGTCTGATCCGAAAGAGTCGCACCTGGTTGCCGATAAACGTATTTTCAGATACCTTAAAGGGAAACCGAATCTTGGGTTATGGTATCCTTATGAAGGCAATTTTGAATTATATAGTTATTCTGATAGTGACTTTGGTGGGTGTGCTCTTGACAGGAAATCGACTACTGGTGGATGTCAATTTCTGGGTCCTAGACTTGTCTCTTGGCAATGCAAGAAGCAGACCAACGTTTCTGTATCCACAGCTGAAGCAGAGTATATCGCTGCATCTGCAGGATGTTCTCAAGTTTTGTGGCTACAAAACCAATTGCTTGACTACGGGTTTAACTTTCTCAAAACGCCTATTTACATAGACAATACTGCTGCTATGTTCATTACTGCTAATCCTGTTCAACACTCAAAAACCAAACATATCGAAATTCGATATCACTTTTTAAGAGACAACTCTGAAAAAGGTTTAATAATTTTGATTAAAGTTCATACCGACAAACAACTGGCAGATCTTTTCACAAAATCTTTTTTGTCAGGACGGTTTGAATTAATTGAATTCTTAATTCAATCCATAGGATTAATCAATCATGATTGATTCTATTTTTCGAAAACAAAACAAAAATCAGAAAAATATAAAATACAAAAATATAATAAGTTGATGTCAATTATTGATTCCTTTGTCCTTTATTTTATTGTTTTGCATTGTGTGCTTGCATGAAAAAGAAAATAGAAAAGCAAAAAGAAAAGAAAATATCATGTAATAAGAATCTATATTGCAAAAAGTGAGAAATGATAGTTACACTAGACATTATTTATTACATCATTTATAAAATAAAGACTGATGAATGTTAATTGATGTGCTAGACAGCTCAGGCAATTAGACTGAAAAAGTAAGTTCATTGTTGACAAACATAAACTTAATGATCTTTGTGTTAAGTTCCTTTGTTATACATGTCTAGATATATATCTTTTGAGACATTGCTTGTGATGATAGTTGTGCATGATCGGGTAACGATGCAGTCTATTAAGTGTGATGAACCGCATCGTGAGCTTCTTTGTTGTGGTACCCACAGACCTGAAGTCTCACACGAAGTCTCTTTTGAGCTTCAAGGTGCAGCAAAAGATTCCCAAAGATGGAACAAAAAGAGTCCCAAATGTGGACCGTCACCAAACAAAAAATTCCAAAAAGGAATTCAGAAGATTCGCAAGGGGAACGATAGGAAATGAAAAATTCCAAAATGGAATTAAAAAGAAGTCCCAAAGTGGACCAAATCCGAATAGAACCCAGTTTCCACACTGTTTATGATTGTAAGTGACCAGATTTTGTGCAATATGCATTCAGGTAGTGGTTGATAAGGAAATATGTTGACATATGTATACATGTGGGTCACATAAGTCATTCTAATCGAACCTTAATATCATCATGATACTGAAAAAGTAAGTGTGTCAACTCGAGCTAATTGGTATGTTTTCATATCATCACTCAATCAAACATAAGTCAAATGTCTATTCAAAACTTGCAAAACATGTTCAGATAATGTGTGGTATGATCTCACTGCGATATTTTGATTCATTGCATTGCATATGTATTTATTTTAATGTGTGTGCTTTGTGTGTGCAGGCATATGGAATCTTTATTGACACATCGACATCCTTGTTAAACTTAAAAATTTCAAGAAATTTCAAGTTTAGGGGGAGAATAAATTGAAGAAAAATGTTTGCAAAAATCCAAAAATATTTTAGTTTGAATAAGTATGTTTTGAATGAACAAGATTATGTGGTATGAAAAGCAAAAGTATTGGATGTGTTAAAAACAAACCCAAGGTCTTGTGAATTGTTTTTAAGAAATTGCTTCGGGATATAAAAATGTTGGTTGTGCAAAAACAAAAACATTTTTGAAAAAGAAAAAGGAAAAGGATTTTAAATTGAAATTAATTTTATTGACTTGTTTTATGTTGTTGATAATTAATATGACAAATTCTTTTTAAGGATATCTTGTCTAATTAATGTGTCGAGAATGTTTGCAGGTACAATAAATGCAGTTGAAAAAGTCAACAGACGAGAAAAAGTGAAGAAAATTGCTCAAGTGTTTTAGCCGGGCAAAGATTTCGGAACATTGTTTAGCCGGGTAATGAACACACTGTTCAGCCGGGTAAAAGTTGTGAGTTTGATACAAGCCGGGTGATTGAGAAAAAGAAGTGAAGCCGGGTGAAGATATTATGACTACTGTACAGCCGGGCAATGAACATGTCAAAACTATGCCGGGTGAAGAAGTCATAGATATCTGCCGGGTGACAAGTTGTGTCACTATACAGCCGGGTGAAGAAATGTTATCACTATACAGCCGGGTAAAAGGAAGAAGTCTTATCCTGCCGTGTAAGTGTATAACACTGTGTTGCCGGGTAATAGTGGAAGCAACTATGTTGCCGTGTGAAGAAGAAAGCTTGTCGTGTGAAGAAGAAAGCATGCCGGGTGAAAGAAAAACAACTATGTTGCCGTGTGAAGAAGAAAGCTTGTCGTGTGAAGAAGAAAGCATGCCGGGTGAAAGAAAAGCAACTGTGTTGCCGTGTGAAGAAGAAAGCATGCCGGGTGAAAAAGACAACTGTGTTGCCGGGTGATGAAGAAAGGATGCCGGGTGATGTTTTGAAGACTACTATACTGCCGGGTGATGAATAAAACCAATCAGGTGTAGTTGTTCCTAACCTTTACCCGTCACTACAGTGACTTACCCGTCTCTACAGTGTTTGACCCGTCAAGTGTTTTTCACATGTTGTAAGTTGACCCGTCACATGTTGCGACTTGTCTCAAGTACTTGACCCGTCCCTACAGTACATGACCCGTCTCAACAATGCTTGACCCGTCAAGACTTAGTGGGCTTTTTGTGCTTGCCCGTCTCAAATTGTTGACCCGACACCTCAAAGTTTGCCTAATTTTTAACCATATAAAAACCCGCCTCTTCACAAACACTTATCATTTTTCACTCACTCTTTCAAGCAAATCCTCTGTACTTAAATCGTTGTTTATCATATTCAATCGTTGTTCTGTAACAAGTCTGATCGATTGAATAAGGTATTGTTTACGTGATTTGAACCTGATAAACTTGCAAATCGACCGATAAAATGAAAAACGATGATGAACAGTGTTTTTGATCACTGAATCGACACTTTGATTGTGTGTGTTAAAACCAAAATCGAATGTTGTTTTAAGTGTAAAATCTGTCGATCATTAACAATCAAACACTCATTTGCACCAAAAATCCTTAAAATCAACAGAATCAATGAAAATCATTCATAACTGTCAACCGCCATTGATGAACTTTGAAAAATTCTTAAGTGTTAACTTCAAACTGATGAAATATGTGTTGAACATTAACAAATCATTGTTAAAACTAAGATTAACATGTTAAACAACTTCATCATACAAATGTCAAATTTATGTCTTAAGTGTTAAACTGTTAAATTGAAAAATGTTGTATAATCATTAAAATTCAAAGTTGTTTTGATCAAAATGATGAAAATCAGTTTGTTAGATCAATTTAGGAGTTAAAATGATTATGTGAATGTTTTACTTTTTAACTGTTGTTCAAACACTTATGAAAATATGAAATTTAATAATGAAGAATCTAACACATTTGTCTTGTTTGTGTTTGTTTTTGTTTTAACAGATGGAGAATTTGAAGTTTGAGCCCAAGCACAATCTGGTGGCATGTTTAGATGAGTCTATCCCTGAAACTGAAGGTTACAGAGATATGATCAAATTCATCAAGAGGACAAAGTATGTGTATGCTATGTGTGCCAAGCCGGTCATATATGCAAGGTTGATTAAAAGCTTTTGGAGAACAGCTGAGGTGATCAGAAATGATGATGGACTAGCTGTTGTTCGAGGAAACATTACTAGAGAGTTAGTTTTGACTGTCTCAGAAGATGCCATTATGATAGGTTCAATTGGATCGTTAATATCACTCAATGATCAGAATAACATATACACAAACACCGTTTAATCATTAACACAATTCATACTAATAATTCTCTTTGTATATTGATGATCAAAGCAGATTTGTAATACAAGTGCAGGAGAAAATAAATCACACACACTAAGTTCTCTCTCTTACGTGAAAATGTGATCTAGCCTCTCTCCTCACACTCTCTCACCACATGCTTTAAAGCAACAATTACAAGTTTAAGGAATATAACAAAATAGACCCTAAACTATACATAAACATATAAACAAAATACAAAGTAAATCTTAATCTAGGAAATAGCCCTAACAGTACTCCCCCTAAGATTTATCTTTGAATCTTCAGCAAAATCTTCAAATCTTTTTCATTTTGTTCAGCATCAATCTCTTTACCAATCTTCTGGTTCTTCTTTGATATCCAGCAGTTCTCTTCCTTTAAATTCTTCTTGTTCCTTCAGCGCTTCTTCTATGCAAGACTTGAATTTTTCTGCTATCTTTGCTTGTCTCGGCTTGGACTCGTTGGTAAGGATTGGGCAGGCATTCATGCGTCTCAGAGAATCCAGATTTAAACCTGCAAAGTCAATGTTAGCATAAAACTCATAAGGCATCTCCTTCCCCTTGACTTGCACTTCCAAAGTACCCTTCGCACTAATCCTCATAAATTCTATCTCTGGAATGTCAACCCTCACAAGATTAGAATTTAGCAATGCCTTCCGTACTCGAATCTTTTCAGATGCAGCAGCTATCACCTCTATCATCACCACAAACAATTTTCTATCAGCTTCAGCCAGTTTATCTTTGCATTTCTCCATTCTGCAACTTCTCAGAAAATCGATATAGGATGGATGCAGCAGTTTCAGCTCAAAGGTACTGAATAAAGTAATCATGTCTTTATCCCAATCTTCCAAATTTCGAACAAGCTTCAACTCAAATGTTTCTTGATTGTAGAAAACTCTAAGTATTGGCTTCGTTGCTTGAGATCCATCAATCACTTTCAATCCAGGATTGGTTACTTTATCAAAATACTCATCCGAAAATTCCTCCAAGTACATGTCTTCACTAACAACCAACCTCTTTTTCTTTGTTTGTTTCTTTTCCTGCACATAAGCACTGTCTTCTTGTTGACCTCTGAAGTCAAGATATTTCGGTGATCTGGCTATCCCGGCATCCAACAGCATTGCACATTTATCACCACGCTCAGCATGCGTGTGATTTATCAGAGTCTAAGTTTGTGCAATTCTTTTAGATCTTGAACTTCCAACTTAAAGATGCTAGAGTAATAATGGTATACGTCACATAAACCATTAACTCTTTTAATCATAAATGCATCGAACACCTCGTCATATTTCCACGCGATAATCTTCACCTTCTTGGATTTTTCCGGTACGATCATAGAATCAAGAAGTTCAGCAATAGACTGACCCTTGCTCAGCAGTGACCTCACAACGTCACCTGCTGTGGCTGATTTATGCCATGATTCACGTACATCCATAGGTATGTTGTATGACTTAGCTTCACTCGGGAACATATCCATCAACTCGTGCCTTTTCTTGTGTGCATTCTCAGGCAACGCCATCACCGGTATCTCCTTCGGCCCGAGAACTTTGAATCTTTTGGTCAGCTCGTAGTATTGAGGGTTGTTGTAGTCCAAATAAAACATACGATTGTACATTTTTTCTGTCTTCATGAAACTAACAACAATTTTCCTCAGTGACTCAGATTTCAATCTCTTCAGAGTCTTATACGGATAATTCCTTGAGCTCAACTAATCTCGCATGTTCCTACTGGACATCTCTTCCGGATTTTGGTGATACAATTCAGTTGGAGGCAAATCTTCTATGTTCAAACTTTCTTGCAATGGAGTCCACTCACCCATCTCAATGATAAACTCCTTTTCATCAGCAGCAGCTTTGTCTTGGGCAATCACACACTTTTCATACTCTTCATTTATTTAACTCACAGTCAACCCATTCAGAAAAACTGCATTGTACTTCATTTTTTCAAGATAAGCAAATCTTTGATCTAAGTCATCTGGAATCTCTTGATCAACATTAGTTTCTGGTTCAGCTTCTGGCTCAGATTCAGTAAAATCTATATCATCCAAATCATCTAAATCCTCAATCATCGGTGCATTGTCAGTTTGAACCGGCTCAAACTGACTAGCTTCTTCAGTTACAGTTTCAGGCACAATTTCAGCTACAACAGGCACTTCTTCAACAACAGCAGCTTCAGATTGAATCGGCTCAATCTGAACTGATTTATCAACTTCAGCACTAGTCACAATCTCATCAGCCGCCTTAGCTATCTCAGCTATCTCAGTTTCAACTACAGCTACAGATTGAATCGGCTCAATCTGCACTGTTTCTTCCAATTTTGCCTTTTTACTGCAACTTTCCTCACCCATAATTTCCGGTACAGCATCTAACTTCCTTTTTCCCTCAGCCTTGTCAGTATTGACAGAATCAGCAACAGCTTCATCGGGAATGATAATTGGAGATTCCACCCTTATACCCACATTGGTTGTACCTCGTGCTCTAGTGAGATAGACTTTTGGTGTTTGAGTCGCTTCAGTCATTTCAACCACTTCATCTGAAAAATCTTTATCAGATGTTGAACCAGACTTCTTAGATCGTGTTTCTTCCAACCATTTCTCCAACATCTCTTTTTTATCCTCAAGAGTATTGCATTCAGCCTTCAACTCAGTATAATCAAACTTCAAGTTTTCATGCTCTTCTTTCAGTGTTTCATAATCAGCCTTCATCTTTTCATGCTCAGCCACCAACTTAACATGATCAGCATCCAACTCTTTGAAAGTTTTCAGGTTCTGATTATGAATGTTCCAAAACTCTTCAAACCTTTTCTTCTTTCTATCATTTGAGGCTTTCAAATGTTCATTCACTTCCAAGAGTTTTGCCACCATTTCCTCTAATTCGACAATCTTCTTTTTATCTTCATTTTCATCAACATTTGGAACAGTTTTTGGTGAAGACTCCAAAACTTGTTCAATATTTTCTGCAACAGGGGATGATGTGGTGGGTATATCAACAGGGATAGATCAGTAACGCCAGCATCAACTTCATCAACTATCTGTGCAATAGTCTCAGCTTCGGCCATTACTTCCTGAGCAATCTGAACTACATCTATCTGTTCAGGCTCACTTAACATTTTCTCCACAACAGATTTAGATCTTCGAGATCTAACATACTATTTTGTGATTGGCTTTGCAACTTCAATAGCCACTTCTTTTTCAACAAAAGCAACCTCAACAGGTTCTTCTATCACCACTTGTTCAATAACTTCAACATTTTCTGTCTCCAAATTCATTGGTTCAGCAGCTTCAATAATCTCTGCCTCCTCTGAATCAGATTCAACATGATCACCACCATCATCATTACCACCGTCATCTTCATTACCATCATCTTCTTCATCATCACTATCACTTTCATCATTTCCATCATCCTCAGATTCATCTTCATCTTCTGCATGACGAGCATTATACTCATCATCATCTAAAAGATTATCAGGCACCTCATCCACAAGGTCCTGTGGATTAACTATCTCACCATGAGAAATATGATGATAAACAACTTCAACATCTTCTTCATTATTTGCTATATCTCTCATATAGTCAAATAAAGCCACACTAGGAACATTCCCGATACTCATCTTTCTGTAAGATAGATCGTTCATGTCCTCAGTATATAATATACCTCCAACCACTCCTTCTTCTCTAATCCTGGGATAGGCAACATTGATCATCAGTTGTAAGAATCTCGGGTACATGAGAAACTTAAACCTCTTGCCCTTTACCAAATTAAATACAAATCCATTCATGATCCACCTTGACATATTGAATGGTTTGTTCTCAGCTATAGCAACAATTGGAGATGCTATATCAGATGGGAAATTGTCAAAACCTGCACTCCTCCTAGACATGCACTGTTGGACAACATAGCATAACAACTTCCATTTCTTTCCCAATCTGGCTCTATAGAATTGTGACTTTGGAAATGCAGGAGGATGTCCCATATTAACAAAGCACGATTGACACTCAGCCATGGTCAATTCATCATTAGCTCCAACTTCATCATCATCTATTCTCAAGGCTGTTCTAATGACTTCTTCAGACACAGTCAGCACCAACTCTCTAGTTATGTTTCCTCTAACAACAGCAACACCATTATCATCTCTAATAACCTCAGCTGTCCTCCAAAAACTCTTTATCAACCTTGCATATATGACCGGTTTGGCACACATAGCATACACATACTTGGTCCTCTTAATGAATCTCATCATGTCTCTGTAACCTTCAGTTTCAGGGATAGATTCATCTAGACATGCCACCAGATTGTGCTTTGGTTCAAACTTTAGATTCTCCATCTGTTAAAACAAAAACAAACACAAACAAGACAAATATGTTAGATTCTTCATTAAACCATATCAAATTTTCATAAGTGTTTGAACAAAAGTTAAGAAGAAAAACATTCACATAATCATTTTAACCCTAAATTGATCTAACAAACTGATTTTCATCATTTTGATCAAAACAACTTTGAATTTTAATGATTATACAACATTTATCAATTTTAACAGTTTAACACTTAAGCATAAATTTGATATTTATAAGATGAAGTTGTTTCACATGATTTAGTTCAGTTTTAACAGGGATTTGTCATGATTAACACATCTTTCATTATTTTGAAGTTAACATTTAAGACCATCAAACAGGTCATCAATGGCGGTTTTAACAGTTATGACAATTTTGATTGATTCAGTTGGTTTTAAGGTGTATTGGTGCAAATGAGTGATTGATTGTTAATGATCGACAGGTTTTACACTTAAAACAACATTCAATTTTGGTTTTAACACACACAATCAAAGTGTCGATTCAATGATCAAAAACACTGTTCATCATCGTTTTTCATTTTATCGGTCGATTTGCAGGTTTATCAAGATCAAAACACATAATCAATACCTTATTCAATCGATCAGACTTGTTATAGAACAAACGATTGAATATGATAATCAAAGGATTTGAGTACAGAGTGTTTGCTTGAATGTGTGAGTGAAAAATGATAAGTGTTTGTGAAGAGGCGGGTTTTTATATCGTTAAAAATTAGGTCAAACTTTGAAGTGCCGGGTCAACAAATTGGGACGGGCAAGCACAAAAGCCCAATAAGCCTTGACGGGTCAAGCACTGTTGAGACGGGTCATACACTGTTGTGACGGGTCAAGTACTTGAAACAAGTCACAAAGTGTGACGGGTCAACACAAAACATGTAAAAACACTTGACGGGTCAAACACTGTAGAGACGGGTAAGTCACTTTAGTGACGGGTAAAGGTTAGGAACAACTACACCTGATTGGTTTTATTCATCACCCGGCAGTATAGTAGTCTTCAAAACATCACCCGGCAACCTTTCTTCATCACCCGGCAACACAGTTGCTTTTCTTTCATCCGCCTTGCTTTCTTCATCACACGACATGCATTCTTCTTCACACGGCAACATTCTTCTTCACACGGCAACATTATTCTTCACACGACAACATTATTCTTCACACGGCAACATAGTTGTCTTCCATATCACCCGGCATGCTTTTCTTCATTACCCGGCAACACAGTTATTCATTTACACGGCAAGATAAAAACTCTTTTACCCGGCTGTATAGTGAACACTTGTCACCCGGCAGATATCTATGATCTTCACCCGGCTGTATTTGACATGTTCATTGCCCGGCTATACAGTAGTCATAATATCTTCACCTTTTTCTCAATCACCCGGCTTGTATCAAACTCACAACTTTACCCGGCTGAACAGTGTGTTCATTACCCGGCAAAATAGTGTTATGATATTCTTTGCCCGGCTACAACACTTTGAGCAATTTTCTTCACTTTTTCTCGTCTGTTGACTTTTTCAACTGCATTTATTGCACCTGCAAACATTCTCGACACATTAATTAGACAAGATATCCTTAAAGGAATTTGTCACATTAATTATCAACAACATTAAACAAGTCAAATAAAATTAATTTCAATTAAATTCATTTTTCTTTTTCTTTTTCAAAAATGTTTTTTCACAACCAATTTTTCTATATCCCGAAGCAATTTCTTAAAATCACATTGCAAGACCTTGGGTTTGTTTTTAACACATCCAATACCTTTGCTTTTCATACCACATAATCTTGTTCATTCAAAATACACTTATTCAAAATATTTTTGGATTTTTGCAACCATTTTTCTTCTTCAATTTATTCTCCCCCTAAACTTGAAATTTCTTGAAATTTTTAAGTTTAACAAGGATGTCGATGTGTCAATAAAGATTCCATATGCCTGCACACACAAAGCACACACATTAAAATAAAGAATATGCAATGCAATGAATCAAAATATCGCAGTGAGATCATACCACACATTATCTGAACATGTTTTGCAAATTTTGAATAGACATTTGACTTATGTTTGATTGAGTGATGATATGAAAACATACCAATTAGCTCGAGTTGACACACTTACTTTTTCAGTATCATGATGATGTTTAAGGTTCGATTAGAATGACTTATGCGACCCACATGTATACATATGTCAACATATTTCCTTATCAATCACTACCTGAATGCATATTGCACAAAAACCTGGTCACTTACAGTAAAAAACAGTGTGGAATCTGGGTTCTATTCGGATTTGGTCCACTTTGGGACTTCTTTTTAATTCCATTTTGGAATTTTTCTTTCATATCGTTCCCCTTGGGAATCTTCTGAATTCTTTTTTGGAATTTTTGTTTGGTGATGGTCCACATTTGGGACTCTATTTGTTCCAACTTTGGGAATCTTTTGCTGCACCTTGAAGCTCAAAAGAGACTTCGTGTGAGACTTCAGGTCTGTGGGTACCACAACAAAGAAGCTCACGATGCGGTTCATCACACTGAATAGACTACATCGTTACCCGATCATGCACAACTATCATCACAAGCAATGTATCAAAAGATATATATCTAGACATGTATAACAATGGAACTTAACACAAAGATCATTAAGTTTATGTTTGTCAACAATCAACTTACTTGTTCAGTCTAATTGCCTGAGCTGTCTAGCACATCAATTAACATTCATCAGTCTTTATTAAAAATGATGTAACAAATAATGTCTAGTGTAACTATCATTTCTCACTTTGTGCAATATAGATTCTTATAACATGATATTTTCTTTTCTTTTTGCTTTTATATTTTGTTTTTGCTTTTCTTTTTCTTTTTCATGCACACACACAATGCAAAACATAAAATAAAAAGACAAAGGAATCAATATATGACATCAACTTATTCTATTTTTGGCTTTTATATTTTCTGATTTTTGTTTTGTTTTCTAAAAGTAGAATCAATCATGATTGATTAATCCTATGGATTGAATTAAGAATTCAAACCGTCCTGACAAAAATGATTTTGTGAAAAGATCTGCCAGTTGTTTGTCGGTATGAACTTTAATCAAAATTATTAAACCTTTTTCAGAGTTGTCTCTTAAAAAGTGATATCGAATTTCGATATGTTTGGTTTTTGAGTGTTGAACAGGATTAGCAGTAATAAACATAGCAGCAGTATTGTCTATGTAAATAGGAGTTTTGAGAAAGTTAAACCCGCAGTCAAGCAATTGGTTTTGTAACCACAAAACTTGAGAACATCCTGCAGATGCAGCGATATACTCTGCTTCAGTTGTGGAAACAGAAACGTTGGTCTGCTTCTTGCATTGCCAAGAGACAAGTCTAGGACCCAGAAATTGACATCCACCAGTAGTCGATTTCCTGTCAAGAGCACACCCACCAAAGTCACTATCAGAATAACTATATAATTCAAAATTGCCTTCATAAGGATACCATAACCCAAGATTCGGTTTCCCTTTAAGGTATCTGAAAATACGTTTAACAGCAACCAGGTGCGACTCTTTTGGATCAGACTGATATCTTGCGCACACACATACAGCATACATGATGTCTGGTCTTGATGTAGTAAGATACATCAGTGAACCGATCATTGATCTGTATAGTGTTTGATCCACGGATTTGCCTTTTTGATCCGGTTGTATCTTGCAGTTCACATCAGATGGAGTTCGAATAGTCTGACAATCTTGCATCTTGAACTTCTTCAACAACTTCTCAACAAATTTTGATTGATTGATGAAAATTCCGTCAACTGATTGTTTCACTTGTAATCCAAGAAAGAAGTTAATCTCCCCCATAGAACTCATCTGGAATCTGCACTTCATGATTTCCTCAAATTCTTTGCACATTGACGCACTGGTTGATCCGAAGATAATATCGTCCACATAAACTTGAACACATAAGAGTTCTTCATTCTCCCTCTTCATAAACAAAGTTGGATCAATCTGTCCTCTTGTGAATCCATGTTCTAGTAAATGCTTAGATAATGTCTCATACCAGATTCTTGGAGCTTGATGTAGACCATATAGAGCTTTACTCAACTTGTATACACGATGAGGATAGTCAGGATCTTCAAAACCCGGAGGTTGTCTGACATAAACATCATCTGTAATTGGTCCATACAGAAAAGCGCCTTTAACGTCCATTTGGAATACTTTAAACTTCATGAAGGACGCATATGCAAGAAAAACGCGTATGGCTTCAAGTCTTGCGACCGGAGCGAACACTTCTTCATAATCAATGCCTTCTTCCTGAGTATATCCCTGTGCAATGAGTCTTGCTTTGTTTCTCACAACAATACCACGTTCGTCTGGGATGTTTTTGTACAACCATATTGTACCAATCGCATTCTCTCCTTCAGGTAAGTCCACTAATTTCCAAACCTCTTGTTTGCGAAATTGAAGTAACTCCTCTTGCATGGCTTCAATCCAACTATTATCTTGCAACGCTTCTGAAATGTTCTTTGGCACCACTTGAGAAAGAAAACATGAATAAAGACAAACATTTGCTTGCTCAGTTTGACTTCTTGTAGTTCTCTGATTCAACGGCCCGATAATCTGAGAGACAGGGTGTTTCTTGTGAATTCGATGAATTGGTATGTCATCTCCTTGCACTTGACTCTCCAGATTAGATTGATTCAGATTCGGTAGATCTTGTAGAATAGTAGACACATGCGGAGTGAAATTCGGGACTTGATCCGGTGAATTAATGAAGTACTCAAATGATTCTGGAATAACTTCAGTATTCGGATCTGATGATGGTTGATTTTGAACGGATCCACCATCATTAGGAGAACTTTGCGAATTCACATCATCTTCAAGATTGTTTGATTCTTGATCGTTTTGAGAACCAGAAGGACCCGGAGCTTGACTGGATTTGACATGATCAGGATTATGAAATGACATGAACGGATACTCAGAATTAAGATTGCCATCCTCGTCATTATCAGAATCGTCACTAAAGCATCCCAAGTCACCTGATTCTTTCCTTGCTTTTCCTGAAAAATCAAACAAGTTAGAATTGAAAGATTTTGATAACGAATCTAAATCAAATAATGTTAGGGTTATTTCCTGTTAAGATTTACTTTGTATTTTGTTTATTGTTTACATGTTTGTAAATAGTTTAGGGTTTATTGTGTATTTTCCTTAAACTTGTAATTGTTGTTATAAGCATGTAGTGTGTGTGTTAGGAGAGACAGGCTAGATCACTTTTACACTATTAGAGAGAGAATTAACTGTGTGTGATTTTGTTTCTCCTGCACCTTGTACTACGAATTGCTTTGATCATCAATATACAGAGAATTTATGAGTATGAATTGTGTTTGTGATTGAACTGTTTGTGTGTGCGTGTTATTCTGATCATTTGAGTGATATTAACGATCCAATTGAACCTATCAATTGGTATCAGAGCTTTCGGTATCGTGTTCTTCGCTGTTCTTAAGCAAAACACATCAATATTGCTCAAAATATCATGATCTGAATGAATTGTTGGTGTTTTTAGTTGTGATTTATCATCGCAATCACTCTTATACACAACGATTGTGCAGATTCTATCAGATCATCATCAGATCTGAAGAATTAAGAAGAATAGAAAAAGTTACTGTTCGATCAAATTTTTGCTCAATTTCATCAGATTTGATCATGTTTTGGATTGATTGATAAAAGGGATTGATAATCGGACTATTTCACAGCTTGTGTGTGAATTTTGGACAATTTGGACAAGTTTTGACAAAACCCAGAAAAATCTCACGAAGAAGATGATGAACAGTATGATGTTGGTTGAAGATTAACTTGCCGGGTGATTATTTTGACTTAGACAATTTCCTTGGACTTAGATTTGAGAAGAAATTAGGTCCTGTATTGCCGTGTAAGGGAATTTGTGCTAGACGGGTGAAGAATTTGACTTAAAAAGGTGTTACTGTTCAGTCGGGTGATACACTGTTGTGCCGGGTAAAACACTGTTACGCCGGGTGATAAACAAAATACAGCCGGGTAATCATCAATTGTGTTGCCGGGTAAACAACTTGCCGTGTGATCGAGTACTGTTCAGCCGTGGAAGCTTTTTATCGTGTCAAGATTCTGCCGGGTCAAAGACTTATTGCCGTGTGAAGTTTATTCTTGCTGCCGGGTAACTGTTCATCCGGGTGAAGAACAAAATTATTAACAACTGTTGAGCCGGGTAACTGTTCAGCCGTGTAAAGACTTTTCCTGCCGGGTGAAGAACAAAGACACTGTTTAGCCGGGTGAAGAAGGATTTTCACTGTTTTGCCGTGTGACTCATTTTAGTTGTTTTTATTACTTGTTTCTTATCTTGTCTTTAATTACTTGTCTTTATTTTAGTATTTTTAATCACTTCTTTTCAAAAATTAACAAAAACCAAAAATATTTTTAAAAAAAAAAAAAATTGTTAAAATGGCTCCTAATGATGATTCTGATAACCGTGTTCCTAGACTTTTGAATCGTGCAGATTTCAAGAACTGGACCATCAGGTTGAGACATCACTTGTGTTCTATTGATAATGACTTGTGGAAGTCCATTGAGAAAGGTCCTCACATTCCAACTCAGACAGCACCAGATAGTGCAAGTACCTATACTAAAGATTCTACTACACCTTATCCGGAGGATAATTTGTCAGCAGAAGATCTAAGGAAGGTAAAGAATGATAGCAAGGCCTACTCTTTAATGTGCAAGGGGTTGCCTCTTCAAGTTCTGTCTAGATTGGATGCATATCAGACTGGTTATACATGTTTCAAAGCTTTGAAGTCGATATGTGAAGGAGGAGAACAATTAAGGAGTTTGAAGAAGTCAAAACTAAAAAGACAATTGGAGTTGTTTGAACATATTAATGGAGAGACAGTACACCAGATGATGAACAGGTTTGTTCACTTAACTACTGAGATGTCAAACCTCGGAGTGAAGACTGAACTTCAAGACTTGAATGATCGATTGCTGAATGCTTTACCATCATCATGGAAGCAAACTGTTACTCTGTTGAAACATACTGAGAAATTTCCAATGGAACTTGATTTGCTTATTGGAAAGATAGAAGAAGTTGAGATTGATGAAGGATCTAGAAATACTGATAGATCAAGCTCACAAACTCAGTATAAGTATGTGGTAAATCATGCAAATACTGTGGAGAATGCTTTTCTTGCACAAGATGCAACGAAGTTTGAAGATGAGGGTGACTTATTTGTTGGTGCAAGTTTCTTTACTGATTCAGCATATTTTCCTAATTCACCAACTTATTCTCAACCTCAATCTCCACCAAGAGCTCAAGTTCAAACTCAGACTCAGAAGAATCAGTCAGACAGTCAAAGTTCAAATGTTCAAGCCAAAGTGAAAGACGTTATGAATATTCTGTTGCAAGATGACGAAACTAAAACTGCCTTTACTGCTTTTATGGCAAGTTTCCAAGCATACCAAGGTAGTCATTTAAGTCAAATGGACGTGGTCCTTCAAGACTTATTTGAAATGGATCCAGTTGATGTTGAAGAAATGGATCTTAATTGGCAAATGGTTATGGTTGCATATCGAACTCAAAAGCATGCATATGTGAACCGAAACTACAAACCTCATGCTAACAAGACAGTTGGATTTGACAAATCTAAGGCCAGGTGCTTTAACTGTTACCAGTATGGTCACTTCTCAAGAGAATGCAAAGCTCCAAAGAATTTCAATGACCAAGCTAGTTCAAGCAATCAAGGTAAAAGTCAAAGTTCTCAACAGTCTTCGAGTTATCAACAAAGAAATCAGCGTTTCTTTCAAAAGCCGTACCAAAGTCTTCCTATGCCTGAGTTGAAGGATGAAGGAAAGAAGCCAGAAGATCAGACTAAAGCATTGGTTGTAAGTGTACAAGACGGATATGACTGGAGTGCATATGCAAAACAGTTTACATCTGATCTTACATCAAATCTGGCTTTGGTATGTGAAATTGAAGAAGACTGGTCTGAAGAAGGGGATGGAAAGATGGTTGATGATGTGAGTGAAGATTCTGAAGATTATGACTGGAGTGCAAAGTCTGATCCTACTGAAGAAACCGAAGCTGAAATTGCTTTAATGGCTACATCCAGTGAGTCTTCATCTTCTACTAAAGGTTAGTAATGACTTACCCCCTAACTATATTCCATTGCCCCTAGATGTGAAGGAAAGGTTATGTTCCGATCAGTGCATTCAACAGGTAGAACATTATCGAACTCATTCATTTAAAATCGGTGATAAATTAAGTCAACATGAAAAACTTCATGAAAAACTTAAAATTGATCATAAAATTTCTGATGAGAAGATTTTGTCACTAACTGAATCATGGAACAAAACCTTAAAAGAATTGGAAATTGTTACAAAACAACTTGAAGAAATGACAAAGAACTTTGAACAAGAAAAAGTTGCACATGCAGTCACACAAGTTGAATTAAAGAAAGTTAAAAGTTGTAAAACAATGGTTGAACAACTCATTAATGAAAGAGGTAACAAAAACAAAACCGGGTTGGGTTTTACTCATGAACCGATGCCAAATTCAATCACTCAAACCTTACCGGAAAACTTTAATGAATTTGATCATTCACCTGAAAATGAACGTAAATTCAAAGAAATTCAAAGAAGTAAATCCGAGTCGGAAGGATCTGAGGTGTTGATCGAAAGTTTGAGAGAAGAAGATGGAATGACAACTGAAGCAGATGATGAAGCAAGCAACAAATCTGAGAACAAGCCGGAGCCTGTTCTGATTCAACTCATTGAATATCCAAAGCTTAATCCCGAACCAAAACAAACGGTGAAGGAAGAAGGTGAATTTTCAGAATACAATGATCATGAGTACATCAAGTGGAAGAGAGAACAAAAGGCGCAAGTTGTTGATCAGTTGATCAAGAAGCAAGAAGTGAAAAAGACTGAAGTTTCGAATGCAAAGAAGCAGAAATCGAAAATCATGAACAATCAATCTGAAACAAAACAGTCAAAAGGCAAAAGTGTCTTAAAATCAAATGATAACACAAAAGTTTCAAGTGTTAAAACTGACAAAGTTAAATCTGTCAAGAAAGTGTCAAAAGGTAAGACAATCAAGTTTGTGTCTGCAGGTACTTTCGACATGAACGGTTCTTATGGTAACCAAATCAATGCTCAAATCAAATCTAACTTTGGTCTGAAAACAGGTTCAGGTCCTAAGACTTCCGCTGTCAATGATAAGAGAATTGAAAACAAAAAGGTGACCAAACAGAACAGTTTAAAATCGAACCAAAGTCCCATGCAAGCAAAATCGCAAACAATGTCTCCACAGAAAATGTTAATCTAAAACCGAACAACTATGATAATGAATCACGTTTTGGTTCAACTTCAAAAGTTAATAATCGGCTCTTTAGGATTAGCAAGAAACATTGTGAAATTTGTGATAGATATAATCATGCAACTGCTGAATGTTTCTTTAACAGGTACTGCAGTTTCTGTAACAAAAGAAATCATTCTTCAGAAGAATGTTATTTTAACAAATTTTGCGAAATTTGTGAGAGAAGAAACCATGACACAAAGGATTGTTTCTTTCGATCAAACTCAACTAGAGAAATGACTCCATTTTCAAACTTTAATAGAAATCATTCATTTGGTTTTCAAAATATGAGTCAAAGTCATTCTCCAGTTTTGAGAAATTTCAATCGAAACAATTCTGTTTCTAACTTGACAAGAAGTGTGCAGGTTAACAATTTTAAGCCAAGAGCTTTGTTGGTAAGAAACCAAAATTTTGAAAACAACCTTGATCCTCAGTTGGAGGAAAGGTTCAGAGCTTTAAGAAGAAAGCAGTCAATGAACGCTAATGGGCGAAACAACAGTTATCAGCATCAAAATCTCATGAATGAAACAAATTTTCAAAATATTCAATATTAACAAGTTACAATTGCAGATAAATTCGGAAAACCCAAGACCGTGTGGGCCTGGGTTGACCAAACTAACTGAAAATGTTTGAATTGCAGGTACGCCCAAGAAGACCTATCAACTCGTGGTTTGTTGATAGTGGGTGTAGCCGGCACATGACAGGCAACCATGCCTTGCTTCAGGATTTCAAGCTGAAAAATGGTACACACGTGGCTTTTGGAGGTGATGCTGGTGGTAAAATCACAGGAGAAGGAACTGTTTCGAATGGAGTCATTAGTTTTGATAAAGTCAACTACTGTGCACAGTTGAACTTTAACTTACTAAGTGTCTCGCAAATCTGTGATAAATCTTATTCAACTCTTTTTGATGATTCTTTCTGTTATATTCTTAAACCAGGTTTCAAGATTGACAATGAGTGGGTAGTGGTGAAAGCGCCTAGAGATCGTGATGTATACAAATTGGATATGTCGCAGATTGATGCCGAAACCGAAACAACCTGTCTCATTGCCCATGCTTCAAATGATGAGAGTCAGCTTTGGCATAGACGGCTGGGACATTCCAACTTCTGAAACATGAACCGTTTGGTAACTGGAAATCACGCTGTGGGAATCCCATCGAAGAAATTCTCCACAACTGATCTTTGTCCAGCGTGTTTGAAGGGAAAACAGCATCGGATGTCTTTTAAGTCCAAGCTCGAAAACTCCATTTCAAAACCCTTGCAGATGCTACATATGGATCTTTTTGGACCGACCAACGTTCAAAGCATCGGGAGAAAATCATATTGTTTAGTTATCATAGATGACTTTACTAGATTTTCGTGGGTTTATTTTTTGCATGCTAAATCTGAAACAGCTGAATTATTAAAAGAATTTATCATCAAAGTTGAAAATCAATTGGAATGCAAAGTTAAAGTTTTAAGAAGTGATAATGGTACTGAATTTAAGAATGCTAATGTTGATTAATTTTGTGCAGAAAAGGGGATTGCTAGACAATTTAGTGCGCCAAGAACACCTCAACAAAACGGGGTTGCGGAACGGAAAAACCGGACACTAATTGAAGCAGCAAGATCCATGCTCGCAGATGCCAAAATCCCTATCACTTTTTGGGATGAAGCTATTGCAACTGCGTGTTTTGTACAAAATAGAACATTATTAGTGCAAGATAAAAAGAAAACTTCTTATGAGTTGTTGTTTGGAAGGAAACCAAATATTTCTTACTTGAAAGCATTTGGTTGTCCGGTATCGATTTTAAATTTGAATGATCATCTCGGGAAGTTTGAGTCAAAATCTGACGATGGATTTTTCTTAGGTTATTCGTCTGTTTCTAAAGCTTATCGGGTTTTTAATAGCAAAACAAATACTGTTATTGAAACTATTAACGTCAAGTTTTTAGAAAATTCGTTTCCTTTAGTGGCTCATGGTCCCGAATGGTTATTTGATTTAGATTCATTATCGAAATCCTTCAATTCTAACTTATTTGATTTTTCAGGAAAAACAAACAAGGAATCAGGCGACTTAAGATGCTTTAGTGACGATTCTGATAATGACGAAGATGGAAATATCAACTCTGAATATCCATTTATGTCTTTTCACAATCCTGATCATGTCAAATCCAGTCAAGCTCCGGGTCCTTCTGGTTCGCATGAAGATCAAGAATCGAACAATCAAGAAGAAGATGTGATTTCTCCTAATGATGGTGGATCTGTTCAGAATCAACCATCATCAGATCCGAATGGTGAAGCTGTTCCAGAATCATTTGATTACTTTATCAATTCACCGGATCAAGTCCCGAATTTTACTCCACATACTTCGTCCATTCTACAAGATCTACCAAATCTGAATACTTCAAATCTGGAGATTCAAGTGCAAGGAGGTGACATACCAATTCATCGAATTCACAAGAAACATCCTGTCTCTCAGATTATTGGGCCGTTGAATCAGAGAACTACAAGAAGTCAGACTGAGCAAGCAAATGTCTGTCTTTATTCGTGTTTTCTATCACAAGTGGTGCCAAAGAACATTTCAGAGGCGTTGAAAGATAACAGTTGGATTGAAGCTATGCAAGAGGAATTACTTCAGTTTCGCAAACAGGAAGTTTGGAAACTTGTGGACTTACCTGAAGGAGAGAACGCAATAGGTACAAGATGGTTGTACAAAAACAAGCCAGACGAACGTGGCATTGTGGTGAGAAACAAAGCAAGACTGATTGCACAGGGATACACTCAGGAAGAAGGCATTGATTACGAAGAGGTGTTTGCTCCAGTCGCAAGACTTGAAGCCATACGCGTTTTTCTTGCATATGCTTCTTTCATGAAGTTTAAAGTATTCCAAATGGACGTTAAAGGTGCTTTCTTGTATGGACCAATTACAGATGACGTATATGTCAGACAACCTCCGGGTTTCGAAGATCCTGACTATCCTCATCGTGTATACAAGTTGAGTAAAGCTCTATATGGTCTACACCAAGCTCCAAGAATCTGGTATGAGATATTATCCAAGCATTTACTAGAGCATGGATTTACAAGAGGTCAGATTGATCCAACTTTGTTTATGAAGAGGGAGAATGATGACTTGTTGTGCGTTCAAGTTTATGTGGACGATATTATCTTTGGTTCGACCAGTGCGTCAATGTGCAAAGAATTTGAAGAAATCATGAAGTCTAGATTCCAGATGAGTTCTATGGGGGAGATTAACTTCTTTCTTGGATTACAAGTGAAACAATCAGCTGACGGAATTTTCATCAATCAATCAAAATTTGTTGAGAAGTTGTTGAAGAAGTTCAAGATGCAAGATTGTCAAACAATTCGAACTCCATCTGATGTAAATTGCAAGATTCAACCGGATCCAAAGGGCAAAGCAGTTGATCAAACACTATACAGATCAATGATCGGTTCTCTGATGTATCTTACTGCATCAAGACCAGACATCATGTACGCTGTTTGTGTATGCGCCAGATATCAGTCTGATCCGAAAGAGTCTCATCTTGTTGCTGTGAAGCGTATATTCAGATATCTCAAAGGGAAACCAAATCTTGGGTTATGGTATCCTTACGAAGGAAATTTTGAATTATATAGCTATTCTGACAGTGATTTTGGTGGTTGCGCTCTTGACAGGAAATCAACAACTGGTGGATGTCAATTTTTGGGTCCAAGGCTTGTCTCTTGGCAATGCAAGAAGCAGACCAATGTTTCTGTATCCACAGCTGAAGCAGAGTATATCGCTGCATCTGCAGGATGTTCTCAGGTTTTATGGTTACAAAATCAGTTGCTGGACTACGGGTTTAACTTTCTAAAAACTCCTATTTACATAGACAATACTGCTGCTATGTTTATAACTGCTAATCCTGTTCAACATTCTAAAACCAAACACATCGAAATTAGATATCATTTTTTAAGAGATAACTCTGAAAAGGGTTTAATAATTTTGATTAAAGTTCATACCGACAAACAACTGGCAGATCTTTTCACAAAATCATTTTTGTCAGGACGGTTTGAATTCTTAATTCAATCCATAGGATTAATCAATCATGATTGATTCTATTTTTCGAAAAACAAAACAAAAATCAGAAAATTATAAATGCCAAAAATATAATAAGTTGATGTTATATTTTGATTCCTTTGTCTTTTACTTTATGTTTTGCATTGTGTGTGCTTGCGTGAAAAAGAAAATAGAAAAACAAATACAAAATATAAAAGCAAAAAGAAAAGAAAATATCATGTCATAAGAATCTATATTGCAAAAAGTGAGAAATGATAGATAAACTAGACATTATTTGTTACATCATTTTTAAATAAAGACTGATGAATGTTAGTTGATGTGCTAGACAGCTCAGACAATTAGACTGAACAAGTAAGTTGATTGTTGACAAACATAAACTTAATGATCTCTGTGTTAAGTTCCATTGTTATACATGTATAGATATATATCTTTTGATACATTGCTTGTGATGATAGTTGTGCATGATCGGGTAACGATGTAGTCTTCTCAGTGTGATGAACCGCATCGTGAGCTTCTTTGTTGTGGTACCCACAGACCTGAAGTCTCACACGAAGTCTCTTTTGAGCTTCAAGATGCAGCAAAAGATTCCAAAATGGAACAAAAAGAGTCCCAAATGTGGACCAACACCAAACAAAAAATTCCAAAATGGAATTCAGAAGATTCCCAAGGGGAACGATAGGAAAGAAAAATTCCCAAAAATGGAATTAAAAAGAAGTCCCAAAGTGGACCAAATCCGAATAGAACCCAGATTCCACACTGTGTATGACTGTAAGTGACCAGGTTTTGTGCAATATGCATTCAGATAGTGTTTGATAAGGAAATATGTTGACATATGTATACATGTGGGTCACATAAGTCATTCTAATCGAACCTTAAATATCATCATGATACTGAAAAAGTAAGTGTGTCAACTCGAGCTAATTGGTATGTTTTCATATCATCACTCAATCAAACATAAGTCAAATGTCTATTCAAAACTTGCAAAACATGTTCAGATAATGTGTGGTATGATCTCACTGCGATATTTTGATTCATTGCATTGCATATGTCTTTATTTTAATGTGTGTGCTTTGTGTGTGCAGGCATTTGGAATCATTATTGATACATTGACATCCTTGTTAAACTTAAAAATTTCAAGAAATTTCAAGTTTAGGGACAGAATAAATTGAAGAAAAATATCTACAAAAATCCAAAAATATTTTGCCTTGAATAAGTGTGTTTTGAATGAACAAGGTTATGTGGTATGAAAAGCAAAGGTATTGAATGTGTTAAAAACAAACCCAAGGTCTTGTAATTTGTTTTTCAGAAATTGCTTCGGGATATAGAAAAATTGGTTGTGCAAAAACATTTTTGAAAAAGAAAAGAAAAATGATTTTTAATTGGAAATTAAATTTGTTGCAATGTTAATGTTGTTTGATAATTAATATGACAAACATTCTTTTTAAGGATATCTTGTCTAATTAATATGTCGGAGAATGTTTGTAGGTGCAATAAATGCAGTTGAAAAAGTCAACAGACGAGAAAAATGAAGAAAAATCGCAGTGTTATAGCCGGGCAAAGATATCATATGTAACTATGTTGCCGGGTAAAGAACTGTTCAGCCGGGTAATGTTGTAAGTCTGATACATGCCGGGTGATTGAGGAAAAGGTGAAGATATTATGACCACTGTACAGCCGGGCAATGATCATGTCAAATACAGCCGGGTGAAGGTCATAGATATCTTGCCGGGTGACAAGTGTTTACTATACAGCCGGGTAAAAGAGAAATCTTCTTGCCGTGTAAAGGTATGACACTGTGTTGCCGGGTAATAAAGAAGGTTGCCGTGTGAAGATGGTTGTGAAGTGAATAAGGTTGCCGTGTGAAGAAGAAAGCAAGCCGGATGATGAAGGAAAGCAACTGTGTTGCCGGGTGATAAAGAAATATTGCCGGGTGATGTTTTGAAGATAACTATTCTGCCGGGTGATGAATAAAAACCCATCAGGTGTAGTTGTTCCTAACCTTTACCCGTCACTACAGTGACTTACCCGTCTCTACAGTGCTTGACCCGTCAAGTGTTTTACACATGTTTTTGACTTGTCTATGTACTTGACCCGTCACTACAATACATGACCCGTCACTACAGTACATGACCCGTCACTACAGTACTTGACCCGGCAAGGCTTATTGGGCTTTTTTAAGCTTGCCCGTCCCTTTTGTTGACCCGGCACTTAAAAGTTTGACCTAAAATTTTTCGACGATACAAATACCGCCTCTTCACAAACACTTATCATTTCACACTTTCACTTTCACACAAACACTCTGTACATTGAATCGCCATTGTTATCATATTCAATCGTTTGGTTCTGTGACAAGGTTAATCGATTGGATAAGGTAGAGATTAAGTGTTTTTGACCTAAATCGACCTGCAAATCAACTGTTAAAAAGAAAAACGATGATGAACAGTGTTTTGGACATTGAATCGACACTTCGTTTTTGTGTGTTAAAACCTAAATCGAATGTTGTTTTAGAGTTAAAATCTGTCGATCATCAACATTCAATCACTCATTTGCATCAAAACACCTTAAAATCCACTGAATCACTCAAAATGTTCTTAACTGATAAAATCGCCATTGATGAACTTTGAAGCTCTTAAAAGTTAAAACATCAAAATGATGAAATATCTGTTTAAAGTGACAAATGCATGATAAAACGGAACTAAAACATGTTAAACAACTTCATCATACAAATGCCAAATTTTTGCCTTAAGTGATTAACTGTTAAAATGTAAAATGTTGTATAATCTTTAAAAGTTTCAAAGTTGTTGGATTAATATGATGAAAATCAGGTTATTAGAACAATTTAGGACTTAAAATGATTATGTGAATGTTTTGCTTTCTAACTTTTATTCAAACACTTAAGAAAATTTTGATATGTTTTAATGAAGAATCTAACACATTTGTCTTGTTTTGTGTTTGTTGTGTTTTAACAGATGGAGAATCTCAAGTATGAACCTAAACATAATCTAATGGCATGTTTAGATGAATCACTTCCTGAAACAGAAGGTTATAGAGATATGATCAAGTTTTTGAAGAGAACCAAGTATGTATATGCTATATGTGCCAAACCGGTCATATATGCAAGGTTGATCAAGAATTTTTGGAGGACAGCAGAGGTTGTTCGAGATGAAAATGGAGTTACTGTTGTTCGAGGCAACATAACTGAAGAAAGGGTGTTGACTGTTTCAGAAGATGCTATTAGACAGGCCCTGAGGATAGATGAGGATGAAGTTGGAATGATGGATGAATTGACTATGGAGGAATGTAAAGCGTGTTTTGTTAATATGGGTCATCCACCTGTGTTTCCAAAGTCACAGTTTTACAGGGCAAAGTTGGGAAGGAAATACAAGTTATTGTGTTATGTTATACAGCAATGCATGTCCAGGAGGAGTGCAGGATTCGATAACTTCCCTTCTGATATTGCTTCACCAATTGTGGCCATAGCAGAAAACAAGCCATTCAACATGTCGAGATGGATAATGAATGGCTTTGTATTTAATTTGGTGAAAGGGAAAAGGTTCAAATTTCTTATGTATCCAAGGTTTCTGCAGTTGATGATAAACATTGCCTATCCTATCATCAGAAATGAAGGTTATGATGGAGGTATATTATACACTGAGGACATGAACGATCTATCTTACAGAAAGATGAGTATCGGGAATGTGCCTGATGTGGAGTTATTTGACTATATGAGAGATATAGTCAATAACGAAGAAGAAGTTGGTGTAGTCTATCATCATATTTCGAATGGGGAGATTGTAAATCCAGTAGATCTTGTTGATAGAGAGATTGATGAAAGTGATGATGGTGAAGATGATGGAAATGGCGAAGATGATGGAAATGGTGATGGTGATAATGATGAGGAAGATGATGGTGATGATGATGGTGGTGATGATGCTGAATCTGAATCTAATTCAGAGGAGGCTGAACCAATAGAGAATATTGAGGTTAGTGAGCCTATGGCTATAGAAGAACCCTTTGAGGTTGCTTCTGGGATTGAAGAAGTTGTTGCTGAGATTCCAAAAGATGTTTCTGTTAAGTATGTTCGAAGAAAGAGATCGAAACCAGTGATTGTTGAGCCTGAGGAGATAGACGTTCTTCAGATAGCACAGGAGGTAGAGGCCGAAGCTGAAACTATGGCACAGATAGTTGAGGATGTTGATGCTGGCGCTACTGATCCTATTACTGCTGATTTACCCACCACATCACCACAAGTTGCACAAATTGTTGAACAAGGTTTGGAGTCTTCACCAAACGTTGTGTCACAGATTGAGGATGAGAAAGAGAAAAGAATAGTTGAGTTAGAGGAAATGGTGGCTAAGCTGATAGAAGCAAATGATTCGTTGAAAGCATCTAATGAACGTAAAAAGAAAAGATTTGATGAATATTGGGATATTCATAATCAAAATCTGAAAATCTTCAAGAAATTGGATCAGGATCATGTGAAGTTAGTTGATGAACATGTGAAGTTAAGGGATGATTATGATAAATTGAAGGAAGAATATGAGAATTTGAAGTATGATTATACTGATTTGAAAGCTGAATGTAATACTTTGGATGCAGAAAAGGAAATGTTGGAAAAGGAGTTGGAGGAATTGAAACCGAAGAAGGCTGGCTCATCTTCAGATAAAGATTTTTCTGAAGAGGTAATAGAAGTGACTGAAACGCATGTGCCAAAGGTTTATCTGACTAGAGCTCGAGGTACTGCGAATGCTGGTATTTTGGTTGAATCACCAATTATCATTCCCGATGAAGCTGCTGCTGAAACTGTCAATATGGACAAAGCCGAGGGAAAGAGGAAAATAGATGCAATACCTGAGATATTTGGTGATGAAGAAAGTTCGAAAAAGGCTAAGTTTGATGAAACAGTGCAGATTGAGCCGATTCAATCTGTAGCTGTGACTGAGACGGAGAAAGTTGATGAAACTAAGATTGTGTCTGAAGCTGAAACTGAGATTGTATCTGAAGCTGAAACTGAAATTGTGTCTGACGCTGAAACTGAAGTATTTATTGCCACAGAAAGTGAGAAGGAGGTTGTTTCTGAAGATACAGTTCAGGTTGAGCCGATTCAACCTGAAGCTGGTGAAGTTGAAAGTGTGCTTGAAACAGAAGCTGAAGTGGCAAGTCAGTTTGAGCCGGTTCAAACTGACGATGCACCTATGATTGAAGCGTTAGATGATTTAGATGATATAGATTGGACTGAGTCTGAAGGTGAAGCTGAGCCAGTACAGAATACTGTTGAAGAGTTACCAGATGATTTGGATCAGAGGTTTGCGTATCTTGAGAGAATGAAGTACAACTCTGTGTTTTTGAATGGGTTGACGGTGACTCAGATTAATGAAGAATACGAGAAATGCATGATTCATCAAGACAAAGCTGAAGCAGATAAGAAGGAGTTTGTTACTGAGATGGGCGAATGGACTCCAATGCAGGAAAGTTTGAATATAGAAGATCTGCCACCGACTGAGCTTTATCATCAAAATCCAGATGAAATGACTACTTCTGAAATGCGAAGTTGGTTGAGTTCAAGAAACTATCCGTACAAAACTTTACAGAGGTTGAAGTCCGAGTCACTAAGGAAGATAGTGGTCAGTTTTATGAAAACAGAGAAAATGTACAACAGGATGTTTTACTTAGATTATAACAATCCTCAGTATTTTGAACTGACAAAGAGATTCAAAGTGCTTGGACCGAAGGAGATTCCAGTGATGGCACTACCTGAAAATGCGCACAAAAAGAGGCATGAACTAATGGATATGTTTCCCAGCGAAGTCAAATCTTACAACATTCCAATGGAGGTGCGTGAGACTTGGCATAAATCAGCAACAGCAGGTGATGTTGTTAGATCACTGCTGAGTAAAGGACAATCAATTGCTGAGTTATTAGATTCTATGATTGTGCCTGAGAAGAACAAGAAGGTGAAGATAATAGCTTGGAAATATGATGAAGTTTTTGATGCATTTATGATTAAGAGGGTAAATGGGTTATGTGACGTATATCATTACTACTCAAGTATTTTTAAACTGGAGGTTCAGGACTTAAAAGAATTACACAAACTGAGATTGATAAATCACACGCACGCTGAGCGTGGTGATAAGTGTGTAATACTGCTTGACGCCGGGATTGGTAGATCGCCGAAGTTTCTGGAATTTCGAGGCCAACAGGAAGACTCAGCTTATGTGGAAGCAAAGAAACAAAAGAAGAAAAAGCGTTTGGTTGTGACTGAGGATATGTATTTAGAAGAGTTCTCGGACGAATACTTTGATAAAGTGACAGATCCTGGATTAAAAGTGATTGATGGAAGTCAGATGACGAAGCCAATACTCAGGGTGTTCTACAATCAGGAAACATTTGAACTGAAGCTTGTTCGAAATTTGGAGAATTGGGATGAAGACATGATTACACTTTTCAGTACTTTTGAGTTGAAGCTGCTACATCCTTCTTATATCGACTTTCTGAGAAGTTATAGAATGGAGAAATGTAAGGATAAATTAGCTGAAGCTGACAGGAATTTATTTGTGGTAATGATTGAAGTCATAGCAGCTGCAACTGAGAAGATACGTGTGAGAAAGGCGTTGCTGAACTCTAATCTCGTGAGGGTGGATCTACCAGAGATAGAGTATATGAGGATATCCAGAAAAGGAACCTTGGAGGTGAAAGTCATAGGCCAGGAGATGTCGTTTGAGTTTTATGCTAATATCGACTTTGCAGGTTTGAATCTGGATTCGCTTCGACGTATGAATGCTTTACCAATTCTGACGAATGAATCCAAGCCTCGACAAGCTAAGATCGCTGAAAAGTTCAAATCTTGTATTGAAGAAGCTTTAAAGGAACAAGAGGAGTATAAAGGACGAGAGTTGCTGAAAGTAAAAGATGAACCAGAAGATTGATAGAAAAAGAGATGATGCTGATCAAAGAAGAAAAAGAATGAAGATTTTGCTGAAGATCCAAAGTTAAATCTTAGGGGGAGTACTGTTAGGGTTATTTCCTGTTAAGATTTACTTTGTATTTTGTTTATTGTTTACATGTTTGTAAATAGTTTAGGGTTTATTGTGTATTTTCCTTAAACTTGTAATTGTTGTTATAAGCATGTAGTGTGTGTGTTAGGAGAGACAGGCTAGATCACTTTTACACTATTAGAGAGAGAATTAACTGTGTGTGATTTTGTTTCTCCTGCACCTTGTACTACGAATTGCTTTGATCATCAATATACAGAGAATTTATGAGTATGAATTGTGTTTGTGATTAAACTGTTTGTGTGTGCGTGTTATTCTGATCATTTGAGTGATATTAACGATCCAATTGAACCTATCAAATAACCATTCGGGACCATGCGCCACTGACGGAAACGAATTTTCTAAAAACTTTACGTTAATAGTTTCAATAACAGTATTCGTTTTGCTATTAAAAACTCGATAAGCTTTAGAAACAGACGAATATCCAAGGAAAAATCCATCGTCAGATTTTGACTCAAATTTCCCGAGATGATCATTTAAATTTAGAATCGTTACAGGACAACCAAATGCTTTCAAGTAAGAAATATTCGGTTTTCTTCCAAATAACAACTCATAAGATGTTTTCTGTTTATCTTGCACTAATAATGTCCTGTTTTGTACAAAACACGCAGTAGCAATAGCTTCATCCCAGAATGTGATAGGAATTTTGGCATCTGCGAGCATGGATCTTGCTGCTTCAATCAGTGTCCGATTTTTCCGTTCCGCAACCCCGTTTTGTTGAGGCGTTCTTGGAGCACTAAATTGTCTAGCAATTCCTTTTTCTGCACAAAACAAATCAACATTAGCGTTCTTAAATTCTGTACCATTATCACTTCGTAAAATTTTCACTTTACAATCCAACAGATTTTCAACTTTGATAATAAATTCTTTTAACAACTCAGCAGTTTCAGATTTAACATGCAAAAAATAAACCCAAGAAAATCTAGTGAAATCGTCAATGATGACAAAACAGTAAGACTTTTTTCCGATGCTTTGCACATTTGTTGGTCCGAAAAGATCCATATGTAGCATCTGCAAGGGTTTTGAAATGAAGTTTTCTGGCTTGGACTTAAAAGACATGCGATGCTGTTTTCCTTTCAAACATGCTGGACAGAGATCAGTTGTAGAGAACTTCTTTGATGGTATTCCTACAGCGTGATTTCTAGTCACTAAACGATTCATGTTTCTGAAGTTTGAATGGCCCAGCCGTCTATGCCAAAGCTGACTCTCATCATTCGAAGCATGTGCAATGAGACAAGTAGTTTCGGTTTCAGCGTCAATCTGCGACATATCCAGCTTGTATACATCACGATCTCTTGGAGCTTTCACCACCACCCACTCATTGTCAATCTTGAAACCTGGTTTGAGTATATAACAGAAAGAATCATCAAATAAAGTTGAATACGATTTATCACAAATTTGAGATACACTTAGTAAGTTAAAGTTCAACTGTGCACAGTAGTTGACTTTATCAAAACTAATGACCCCATTGGATACGGTTCCTTCTCCTGTTATTTTACCACCTGCATCACCTCCAAATGCAACGTGTGTACCATTTTTCAGCTTGAAATCCTGAAGCAAGGCATGGTTGCCTGTCATATGCCGGCTACACCCACTATCAACGAACCATGAGTTGATAGGTCTTCTTGGGCGTACCTGCATTTCAACAATCACTTTTTTAGTTTGGTCAACCCAGGCCCACACGGTCTTGGGTTTTCCGAATCTATCTGCAATAGTAACTTGTTGATATTGAACATTTTGAAAATTTGTTTCATTTAAGAGATTTTGATGCTGAAAACTGTTGTTTCGCCCATTGGCGTGCATTGATTGCTTTCTCCTCAAAGCAATAAACCTTTCCTCTAACTTAGGATCAAGGTTATTTTCAAACTTTTGATTTCTAACCATCAAAGCTCTTGGCTTAAAACTGTTAACCTGCACATTTCTTGATGAAAAGTTAGAAACAGAATTGTTTCGATTGAAATTTCTCAAAACCGGAGAATGACTTTGATTCATATTTTGAAAACCAAATGAGTGATTTCTTTGAAAGTTTGAAAACGGAGTCATTTCTCTTGTTGAGTTTGATCGAAAGAAACAATCCTTTGTGTCATGGTTTCTCCTCTCACAAATTTCACAAAATTTGTTATAAAAACATTCTTCTGAAGAATGGTTTCTTTTGTCACAGAAATTGCAGTACCTGTTAAAGAAATATTCAGCAGTTGCATGATTATATCTATCACAAATTTCACAGTGTTTCTTGCTAATCCTAAAGAGCCGATTGTTAACTTTTGATGTTGAACCCACTCGAGATTCATTATCAGTTTTGTTCGGTTTTAGATTAATGTTCTTTTGTGGAGACTTTGTTTGTGATTTTGATTGCATGGGACTTTGGTTCGATTTTAAACTGTTCTGTTTGGTTACCTTTTTAGATTCAATTCTTTTATCATTAACAGCGGAAGACTTAGGACCTGAACCTGTTTTCAGACCAGAGTTAGATTTGATTGGAGAATTGATTGGTTTACCATAAGATTCGTTCAAATCAAACGTTCCTGCAGACACAAACTTGATTGTCTTACCTTTTAACACTTTCTTCTTAACAGTTTTGACATTTTGAGCTTTGGTATTGTCATTTGATTTTATGACACTTTTACCTTTTGATTCTTTTGTTTCAGATTGATTGGTCATTACTTTCGATTTCTGCTTCTTCGCAGTTGAAACTTCAGCCTTCTTCACTTCTTGCTTCTTGATCAACTGATCAACAACTTGCGCCTTTTGTTCTTTCTTCCACCTGATGTATTCAGGGTCATTGTAACCTGAAAATTCACCTTCATCCTTCACTGTTTCTGGCTTCGGATTCAGTTCCGGATACTCAACAAGTTGAATCAGAACAGGCTCTGATTTGTTGCTAGCTTCATCGTCAGCTTCAGTTGTCACACCATCTTCTTCTTTCAGACTTTCCATCAAAACTTCAGAACCTTCAGACTCGGATTTACTTCTTTGAATTTCTTTGAATTTTCTTTCATTCTCAGGTGAATGATCAAATTCATTAAAGTTTTCCGGTAAGGTTTGAGTGATTGAATTTGGCATTGGTTCATGAGTAAAACCCAACCCGGTTTTGGTTTTCTTACCTCTTTCACTTACGAGTTGTTTCACCATGTTCTTGCAACTTTTAACTTTTGTTAATTCAACTTGTGTGACAGCATGAGCAACTTTTTCTTGTTCAAAGTTCTTTGTCATTTCTTCAAGTTGTTTTGTTACCAGTTCCAGTTCTTTTAAGGTTTTGTTCGATGATTCTTTAAGTGACAAAATCTTCTCATCAGAAATTTTGTGATCAATTTTAAGTTGTTCATGAATTTTCTCATGTTTGCTTAACTTATCACCAATTTTAAATGAATGAGTTCGATAATGTTCTACTTGTTGAATGCATTGTTCAGAACATAATCTTTCTTTCACATCAGCAGGTAAAGGAACATAGTTAGGGGGTAAATCAGTACTAACCTTTGGTTGTTCAGTAGATGATGAAGACTCACTGGATGTAGCCATTAACGCGATTTCTGACTCAGATTCTTCAACAGGATCAGACTTTGCACTCCAGTCATAATCTTCAGAATCTTCACTCACATCCTCAATCAATTTTCCATCCCCTTCTTCAGACCAGTCTTCTTCGATTTCACATACCAGTGCTAAACTTGACGTAAGATCAGAAGTGAATTGTTCTGCATATGCACTCCAATCATAACCGTCTTTCACACTAACTACCAGTGCCTTTGTTTGGTCTTCTGGTTTCTTTCCTTCATCCTTCAATTCTGGGATGGGAAGACTTTGGTATGGTTTCTGAAAATAACGTTGATTCCTTTGTTGATAACTTGAAGACTGTTGCGAGCTTTGACCTTGACCTTGATTACTTGAACTAGCTTGATCATTGAAATTCTGATTCTTGGGAGCTTTGCATTCTCTTGAAAAATGACCATACTGGTTACAATTGAAACATCTGGCCTTTGATTTGTCAAAACCAACAGTTTTGTTTGCATGAGGCTTGTAGCTTCGGTTAAAATATGCATGCTTCTGCGTTCTATATGCAACCATTACCATTTGCCAGTTTAAATCCATTTCCTCAACGTCATCAGGATCCATCTCAAATAAATCTTGAAGGACAACGTCCATTTGACTCAAGTGACTTCCTTGATATGCTTGAAAACTTGCCATAAAAGCAGTAAAAGCAGTCTTTGTCTCGTCATCTTGCAACAGAATGTTCATTACATCTTTTACTTTGGCTTGAACATTCGAATTTTGACTTTCAGCTTGATTCTTTAAATTCTGACTTTGAACTTGAGTTCTTGGTGGAGATTGAGGTTGAGAATAAGTTGGTGAACTTGGAAAATATGATGAATCAGTATAGAAGCTTGCACCAACAAATAAATCACCCTCTTCTTCAAATTTGATTGCATCTTGTGCAAGAAATGCATTCTCCACAGTATTAGCAGGATTTACCACATACTTATATTGAGCTTGTGAGCTTGATCTATCAGTATTTCTCGATCCTTCGTCAATCTCAACTTCTTTAATCTTTCCAATAAGCAAATCTAAATCCATTGGAAATTTTTCAGTATGCTTTAACAGAGTAACAGTCTGCTTCCATGATGATGGCAAAGCACATAACAATCGATCATTCAAGTCTTGAAGGTCAGTCTTAACTCCGAGGTTTGACATCTCAGTAGTTAAGTGAACAAACCTGTTCATCATCTGATGTACTGCTTCTCCATTAATATGTTCAAACAATTCCAATTGCCTTTTCAACTTTGATTTCTTCAAACTTCTTAATTGTTCTCCTCCTTCACATATCGATTTTAATGCCTTGAAACATGTATAACCAGTTTGATATGCATCCAATCTCGACAGAATTTGGAGTGGCAGTCCCTTGCACATTAAAGAATAAGCCTTGCTATCATTCTTCACTTTCCTCAAATCTTCTGCTGACAAATTATCCTCTGGATAAGGTTCAGTAGAGTCTTTGGTGTAGGTACTTGCACTATCTGGAGCTGTCTGAGTTGGAATGTGAGGACCTTTTTCAATGGACTTCCATAGATCATTGTCAATAGAACACAAATGATGTCTCAACCTGATCGTCCAGTTCTTGAAATCTGCATGATTGACAAGTCTAGGAACACGATTATCATAATCATCATTAGGAGCCATTTTAACAATTTTTTAAAGAAAATATTTTTGGTTTTTGTTAATTTTTGAAAAGAAATGATTAAAATACTAAAATAAAGACAAGTAATTAAAGACAAGATAAGAAACAAGGATAAAAACAACTAAAATTGAGTCACACGGCAAAACAGTGAAAATCCTTCTTCACCCGGCTAAACAGTAGCTTTGTTCTTCACCCGACAGAGAAAAAGTCTTTACACGGCTAAACAGTTACACGGCTCAACAGTTGTAAATCTTGGCTTCTTTACCCGGCAGAACAGTTACCCGGCTGAACAGTTAACCTTGACACGGCAATAATCTTTGACCCGGCTTGAATCTTGACACGGCAGAAAGGCTTTACCCGGCTGAACAGTTGTCGATCACACGACAATGTTGTTTACCCGGCTACACAGTTGATGATCACCCGGCTGAAATTGTTAATCACCCGGCGTAACAGTGTATTACCCGGCACAACAGTGTTTGATCCGGCTGAACAGTAACACCTTTTCTTCGTCAAATTCTTTACCCGACAAGCACAAATTCCCTTACGCGGCTGCACAGGACCTAATTGTTCTTCAATCTAAGTCCAAAGGAAATTGTCTAAGTCAAATTTGTTACCCGGCAAGTTAATCTTCAACCAAGTTCTTGCTGTTCATCATCTTCATCATGAGAATTTTTCTGGGTTTTGTCAAAAACTTGTCCAATTCGTTCAAAATTCACACACAAGCAGTGAAATGGTCCGATTATCAATCCCTAATCTCAATCAATCCAAAACATGATCAAATTTTGATGAATTTGAGCAAAATTCGATCGAACAGTAACTTTTTCAATCTTCTTAATTCCTCAGATCTGATGATAATCTGATGGAATTTGCACAATCGTTGTGAGTTAGAAGTGATTGCGATGATGAATCACAACTAAAAAACACCAACAATTCATTCAGATCATGATATTTGAGCAATATTGATGTGTTTTGCTTGATGAATAGCGAAGAACACAGTACCAACAGCTCTGATACCAAATGATAGGTTCAATTGGATCGTTAATATCACTCAATGATCAGAATAACATATACACAAACACAGTTTAATCATTAACACAATTCATACTAATAATTCTCTTTGTATATTGATGATCAAAGCAGATTTGTAATACAAGTGCAGGAGAAAATAAATCACACACACTAAGTTCTCTCTCTTACGTGAAAATGTGATCTAGCCTCTCTCCTCACACTCTCTCACCACATGCTTTAAAGCAACAATTACAAGTTTAAGGAATATAACAAAATAGACCCTAAACTATACATAAACATATAAACAAAATACAAAGTAAATCTTAATCTAGGAAATAGCCCTAACACATTAGAACAGCATTAAGGATAGATGATGATGAAGTAGGAGCGAATGATGAGTTGACTATGGCTGAATGTCAAGAGTGCTCTGTAAATATGGGACATCCTCCTGCATTTCCAAAGTCACAATTTTATAGAGCAAGGTTGGGGAAGAAATGGAAGCTGTTGTGTTATGTGATTCAGCAATGCATGTCAAGGAGAAGTGCTGGTTTCGACAACTTTCCTTCTGACATTGCATCCCCAATAGTTGCCATAGCAGAAAACAAACCATTTAACATGTCAAAGTGGATTTTGAATGGGTTTGTGTTTAATTTGGTTAAAGGCAAAAGATTCAAGTTTCTCATGTACCCGAGATTCTTGCAGTTGATGATAAATGTTGCCTATCCCATTATCAGAGATGAAGGAGTGGGTGGAGGAATTTTGTATACTGAGGACATGAACGATCTATCTTATAGAAAGATGAGTATCGGGAATGTGCCTAGTGTTGATTTATTTGACTATATGAGAGATGTAGCAAATAATGAAGAAGATGTTGAAGGAGTTTATCATCATATTTCACACGGAGAGATTGTAAATCCTCAGGACCTGGTTGATGAGGTGCCTGATAATCTATTGGATGATGATGAGTATGCTGCTCGTCATGCAGAAGATGAAGAAGATGAAGATGAATCTGAACATGATGAAAATGATGATAATGACAGTGATGGTGAAGAAAATGATGGTAATGATGGTGCTGAATCTGTTTCAGAGGAGGCCGAAAATATTGAGATTGCTGAACCACTAGTTTTGGAGACAGAAAATGTTGAAGTAATTGAACCTGTCTTGATTGAAGAACCTGTTGAGGTTGCTTGTGTTGAAAAGGAGGTGGCAGTTGAAGTTGCTAAGCCTATCACAAAGCAGTATGTTAGATCTCGAAGATCTAAATCTGTTGTTGAAAAGGTGTTGAGTGAGCCTGAAAAGATAGATGTTGTTCAGATAGCTCAGGAAGTAATGGCCGAGGTTGAAACTATTGCACAGATAGTTGATGAAGCTGATGCTGGCATTACTGATCCTATTCCTGTTGATATACCCACCACATCATCCCCTGTTGCAGAATATATTGAACAAGTTTTGGAGTCTTCACCAAAAATTGTGTCAAGTATTGATGAGAATGAGGATAAGAAGAAGATTGCTGAATTAGAAGAGATGGTGACAAAGCTTGTAGCTGCAAATGAACAGTTAAAGGCTTCAAATGATAGAAAGAAGAAAAGACTTGAAGAGTTTTGGGCTATTCACAATCAGAATCTTGAAACTTTCAAAGCCTTGGATACTGATCATGTTAATTTGAAGATTGAACATAACAAGTTGAAGGATGAGTATGAAAAGCTGAAGGAGGAACATGAAAACCTGAAGTATGATTACAAAGATTTGAAGGCTGAATGCAATACTCTGGATGCTGAAAAAAAGAAATGTTGGAGAAATGGTTGGAAGAAACTCGTTCGAAGAAATCCGGGTCCACATCTGATAAAGATTTTTCAGACGAAGTTATGGAAGTGATTGATCCTTCTCAGGAAGCAAAAGTCTATTATACTCGAGCACGTGGTACAACTAATGTGGGTATAAGGGTTGAAACTCCAATTGTTATTCCCGATGAAGATGTTGCTGATTCTGTCAATACTGACAAAGCTGAGGGAAAAAGGAAATTAGATGCTGTACCGGAAATTATTGGTGATGAAAGTTGCAGTAAAAAGGCGAGATTGGAAGAAACAGTGCAGATTGAGCCGATTCAATCTGTGGCTGTAGTTGAAACTGAAGTGGCTGAGATAGCTAAGGCTGATGAGACTTTGAGTGAAGTTGAAGTTGATAAATCAGTTCAGATTGAGCCGATTCAATCTGAAGCTGTTGAAGTTGAAGATGTGCCAGAAACTGTAACAGAAGATGTAAGTCAGTTTGAGCCGGTTCAAACTGACAATGCACCAATGATCGAGGCATTAGATGATTTGGATGATATTGATTTTACTGAGTCTGAACCAGAAGCTGAGCCAGAAACTAATCCTGATCAAGAGATTCCAGACGATCTAGATGAATGATTTGCTTATCTTGAGAAGATGAAGTACAATGCAGTTTATTTGAATGGGCTGACTGTGAGTCAAATAAACGAAGAGTATGAAAAGTGTTTAGTAGCTCAAGATAAAGCCGCAGCTGATGAAAAGGAGTTTATTGTTGAAATGGGTGAGTGGACACCGTTACAAGAAAGTTTAAACATTGAAGATTTACCTCCAACAAAGCTTTATCACCAAAATCCTGAAGAGATGTCTAGCAGAAACATGCGTGATTGGCTGAGCTCAAGAAACAATCCATATAGGACTCTGAAAAGGTTGAAACAAGAATCACTGAGGAAAATTGTTGTCAGTTTCATGAAGACGGAGAAAATGTACAATCGTATGTTTTATTTGGACTACAACAACCCTCAATACTACGAGCTGACCAAAAGATACAAAGTTCTTGGACCAAAGGAGATACCGGTGATGGCTTTACCAGAAGATGCTCACAAGAAGAGGAAGGAGCTGATAGATATGTTTCCTAGTGAGGTCAAGTCATATAACATACCTATGGACGTACGTGAATCATGGCACAAATCAGCCACAGCAGGTGATGTTGTGAGGTCACTGCTGAGCAAGGGTCAGTCAATTGCTGAACTTCTTGATTCAATGATCGTACCGGAAAAGTCCAAAAAGGTAAAGATCATAGCGTGGAAATATGACGAAGTTTTCGATGCATTCATGATAAAAAGAGTTAATGGTTTATGTGATGTATACCATTACTACTCTAGCATTTTCAAGTTAGAAGTTCAAGACTTGAAAGAGTTGCACAAGCTTAGACTGATAAAGCACACGCATGCTGAGCGTGGTGATAAATGTGCAATGTTACTGGATGCCGGGATAGCCAGATCACCGAAATACTTAGACTTCAGAGGTCAACAGGAGAACAGTGCCTATGTTCAAGCAAAGAAACAAAGAAAGAAAAAGACGTTGGTGGTCAGTGAGGACATGTATTTAGAAGAATTCTCTGATGAATATTTTGACAAGGTAACCAATCCGGGGTTGAAAGTGATTGATGGTACACAAGTGACGAAGCCAATACTTAAAGTTTTCTACAATCAGGAAACTTTTGAGTTGAAGATTGTACGAAATATGGATGACTGGGATAAAGATATGATCACTTTATTCAGTACTTTTGAGCTGAAATTACTTCATCCATCATACATTGATTTCCTGAGAAGTTACAGAATGGAAAAATGCAAAGATAAACTTGCTGAAGCTGATCGAAAACTGTTTGTGGTGATGATAGAGGTGATAGCTGCTGCATCAGAAAAGATACGAGTAAGGAAGGCATTGCTCAACTCTAATCTTGTGAAGGTTGACATTCCAGAGATAGAGTTTATGAGAGTATAGGCGAAAGGAACTTTGGAAGTGCAAGTCAAAGGGAAGGAAATGCATTATGAATTTTACGCTAACATTGGTTTTGCAGGTTTAAATCTTGATTCTCTGAGACGCATGAATGCCTGCCCAATCCTTACTAACGAGTCCAAACCAAGACAAGCAAAGATAGCCGAAAAGTTCAAGTCATGCATAGAAGAAGCACTGAAAGAACAAGAAGAATTCAAAGGGAAAGAGTTGCTGGATTTCAAAGAAGAACCAGAAGTTTGGTGAGAGAGACTGAAGCTGAAAAAGAAGAAAACTGTTGAAGATTTTGCTGAAGATTCAAAGATAAATCTTAGGGGGAGTACTGTTAGGGCTATTTCCTAGTTAAGATTTACTTTGTATTTGTTTATACTTTTATGTATAGTTTAGGGTCTATTTTGTTATTTTCCCTAATATTGTAATTGTTGCTTAAAAGCATGTAGTGAGAGTGTGAGGAGAGAGGCTAGATCACTATTCACGTCAGAGAGAGAACTAAGTGTGTGTGATTTATTTTTCTCCTGCACTTGTACTACAAATCTGCTTTGATCATCAATATACAAAAGAGAATTATTAGTATGAATTGTGTTAATGATTAAACTGTGTTTGTGTATGAATTATTCTGATCATTGAGCGATATTATCGATCCAATTGAACCTATCAAAAGTTGTAAGAACATGGTGAAACAACTTGTGAATGAAAGAGGTAACAAAAACAAAACCGGGTTGGGTTTTACTCATGAACCAATGCCTAAATCAATCACACAAACTTTACCTGAAAACTTCAATCAATTTGATCATTCACCTGAAAATGAACGAAAATTCAAAGAAATTCAAAGAAGTAAATCCGAATCTGAAGGATCTGAAGTGCTGATTGAAAGTTTGAAAGAAGAAGATGACGTGACAGTTGAAGCTGATGATGAAGCAAGCAACAAATCTGACAACAAATTAGAGCCTGTTCTAATTCAACTCATTGAATATCCAAAACTTAATCCCGAATCAGCAGAAACGGTGAAGGATTGTTGGACCTGAATTGTAGTCTAATATTATCAACACAGTCAAAGTCAACAAAAGTCAACGTCCGGTCAAAGTCCACGTAAAAAGTCAAATGGCGCGTTAGAGACGAAGAACCGAGTCAAGACGTTGAAGTTGTTTTATGTCTAGGATCGTTAATGTAATAAATATATTTTGTGTCAACAAAATATATTTAATCTAGCTTTAGACATGTTTTAGCCTTTTAACTTGTTATTTTCTAATTAGTCTAAGTGTAGGGACTATTAGTGTAATTAGCATGTTATGCACTCACTATAAATAGTAAAGTGCAAATAGGGTTTTAGGGGGGGCTTGAATGAGCAAGTGATTGGGGTTTCCATTGTAACATCTTTTGCAATCCAGATTCAAAGATCAAATTGAGTGTTTTATAGTGTGTTCATCCAAAGTTCATCATATTTTATGTCATTTGATCCAAATCTTCACCAAATTACATGATTCAATAGTGTTTTGGGACCAACAATTGGTATCAGAGCCTAACGGAGATCCAATTTGAGTCATCTTTTTGAAGATTTACTTCTGTTCATCAAATTTTTAGAGAGAGAAAGTTGGGTTTTAGAGAGAGAAAGTAGATCTGAGTTTAAAATTTGCTCAGATCTTCATTCAAATCATCAGATCTATTTAGATCTTCATCATATTCATCATCTCCAATCAGATCTATACAAGAAAAGAAGAAGAAATCATCAGATCTGAAATGTTCTCTCACACACAGTGTGTGTGTGTTCTTGGTGTTCTTCAAATCTTCAAACCTGCAAGATTGGCGAATCTAAGTTAGTACCTGAACGAAAGTTCAAAATTTTGAGCGAATCTATACCAAGCTTTTGCATAGATTCGCCCGTTGTTCTTAGCGAACCTATAAGTTCGCCCGACACTTTGTAAGCCGGCGAACCTATACGTTCTTGCACATCAGATCTGGGCGAACTTACCATTTCTTGGGCGAACCTACCATTTCTTACCTTGCTAAACTATCAGATCTGGGCGAACCTACCATTTCTTAACACTTTCCTACACCAACAATTTTCCAGATCTACAACCATAACCATAAGATCTATACCCGAATCTTACCCACATCACCATAACCTGACCAAAATCATTTCTTTATTATTACTATCACAGATCTGTTAATTTTTTTAACACTCAAACCAAAACCAACCCAAAATCAAAATCCCACACCCAAACCTCAGATCCATACACCAAACCCTAACCCATACCACATTCACATCCTAACCAAACCTTTTTTTTAAATCTAAACACCTAGTCAAACACTACCACCCATACCACCGTCCCCATCCACCACCATAACAGATCCGTCCATCACCACCATAAAACTCGAACCACAACTGATACATCTCCAACTTCTAATCGTTTAAAAAAAAAAAAAAGGAAAAAGATAGCAGCTGCAGCTCGATGAGATGTGCGTTTGTGTTGATGTTGTTCGTTGATGTTTAAGTGTGTGCTTAAAATCAGAAACAAATAAGAAGAATGAAGATGTTGTGTGTTCAAGTTCTTGTGTGTTGAAGTGAGTTAACATTGTGCTTGTAGCAGCTGTAATTTTGTTTGTGTTCTTGACCGAAGAAGAAGAAGCAGCAGCCTGAGTTCGTTCATTTGTTCTGTGTGCTACTGGTTGAAACGAAGCAGGAGCAGAAGCGAACAGATCTGTGTTTGTGTTCTTGACACTCGTACAAGAAGAAGAGCTGCCGCAGCAGATTAAGTTTAAAAGAGTTTGGGTGATCTTGGTTGTGTGTGTATTGTGGTAGAGTTTGTGTGTTTGTTTGGTTGTTACGCAGAGAGAGAGACAGGAGATAGAGAAAGAGTGACGAGAGAGAGAGAGTGTCTTGTGATTGTGTGTGGTCAAGAGAGTGAAGAGTGAGAGAGTTGGTCACACTAACGGCAGATTTTTTTTTAAAACAAGTTAGGGTTAGGGTTAGGGTTGGGCCTAAACTATTAAAAAAAAAAAAAAAAAAACGGGTTGAATTTTTGTTGTGTTAATGGGCCGAAAATTTGGTTAGTTTTGTGCTTGGCATTTGGGCTGTAAAGTGGGTCTGTTTACTTAGTGTGCAAATTGCAAATTGGGCTGCGGTTTTAGGTTGAGAAATTAGTCTTGGGTTTGGGCCGTGAATTTGGACTTGTCATATTAAGACATTAAACTGGTGGGTCGGGTCTCTAGTTTATTATTTGAGACGAAAACATTTAATGGCCGGGTGTTAACTTTTTAAAATTTTTGGGCCGCGTTTTTAATTGGTTCGTCTTTGTGGCCGGGAGTTAACGTTTTAAATATTGGGCCATATTTGTTGGAGTTGGTTCGTCTTTTCGCCGGGTGTTAAAGTTTAAAAATTTTATGGGCGTTTTCAATCAAGTCGTCATTAAATTTTAAAAAGTGACGTCTTTTGGCCGGGTGTTTATTTTTGTCAGTCTTTGGGCCAAAATTCATTCAGTTAAGTTGAAATATTTTTGTCAGCGGCCGGGTCTTTCTTAAATTTATTTTTAGGCCAAATTTTAAACGGATTATCGATTAAAAAAAATGGCTTATGCAGAACTTTTTAAATCCTTTGAATCTGATGATCTCACAATGGCACAAAGCCGGTTTGATAATTTTGCAGTTTTAAAGAATAAAAGGATGCCTGAGTTTCTCGATCGATTTGTGATGGTGGCAAATAACCTGAAGAAGCATGATCCAGAACTCGGAAATCATGAACGGGTTAAGAGATTGCTTGATTCTCTCCCACCAGAGTGGAGTTCACATGGAAAATTGATGAGTAGAGAAAGAGGATTTATTGATTACAAACTGGTGGAGGTGATGAACAAACTAAAAGAAATGGAGTTGGATATCAAACGTCGTGAGTACGATGCAGCGATGTCTCTGAATTCAAAGATCACCTTAATCTCCAAAGAGAAACCAAAAGAGATATCAGTTTCTACCTCCAATTTCAAAGGTTTACCGAAACCTGAAATTGAAAAGGTACAAGGGGAGATTAAGCAGACATCAGTGGGTAAAGATGGAGCAGAATTGAATGATAAAGCTTGTGATGCTAAGAAGGAGGAGCAACAAAAGACAAATACCAGAGTCTGCAACTGCGAGAAGGCTCTTGTTTCTGAACAAATCATCATGGAGCTTCCATACGAGACAGTTCAGGATATGTGTTCTTCTGATTGCAGAACTCGTTTATTTGGTATTTATGAAGCTAACAAATTGTTAATCGAAAATGAAAAATATTTGACTCAGGTAAATAAAGAACTTAAACTTAACGAGTCAAAATATTTTGTCAAATTAAGAGAAGCTTTGAAAGAAAACGAACATTTAAAAACAAATCTTTTGAAAAGCAATGTGGAAGTCAATATGCTAACTGAACGTGTCGCCCTGGCTGAGTTTGAAACCAGTAAGTTGCAAACGAAATTCGAAAAATGGACAATTTCGGGGATGAAACTTGAGGATTTAATCAAAAGCCAACGGGGGGATCGTATTAAGACTGGGTTGGGTCATGAAGATAAGGCTTTCGTATATCCTCCTCCCAGCACTTACTGTTACTCTCCTACACCAACTCCACAACCGACAAATGAGTTGATTCATGAAATAATTCAGAAAGATACTGATAGTTTGTATGCAGGATTGGAGAATGTGAATCTTAAAGAGGTGCGAGATGATTATGAGTCCTTGACTGGTATTGGATACAGTAAACTGGATGTTGTCAGTCAAACCAATGATTGTTCAGTTTCCGGTGTTAGTAAATCTGTACAATCTGTTTCTTCTAACTTCTTTGACAAGTTTAAAGCAGGTGAAATTCCTACTTTTGAGCCTGTCCTGATTGCGAAGGAAGAGATAAAGTCGGATTCACGTAATCATCAAGCCATCAATCAAGATCCGCTGGAAGCAGAGGTACTTATTCAAGACTGGACAAGTTCAGATGATGAACCAAAGACAAAGGAAAGTCACGGAGATTCAAAGATCAAGATGTCATCTACAATTGTCAAATTTGAAATGCTTCCAAAACCCAAATCAAGACAAATCCGGATCTCAGTTCCAGCTGCAAAACAAGCCAATCATCCATCAAAAGGTCAAAAGAAGAAGCCTTCACCTCTATCCATCATATCTCAAGTTTGTAAAAGACTTGAGAACAAGCAAGTGAAGATCTCATCTCCCATCCAACAAAGCAAAACAAAAATCAAGCAACCACCCACAACTCGACAAAAGACGCCAAAAGCCTTTCAACAAGTTGCATCAAGTTCAAAGAAAGCTCCACCCCCAGCTGCTCCACACGGGCCAATCAAGCATCAAAAGCCATTCAAGGCTTGCTTCAAGTGTGGAAAGGATGATCACGTGCTCAAAGAATGTCCAAAAAGACATGCTCTAGTTACTAAAGGCAAACAGGTTTGCTTCTCTGGATTTCAAGGTAAAGAACAAACATCTTTGAAAGGTCGGATGACGATTATTCCATCTTTACCTAATCATGTGAAGCCGGTTTCACATAATTCAAAGATGAATGTGACAAAATCATCAAAACCAAAATCTTTTTCCTCGGGGCTTAAACAGAAAATGATTTCCAAATTTAACTCTTTCAAATCGAAAATGTTTGAACCTAAACAAATTTGGCAAATTAAAAGGAAAGAGGAAAAGATAAGTGATACAAAAACTCGTGTGTTTAAACAGGTGTACTACGCTGATGAAAACGGAACGCCCAGGACTACGATGGCCTGGGTTCCCATTTCTAACTAATCTGTTGATGAGTGCAGGAACATTTCAGGAGGACTGTTAGTAATCCGGTTTACTGACAGAAAATGTTCCTTATTCAATTTGAGGCGGAACAAACAGGTTATGGTTCTGGTATCTTATCCACATTCTGGATCTTTCTTTGATTTTCACAGCACTACATTTTTCTTGATAACTCATTTATAATCTTTTAATAGGGTAATATGGAAGGCATTTCTTTGGTATTTTCTATTTTATATATTGTAGATAGTTAAAAAAAATTAAAAAAAATGAGGGAGTCTAACATTTTTACTTGTATTTTTGATCAAGTTTTCACATTCTTTGAGGTCGCTCTTGTGTCTTTTGAAAATTTCAATTTTGTGCTGAAATAGAAATTTTGGGGGAGTAATATCAAAAATGAATATCATTAGTCCTTTTCTGTGTAAATATTTTGTGTCTTTTGAAGGTTTCAGATATGTGTGGAAAGCACCTAAAGGAGGACGTTGATTTGTGTAACGATGTGTCAATAGGCTCAGCCCGAATACAATTAGACAGCAATTCTGTGATCAAACTAAGTTCAAGAACTCGACAATGAGGATTATCTCCTTGACATGATTGGCCTGCACAAAGTTACAAGTCCTTGTCAAAAATGGGTTGAGAGCGTCAAATCTTTGCATTGATTTCCCTAAACATCCCAAATCACCCTCACCCTAGCCCTGAATCGAGTTTCTAGTTAGCAAAACAAAATAAAAAGCTGCTAGTGTTGCTCTTCAGAAAAACCTCTGAGTGAGTTACTTGTTAACTCCTCAGAATGTATTGAGTCAAAGTGCTTAACTCCTCTGCTATACGGAAGTATTGACCTGGAGTTGGTGGATCTTCTCTGCTATACGGAAGTATTGACCTGAAGATTCACCGAGCATGCTCAAATGATTATCTCCTCTGTTATACGTCGGTATAGACCTGGAGCTCTAATCATTTGAGTTTCCCAAATAATAAGTCGCAATGTGTTCAAAAGAATCATTGTTGACAAGCTCCACTCCCAAAAATGCAAAATGCAGAATGTCAAAAGAGGCTCATAAATTGATCAATATTCAAAAATTGATTCAAGAAATTCAAGCAAAGTCAATCATATTGCTCAATAAATCCTGATGATAGAACAAGTTTCTTTACCAAGATGTCTGTGGGGACCGAGTTGCATGAGTTTCTTCAAATCGAACCTAAAACATGATAAGACCATCACAGATTGTCTGTTGAAAGGAACAAGGCATGGGTTTAAATGGACAAACATATTGACAATCTAGCCAAGTCTTTGTTTCTTAAAAATTTCTTTTATTATCCTTATTTTATGTTTGGGTTCTTGAGTCTTGTTGGTCGTGTGTACCTTTTGGGATGTGTTCTCTTTGTCAAAAATATTTGTGATCTTGTCGGACTCGTCCTCTCATTTTCGAATTTTTATCTTTAATTAAAAAAAAATCCAAAAAGATTTTCATTTCAAATTTTTTTTCAAGTCTTCTATATTATGCTATTAAACTTTTATCATTTTCACATGCATTTCACGGGAAATTGCACACACAAACGACGCTAGTTTTCATACACAGATAAACACGAGTTAATTTTGTTTAATGAAATGATCTAATGAGAAATCTCGAGATTTTGTCTGTGATTGTTGGGTTACAGATATTTGCTGCAAATGATGGCCGATCATCAGTTGAGCAAAGCACCTGACCAGAGAACCTGTTCCTCAAAGTTTTTCAGAAGATACCGAGCTAGGAATCCTCCTCCTACATCTTCTGAAGCACTCAAGAAAAGTTAGTTTGAAAGCCGTTCCAGATTTTACGAAATGATGCACGCAAAATGGAGGAGCATACAATATGGAGGAGCTTGTAAAATAAAGATCTTCAGCAACATAATTTGGCAAGCATAAGTCTTGGGGGAGTTTTGTTGGATCAAAAATTAAGACTGAAGCTTACCAAATTGAAGATCCAACAGTATTGACTTATCGGTGCTGAACACGATGCAAGACGTTGATAATAATAGACTATGGGGGAGTATTGTTGGACCTGAATTGTAGTCTAATATTATCAACACAGTCAAAGTCAACAAAAGTCAACGTCCGGTCAAAGTCCACGTAAAAAGTCAAATGGCGCGTTAGAGACGAAGAACCGAGTCAAGACGTTGAAGTTGTTATATGTCTAGGATCGTTAATGTAATAAATATATTTTGTGTCAACAAAATATATTTAATCTAGCTTTAGACATGTTTTAGCCTTTTAACTTGTTATTTTCTAATTAGTCTAAGTGTAGGGACTATTAGTGTAATTAGCATGTTATGCACTCACTATAAATAGTAAAGTGCAAATAGGGTTTTAGGGGGGGCTTGAATGAGCAAGTGATTGGGGTTTCCATTGTAACATCTTTTGCAATCCAGATTCAAAGATCAAATTGAGTGTTTTATAGTGTGTTCATCCAAAGTTCATCATATTTTATGTCATTTGATCCAAATCTTCACCAAATTACATGATTCAATAGTGTTTTGGGACCAACAAGGATGAAGGTGAATTTTCAGGATATAATGATCCTGAGTACATCAGGTGGAAGAAAGAACAAAAGGCGAAAGTTGCTGATCAACTGATCAAGAAGAATGCAGTGAAGAAGGCTGAAAGTTCAACTGCGAAGATGCAGAACTCAAAAGTAACAAACAATCAATCTGAAACTAAACAGTCAAAAGGTAAAAGTGTCATAAAATCGAATGACAACACCAAAGCTCAAATTTTTAAAACTGACAAGGTCAAACCTGTCAAAAAGAAAGTGTTAAAAGGTAAAACAATTAAGTTTGTGTCTGCAGGAACTTTTGATTTGAACGGATCTTATGGTAAACCAATCAATTTTTCAATCAAATCTAACTCTGGTCTGAAAACAGGTTCAGGTCCTAAGTCTTCCGCTGTCAATGATAAAAGAATTGAATCAAAGAAGTTAACCAAACAAGATGGTTTAAAATCGAATCAAGTTCCAAAGCAATCAAAATCACAAACAAAGTCTCCACAAAAGAATCAAGTTAATCTAAAACCGAAGAAAACTGATAATGAATCACGAGTGGGTTCAACATCAAAAGTTAACAATCGGCTCTTTAGGATTAGCAAGAAACATTGTGAGATTTGTGATCGTTATAATCATGCAACTGCTGAATGTTTCTTTAACAGGTACTGCAGTTTCTGTGACAAAAGAAACCATTCTTCAGAAGAATGTTTTTATAACAAATTTTGTGATATTTGTGAAAGGAGAAATCATGACACAAAGGATTGTTTCTTTCGAACAAACTCATCACGAGAAATGACTCTGTTTCCAAATTTTCAAAGAAATCAATCATTTGGTTTTCAAAATGTTAATCAAAGTCATTCCCCTGTCTTGAGAAACCTCAATCGAAACAATTCAATTTCTAATAACTTTTCATCAAGAAATGTGCAGGTTAACAGTTTTAAACCGAGAGCTTTGATGGTAAGAAAATAACCTTGATCCTAAGTTAGAGGAAAGGTTTATTGCTTTGAGAAGAAAGCAATCAATTCACGCCAATGGGCAAAACAGTTTTCAACCAAATCTCTCAAATGAAACAAATTTTCAAAATCTTCATTATCAACAAGTTACTGTTGCAGATAGATTCGGAAAACCCAAGACCATGTGGGCCTGGGTTGACCAAACTAACTAAGTGATTGTTGAAATGCAGGTACGCCCAAGAAAACCTATCAACTCATGGTTCGTTGATAGTGGGTGTAGCCGGCATATGACAGGCAACCATGCCTTGCGTCAAGACTTTAAACTGAAGAATGGTACACATGTTGCATTTGGAGGAGATGCTGGTGGTAAAATAACTGGAGAAGGAACCGTATCGAATGGGATCATTAGCTTTGATAAAGTCAACTACTGTGCACAGTTGAACTTTAATCTGCTAAGTGTATCTCAAATTTGTGACAAATCTTATTCAACTTTATTTGATGATTCTTTCTGTTATATACTCAAACCAGGTTTCAAGATTGACAATGAATGGGTGGTGGTTAAAGCTCCAAGAGATCGTGATGTATACAAGCTTGATATGTCACAGATTGATGCTGAAACCGAAACTACTTGTCTCATTGCGCATGCTTCGAATGATGAGAGTCAGCTTTGGCATAGACGGCTGGGCCATTCAAACTTCAGAAACATGAATCGTCTGGTGACTGGAAATCATGCTGTGGGAATACCGTCAAAGAAGTTCTCTACAACTGATCTCTGTCCAGCATGTTTGAAAGGAAAACAACACCGAATGTCTTTTAAGTCCAAGCAAGAACACTCCATTTCAAAACCCTTGCAGATGCTACATATGGATCTTTTCGGACCAATAAATGTTCAAAGCATCGGAAAGAAGTCTTATTGTTTTGTCATCATTGATGATTTTACTAGATTTCTTGGGTTTATTTTTTGCATGTTAAATCTGAAACTGCTGAGTTGTTAAAAGAATTTATTGTCAAAGTTGAAAATCAGTTGGATTGTAAAGTGAAAATTTTGAGAAGTGATAATGGAACAGAATTTAAGAACGCTAATGTTGATTTGTTTTGTGCAGAAAAAGGAATTGCTAGACAATTTAGTGCTCCAAGAACGCCTCAACAAAACGGAGTTGCGGAACAGAAAAATCAGACACTGATTGAAGCAGCAAGATCCATGCTCGCAGATGCCAAAATCCCTATCACTTTCTGGGACGAAGCTATTGCTACTGCATGTTTTGTACAAAACAAGACATTATTGGTTCAGGATAAAAATAAAACATCTTATGAGTTGTTATTTGGAAGAAAACCAAATATTTCTTACTTGAAAGCATTTGGTTGTCCTGTATCGATTCTAAATTTAAGTGATCATCTCGGGAAATTTGAGTCAAAATCTGACGATGGATTTTTCCTTGGTTACTCGTCTGTTTCTAAAGCTTATCGGGTTTTTAATAGCAAAACAAATACTGTTATTGAAACTATTAACGTAAAGTTTTTAGAAAATTCGTTTCCGTCAGTGGCACATGGCCCCGAATGGTTATTTGATTTAGATTCGTTATCAAAATCTTTCAATTCTAACTTGTTTGATTTTTCAGGAAACTCGAGAAAGGAAACAGGAGACTTGGGATGTTTCAGTGATGATTCTGACAATGACGATGATGGCAATCTCAATTCTGAGTATCCGTTTATGTCTTTTCATAATCCTGATCATGGAGTATCCAGTCAAGCTCCGGGTCCTTCTGGTTCTCAAGACGATCAAGAATCAAACAATCTTGATGATGATGTGAATCCGCAAATTTCTCCTAATGATGGTGGATCTGTTCAAAATCAACCATCATCAGATCCGAATGTTGAAGTTGTTCCAGATTCGTTTGACTACTTCATCAATTCACCAGAACAAGTTCGGAATTTCACTCCGCATACGTCTACAATTCTGCAAGATCTACCAAATCTGAATCAGTCTAATCTGGAGAGTCAAGTGCAAGGTGATGTCATACCAACTCATCGTATTCACAAGAAACATCATGTCTCTCAGATTATTGGGCCGTTGAATCAGAGAACTACAAGAAGTCAAACTGAGCAAGCAAACGTTTGTCTTTATTCATGTTTTCTTTCTCAAGTGGTGCCGAAGAACATTTCAGAAGCGTTACAAGATAACAGTTGGATTGAAGCTATGCAAGAGGAGTTACTTCAATTTCGCAAACAAGAGGTTTGGAAATTAGTGGACTTACCTGAAGGAGAAAATGCGATTGGTACAAGATGGTTGTACAAGAACAAGCCAGATGAACGTGGTATTGTTGTGAGAAACAAAGCCAGACTTATTGCACAGGGATATACTCAGGAAGAAGGTATTGATTATGAAGAGGTGTTCGCTCCGGTCGCACGACTAGAAGCTATACGCGTCTTTCTTGCATATGCCTCCTTCATGAAGTTTAAAGTATTCCAAATGGACGTTAAAGGCGCTTTTCTGTATGGACCGATTACAGATGATGTATATGTCAGACAACCTCCGGGTTTTGAAGATCCTGACTATCCTCATCGTGTATACAAGTTGAGTAAAACTCTATATGGTCTACATCAAGCTCCAAGGATTTGGTACGAGACGCTATCTAAGCATTTACTAGAACATGGATTTACAAGAGGTCAGATTTATCCAACTTTATTTATGAAGAGGGAGAATGAAGATCTGTTATGTGTTCAAGTATATGTGGACGATATTATCTTCGGATCAACCAGTGCGTCAATGTGCAAAGCGTTTGAGGAAATCATGAAGTCTAGATTCCAGATGAGTTCAATGGGGGAGATTAACTTCTTTCTCGGATTACAAGTGAAACAATCCGCAGACGGAATTTTCATCAACCAATCAAAATTTATTGAGAAGTTGCTGAAAAAGTTCAAGATGCAAGATTGTCAGACTATTCGAACTCCATCTGATGTGAACTGCAAGATACAGCCGGATCCGAAAGGCAAATCCGTGGATCAAACACTATAAAGATCGATGATTGGTTCACTGATGTATCTTACAGCATCAAGGCCAAACATTATGTATGCTGTATGTGTGTGCGCAAGATATCAGTCTGATCCGAAAGAGTCGCACCTGGTTGCTGTTAAACGTATTTTCAGATACCTTAAAGGGAAACCGAATCTCGGGTTATGGTATCCTTATGAAGGCAATTTTGAATTGTATAGTTATTCTGATAGTGACTTTGGTGGGTGTGCTCTTGACAAGAAATCAACTACGGGTGGATGTCAATTTCTTGGCAATGCAAGAAGCAAGAAGCAGACCAACGTTTCTGTATCCACAGCTGAAGCAGAGTATATCGCTGCATCTGCAGGATGTTCTCAAGTTTTGTGGCTACAAAACCAATTGTTTGACTACGGGTTTAACTTTCTCAAAACTCCTATTTACATAGACAATACTGCTGCTATGTTCATTACTGCTAATCCTGTTCAACACTCAAAAACCAAACATATCGAAATTCGATATCACTTTCTCAGAGACAACTCTGAAAAAGGTTTAATAATTTTGATTAAAGTTCATACCGACAAACAACTGGCAGAACTTTTCACAAAATCATTTTTGTCAGGACGGTTTGAATTCTTAATTCAATCCATAGGATTAATCAATCATGATTGATTCTATTTTTCGAAAAACAAACGAAAATCTGAAAATATAAAAGATCAAAAAAAAATATAATAAGGCGATGTCAAGTATTGATTCCTTTGTCTTTTATTTTATGTTTTGCATTGTGTGTGCATGAAAAAGAAATAGAAAAGAAAAACAAAAATAGAAAAGCAAAAAGAAAAGAAAATATCATGTCGTAAGAATCTATATTGCAAAAGTGAGAAATGATAGTTACACTAGACATTATTTGGTACATCATTTTTAATAAAGACTGATAAATGTTAATTGATGTGCGAGACGGCTCAGGCAATTAGACTGAAAAAGTAAGTTCATTGTTGACAAATATAAACTTAATGATCTTTGTGTTAAGTTCCATTGTTATACATGTCTAGATATATATCTTTTGATACATTGCTTGTGATGATAGTTGTGCATGATCGGGTAACAATGCAGTCTATTCAGTGTGATGAACCGCATCGTGAGCTTCTTTGTTGTGGTATCCACAGACCTGAAGTCTCACACGAAGTCTCTTTTGAGCTTCAAGGTGCAGCAAAAGATTCCCAAAGTTGGAACAAAAAGAGTCCCAAATGTGGACCATCACCAAACAAAAATTCCAAAAAGGATTTCAGAAGATTCCCAAGGGGAACGATAGGAAATGAAAAATTCCAAAATGGAATTAAAAAGAAGTCCCAAAGTGGACCAAATCCGAATAGAACCCAGATTCCACACTGTTTATGACTGTAAGTGACCAGGTTTTTGTGCAATAAGCATTCAAGTGGTGGTTGATTAGGAAATATGTTGACATATGTATACATGTGGGTCACATAAGTCATTCTAATCGAATCTTAATCTCATCATGATACCGAATAAGTAAGTGTGTCAACTTGAGCTAATTGGTATGTTTTCATATTATCACTCAATCAAACATAAGTCAAATGTCTATTCAAAACTTCTAAAACATGTTCAGATAATGTTTGGTATGATCTCACTGCGATATTTTGATTCATTGCATTGCATATGTCTTTATTTTAATGTGTGTGCTTTGTGTGTGCAGGCATATGGAATCTTTATTGACACATCGACATCCTTTTTAAACTTAAAAATTTCAAGAAATTTCAAGTTTAGGGGGAGAATAAATTGAAGAAGAAAAATATCTGCAAAATCCAAAAATATTCTTCAATAAGTGTGTTTTGAATGAACAAGATTATGTGGTATGAAAAGCAAATGTATTGGATGTGTTAAAAACAAACCCAAGGTCTTGTGATTTATTTTAAGAAAATTTGCTTCGGGATATAGAAAATTTGGTTGTGCAAAAACATTTTTTCTTGGAAAATCAAAGAAAAGGAAAAAGGGACTTAATTGGAATTAATTTTATTGAGTTGTCCCATGTTGTTGATATTTAATGTGACAAATTCTATTAAGGATGTCTTGTCTAATTAATATGTCGAGAATGTTGCAGGTGCAATAAATGCCGTTGAAAAAGTCAACAGACGAGAAAAATTAAGAAAGTTGATCAAGTGTTGTTGCCGGGCAAAGATATCAGAACACTATTTAGCTGGGTAATGAAGATACTATTTAGCCGGGTACAGGGTTGTGTCTGATATGAGCCGGATGATTGTGAAAAAGAATACAGCCGGGTGAAGATATTATGACTACTGTATGGCCGGGCAATGAACATGTCAAATTTATGCCGGGTGAAGAAGTCATTAATATCTGCCGGGTGACAAGTTGTGTCACTATACAGCCGGGTGAAGAAATGTTATCACTGTACAGCCGGGTAAAAGAGAAGTTATCTTGCTGTGTAAGTGAATAACACTGTGTAGTCGGGTAAAAGAAGACAACTGTGTTGCCGGGTGATGAAGAAAAGGCATGTCGGGTGAAGAAGGTATCACTATGCAGCCGGGTAATGAACAAACAATCATTGTGAAAGCCGGGTGATGTTGTGAAGATAACTATGCTGCCGGGTGATGAATAAAACCAAACAGGTGTAGTTGTTCCTAACCTTTACCCGTCACTACAGTGGTTTACCGTCTCTACAGTGATTAACCCGTCAAGTGTTTTTACATGTTATATGTTGACCCGTCACATGTTGCGACTTGTCTCAAGTACTTGACCCGTCCCAACAGTACATGACCCGTCTCAACACTGCATGACCCGTCAAGGCTTATTGGGCTTTTAAGTGTTTACCCGTCTAAGTTGTTTACCCGTCACTTAAGTTTGACCTAAATTTTCAAGCATATAAAACCCGCCTCTTCACAAACACTTATCATTTTTCACATTCACTTTCAAGCACAAATCCCCTGCACAAAAATTGTTGATTATCATATTCAATCAATCGTTCTGTAACAAGTTATATTGATTGAATAAGGTAAAATTTACATGTTTCGAGCTTGATAAAACTGCAAATCGGTCGTTAAAACAGAAATTGATGATGAACAGTACTTGATCACTGAATCGACACTTTGATTGTGTGTGTTAAAACTAAAATCGAATGTTGTTTTAGGTGTATTTACTGTCGATTATCAACAATCAAACACTCATTTGCACCAAAAATCCTTAAAATCAACAGAATCAACCAAAATTGTTCTATGAACTGTGAAAAATTCTAAAATGTTAACTTCAAAATGACAAAATGTGTGTTCAACATTGACAAATCATTGTTAAAACTGATATTAAACATGTTAAACAAATTCATTATACAAATTTCTGATTCATGTGCTTAAGTGAATAAACTGTTTAATGGTGAAAATTTTATATGATCATTAAAATTCAAAGTTGCTTTAACCAAAATGATGAGAATCAGTTTGATTAGACCAATTTAGGAGTTAAAATGATTATGTGAATGTTTTACTTTCATAGCTTTTTGTTCAAACACTTATGCAAATTTTGAAATTTATTAATGAATAATCTAACACATTTGTCTTGTTTTTGTCTTAAACAGATGGAGAATTTGAAGTTTGAGCCTAAGCACAATCTAGTTGCTTGTTTAGATGAGTCTATTCCAGAGACTGAGGGGTATAGAGACATGATGAGAGTCATCAAGAGAACCAAGTATGTCTATGCCATGTGTGCAAAGCCAGTGATTTATGCCAGACTTATCAAAAGCTTCTGGAGAACAGCTGAAGTGGTTACAAATGAAGATGGTGTGATTGTGGTAAGAGGGAATATTACCAAAGAGTTAGTATTGACTGTTTCTGAAGAAGCTATCAGAACAGCATTGAGGATTGATGAGGATGAGATAGGAGCCAATGATGAGTTGACTGTTGCTGAATGTCAAACGTGTTTTGTTAATATGGGTCATCCTCCCGTATTTCCAAAGTCATAATTTGTTAGAGCAAGATTGGGGAAGAAATGGAAGTTACTGTGTTATGTCATTCAACAGTGCATGTCAAGAAGGAGTGCTGGTTTTGACAACTTCCCATATGACATAGCATCTCCCATTGTAGCAATTGCAGAAAACAAACCATTCAATATGTCTAAGTGGATAATGAATGGATTTGTATTTAATTTGGTGAAGGGAAAGAGGTTCAAGTTTCTCATGTATCCGAGATTCTTGCAACTTATGATCAATATGGCTTATCCTATCATCAGAACAGAAGGTTATGCTGGAGGAGTTTTGTATACAGAAGACATGAATGACTTATCTTATAGGAAGATGAGCATAGGAAATGTTCCAAGTGTTGAGTTATTTGACTATATGAGGGATATAGCGAATAATGAGGAAGATATTGAGGCAGTATACCATCATATTTCACATGGAGAAATAGTGAATCCACAGGACCTGATTGATGAGGTGCCTGATAACTTACTGGTTGATGACGAGTACTTTGCTAGACATCCAGAAGAAGAAGATGGATCTGAGAATGATGATGATGATGATGGTGATGATAATGATGATGATGATGATGATAGTGGTGATGATGGAAATAGTGATGATAGTGCTGAATCAGTTCATGAGGAGACAGAGAATATTGAGGTTGATGAACCAATGGAGACTGAAGCAGAAAATGTCGAAGTTATTGAACCAGTTGTGACTGAAGAACCTGTTGAGGTTGCTAGTGTTGTAGAAGAAATGGTTGTTGAAAATCCTAAGTCTATCACAATACAGTATGTTAGATCTCGAAGATCTAAGTCTGTGATTGAGCGTGCATTGGTTGAGGAACCTAGTGTGATAGAATGTGTTGATGAGCCTGAACAGATAGATGTTGTCCAGATTGCACAGGAAGTAATGGCCGATGTAGAGACTATTGCACAGATAGTTGATGATACTGATGCTGGCATTGCTGCTTCTGTTCCAGTTGATATACCCACCACATCATCTCCAGTTGCTGAAAACATTGAACAAACTTTGGAGTCTTCACCAAAAATTGTTTCAAGTGTTAGTGTGAATGAGGATAAACAGAAAATTGCTGAGTTAGAAGAGATGGTAGCAAAATCTTGGATGCTAATGAACAGTTAAAGGCATCAAATGATCGAAAGAAGAAGAGACTAGAAGAGTTTTGGGCCACTCATAATCAGAATCCTGAAACATTCAAAGCATTGGATGCTGATTATTTGAAAATGAAGGAGGATTATGGAATGTTGAAGTCTGATTATGAAACTTTGAAGGAGGAACATGAAAATCTGAAGTATGATTATAAAGAGTTGAAGGCAGAATGCAATACTCTTGATGCTGAGAAGGAAATGTTGGAAAAATGGTTGGAAGAAACCAGATCAAAGAAGTCAGGTTCTACATCAGATAAAGATTTTTCGGATGAAGTGATGGAAGTGACTGAACCTACTCAAGAAGCAAAAGTTTACCATACTAGAGCACGTGGTACAAAGAATGTGGGCATAAGGGTTGAATCTCCAATTACTATTCTGATGAAGCTGCTGAAACTGTCAATCCTGACAAGGCTGAGGGAAAAAGAAAGTTAGATGCAGTGCCTGAGATTACTGGTGAAGAAAGTTGTATTAAAAAGGCGAGAATAGAAGAAGTTCAGATTGAGCCGATTCAATCTGGAACTGAGACTGAAATGGCTGAGAAAGCAAAGGTAGATGAGACTGTGATAGAAGATGAAATTGATAAAACAGTTCAGATTGAGCCGATTCAATCTGAATCTGTAGTGATAGAGGAAGTGCCTGAAGTGGTTGAATTGATTGAAACTATGCCAGAAAATGTGACTGAAGAAGCATTTCAGTTTGAGCCGGTTCAAACTGAAACTGCACCAATGATTGAGACACTAGATGATCTAGATGACATTGATTTCACAGAATCTGAATCGGAGGTTGAGCCTGAAACTAATCCTGATGATGAGATTCCAGCTGACTTGCCTGAACGCTTTGCTTATCTTGAGAAGATGAAGTACAATCCAGTATATCTGAATGGGCTAACTGTGAGTCAAATCAACGAAGAGTATGAGAAATGTTTGATTGCACAAGATAAAGCAGCTGCTGATGAGAAAGAGTTTATTGTTGAGATGGGAGAATGGACACCACTTCAAGAAAGCCTGAACATTGATGATTTACCTCCAACAGAGCTCTATCATCAAAATCCAGAAGAAATGTCTTCCAGAAATATGCGAGAATGGTTGAGTTCGAGGAACTATCCATATAAAACTTTGAAGAGACTGAAGCATGAATCGCTAAAGAAAATTGTTGTAAGTTTCATGAAGACTGAGAAAATGTACAATCGTATGTTTTATCTGGATTACAACAACCCGCAATATTATGAGCTGACGAAGAGATATAAAGTGCTCGAACCAAAAGAAATTACAGTGATGGCTTTACCAGAGAATGCGCACAAAAAGAGGAAGGAGTTGATAGATATGTTTCCAAGTGAAGTCAAGTCATACAATATACCTATGGATGTACGTGAATCATGGCATAAATCTGCCACAGCAGGTGATGTTGTGAGATCACTGTTGAGCAAGGGTCAGTCGGTTGCTGAACTTCTTGATTCTATGATCGTACCAGAAAAGTCCAACAAGGTAAAAATTATTGCATGGAAATATGACGAGGTGTTTGATGCTTTCTTGATCAAAAGAGTAAATGGTTTATGCGATGTATACCATTATTACTCTAGTATTTTCAAATTAGAAGTGCAAGATTTGAAGGAGTTGCACAAGCTGAGATTGATCAATCACACGCATGCTGCGCGTGGTGACAAATGTGCGATGCTACTTGATGCTGGGATAAGTCGTATGCCAAAGTATTTGGAGTTTAGAGGACAACAGGAGGATAGTGCTTATGTTCAATCGAAGAAAACAAGAAAACAAAAGAAGTTGGTGGTGAGTGAGGATATGTACTTAGAAGAGTTTTCTGACGAATACTTTGATAAGGTAACTGATCCGGGGTTGAAAGTGATAGATGGTACTCAAGCGACAAAACCAATTCTTAAGTTTTTCTATAATTAGAAAACTTTTGAGCTGAAATTGGTAAGAAATTTGGACGACTGGGATAAGGATATGATCACACTTTTCAGTACGTTTGAGCTGAAGTTGTTGCATCCATCTTATATTGATCACCTGAGAAGTTACAAAATGGAGAAGTGTAAAGACAAAGTTGCTACTGCGTCAGAGAAGATTCGGCTAAGGAAGGCATTACTCAATGCTAACCTTGTGAAGGTCGATATTCCAGAGATAGAGTTTATGCGAGTGACTGCGAAGGGTACACTGGAAGTGCAAGTCAAAGGGCGAGAACTGCCATATGAATTTTATGCTAATATTGATTTTGCAGGTTTAACTCTTGATTCTCTGAGACGAATGAATGCCTGTGCTATCCTTACAAACGAGTCAAAGCCAAGACAAGCAAAGATCGCAGAAAAGTTCAAGTCATGCATCGAGGAAGCGTTGAAAGAACAAGAAGAATATAAAGGAAAAGAGTTGCTGGATGTTAAAGATGAACCTGAAGATTGGTCAGAGATTGGAGCTGAAAAAGCAAAAGAAGAAAACTGTTCGAAGTTTTTGTTGAAGTCCAAAGATAAATCTTAGGGGGAGTACTGTTAGGGCTATTTCCAGTTTAAGATTTACTTTGTACTTGTTTTATACATTTATGTATATTTTAGGGTTTATTTTGTTATTTTCCCTAAAATGTATTTGTTGCTTAAAGCATGTAGTGAGAGAGTGTGAGGAGAGAGGCTAGATCACTATTCACGTTAGAGAGAGAACTAAGTGTGTGTGATTTATTTTCTCCTGCATTTGTACTACAAAACTTGCTTTGATCATCAATATACAAAGAGAATTATTAGTAATGAACTGTGTTAATGATTGAACTGTTTTGTTTATACGAATCATTCTGATCATTTGTGCAATATCGATCCAATTGAACCTATCATGTTGATTTTTTCAAAGGTTGATTTTTTGATCAATTTTGTTTTTGGTGTGATTATATAGGTAAATGTTGTAGTTTTATGTGAAAATTTTTGAATTTTTCAAAAGTTGATTTTTTTATCAAATATGTTTTTGGTGTGATTATATAGGTAAATGTTGTGGTTTTATATGAAAATTTTTGATATTTTCGTAAGTTGCTTTTTTGTGCAAATTTTTTTTGGAGTGATTATATATGTAAAAGTTGTGATTTTATGTAAAAATTTATGATTTTTTCAAAAGTTGATTTGTTGATCAATTTTGTTTTTGGTGTCATTATATAGGTAAATGTTGTGGTTTTATGTGAAATTTTTTTATTTTTTCGTAAGTTGATTTTTTGATCAAATTTGTTTTTAGTGTGATTATATAGGTAAATGTTGTGGTTTTAGATGAAAATTTTTGGTTTTTTCAAAAGTTGATTTTTTAATCAAATTTGTTTTTGGTGTGATTATAGAGGTAAATGTTGTGGTTTATGTGAAATATTTTTATTTTTTCAAAAGTAGAATTTTTGATCAAATTTGTTTTTGGTGTGATTATATAGCTAAATGTTGTAGTTTTATGTGAAAATTTTTGACTTTTTCAAAAGTTGATTTTTTGATCAAATTTGTTTTTAGTGTGTTTATATAGGTAAATGTTGTGGTTTATATGAAAATTTTTTATGTTTTCTTAAGTTGATTTTTTGGGCAAATTTGTTTTTGTTGTGATTATATAAGTAAATATTGTGGTTTTATGTGAATGTTTTCTATTTTTTAGTAAGTTTATTTTTTGATTAAATTTTTTTTAGTGTGATTATATAGGTAAATGTTGTGGTTTTATATGAAAATTTTTGATGTTTTCGTAAATTGATTTCTTGGTCAAATTTGTTTTTAGTGTGATTAAATAAGTAAATGTTGTGGTTCTATTTGAAATTTTTTTATGTTTTCGAAAGTTAATTTTTTGATCAAATTTGTATTTGGTGTAATTATATAGGTAAATGATGTGGTTTTAGGTGAAAATTTTTGGATTTTTCAAAAGTTGATTTTTTGATCAAATTTGTTATTTGTGTGATTAAATATAGGTAAACTGTTGTGGTTTTATGTGAAAATTTGTTGATTTTTTGAAAGTTGATTTATTGATCAAATTTGTTTTTGGTGTGACTATATAAGTAAATGTTGTGGTTTTATGTGAAAATTTACTATTTTTCAATTGTTGGTTTTTTGATCAAATATGTTTTTGGTGTGACTATATAGGTAAATGTTGACGTTTTATATGAAAATTTTTTATGTTTTTTCGAAAATTGATTTTTTGATCAAATTTGTTTTTAGTGTGATTATAAAGGTAAATGTTGTGATTTATATGAAAATACTTTTTTTCGTAAGTTGATTTTTTGGGAAAACTTGTTTTTGGTGTGATTATATAGGTAAATGTTGTGATTTTATGTGAAAATTTTTTATTTTTACAAAAGTTGAGTTTTTTTATCAAATTTATTATGGGTGTGATTATATAGGTAAATATAGTGGTTTTATGTGAAAATTTTAGATTTTTTCGTAAGTTGATTTTTTGATCAACCCGTAATTTTAGGTTGACACCGTTAACTACTCTTTAACTATTCCGTTCACTATTTATTAAGTTGGGGTTAAAGTTGCAAATAGCTAAACTAAACAATTAACTTAAAAACTAAATTAATAAGCTAACAAAGTAAAAGGATACAAAGTGTAAATGTGTAAATTAAATCCCAACCCTAATAACCACACCCCCATTGTCTTTCTTTGTTTACACCGGCAACAATCACAAATCATCGACACAACTCATCATCATCTCTCGTCTTCTCGTCTGCAGATTCCGACCAGCCTCGTCGTCACCATCTCTCTCTCTCTTGTCGTCTTCCCTTGTTGCTACGCCGTCAAACCACACAGCCACCTCCTTGTTCCCCCTCCCGTCTTCGACAACAGCCACTGCACCCCTTTTCATCTCTAAATCCATCATCTTCGACAACAACAGCCGCTCCATTAAAACCTTCTTCTCGAATAATAGGATGAGCAATATTAATCATCAGTTGCAAGAATCGTGGGTACATCAAAAACTTGAACCTCTTCCCTTTAACCAGATTGAAAATGAACCCTTTCATAATCCACTTGGACATATTGAATGGTCGATTCTCAGCAATAGCAACTATGGGAGATGCAATATCTGAAGGAAAGTTGTCAAATCCAGCACTTCTCCTTGACATACACTGTTGGATGACATAGCATAACAGCTTCCACTTCTTTCCCAATCTTGCTCTAACAAACTGCTGCTTAGGAAATATGGTAGGATGTCCCATATTGATTAAACAAGTCTGACATTCAGCAGTTGTTAGCTCATCAGAAGCACCAATCTCATCTTCATCTATCCTTAAAGCAGTCCGGATGGACTCTTCAGACACAGTTAACTGTAACTGTCTGGTAATATTTCCTCTAACCACAGTTACACCGGCTTCATCAGTAAACACCTCAGCAGTCCTCCAGAAAGTCTTTATAAGTCTTGCATACACAATTGGCTTTGCACACATTGCATAAACATACTTTGTTCTTCTAAGAAATTTGATCATGTCTCTATACCCTTCTGCTTCTGGTATAGATTCATCCAAACAAGCAACAAGATTGTGCTTTGGCTCAAACTTAAGTTCATTCATCTGTTATGACAAAACAAGACACATGTGTTAGACTTTTCATTCACAAATAACAAATGATCAGAATGATCAGAATGATTAGTACAAACAAAACAGTTCAATCAGCAACACAATTCATTACTAAATAATTCTCTTTTGTATTGATGATCAAAGCAAGAATGTAGTACAAAATGCAGGAGAATGTAATCACACACACTTAGTTCTCTCTCTAACGTGAATATGTGATCTAGACTCTCTCTCTAACATTCTCTTACTACATGCTTTATGCAACAATACATTTTAGGGAAAATAACAAAATAAACCCTAAACTATACACAATGTATAAAACAAGTACAAAGTAAATCTTAAACTGGAAATAACTCTAACAGTACTCCCCCTAAGATTTATCTTTGGACTTCAAAAATTCTTCAAATAGTTTTCATCTTTTTCTTTTTCAGCTCCAATCTCTCACCAATCTTCAGACTCTTCTTTAACATCCAGCAACTCTTTTCCTTTGTATTCTTCTTGTTCTTTTAACGCTTCCTCGATGCATGACTTGAACTTCTCCGCGATCTTTGCTTGTCTTGGCTTTGACTCGTTTGTAAGGATGGCACAGTCATTCATGCGTCTCAGAGAATCAAGAGTCAAACCTGCAAAATCAATATTAGCGTAAAATTCATATGGCAATTCTCGCCCTTTGACTTGCACTTCTAGTGTACCCTTCGCAGTCACACGCATAAACTCTATCTCTGGAATATCGACCTTCACAAGGTTAGCATTGAGTAATGCCTTCCTTAGACGAATTTTCTCTGACGCAGCTGCAATCACCTCAATCATCACCATAAACAGATTTCGATCAGCTTCAGCAACTTTGTCTTTGCACTTCTCCATCCTGTAACTTCTCAGATGATCGATGTACGATGGATGTAACAATTTCAGCTCGAACGTACTGAATAAGATGATCATGTCCTTATCCCAGTCATCCAGATTTCGTACCAATTTCAGCTCAAAAGTTTCCTGATTATAGAAAAACTTCAGAATTGGCTTTGTCGCTTGTGTACCATCAATCACTTTCAACCCCGGATCAGTCACTTTATCAAAATATTCATCAGAAAATTCTTCTAAATACATGTCACGCACCACCAACTTCTTTTGTTTCCTTGTTTTTTTCGATTGAACATAAGCACTATCTTCTTGTTGTCCTCTAAACTCCAAATACTTTGGCAACCGGCTTATCCGAGCATCTAACAGCATCGCACATTTGTCACCACGCTTAACATGCGTGTGATTGATCAATCTTAGCTTGTGCAGCTCCTTCAAATCTTGCACTTCTAACTTGAAAATACTAGAGTAATAATGGTAAACATCGCATAAACCATTAACTCTTTTGATAAAGAAAGCATCAAACACTTCGTCATATTTCCATGCAATGATTTTCACCTTTTTGGACTTTTCCGGTACGATCATAGAATCAAGCAGTTCAGCAACGGACTGTCCTATGCTCATCAGAGATCTAACCACATCTCCTGCTGTGGCTGATTTATGCCATGATTCTCGTACGTCCATAGGAATATTGTATGACTTGACTTCACTTGGAAACATATCAATCAACTCCTTTCTCTTTTTGTGCGCATCCTCTGGTAAAGCCATCACCGTTATTTCTTTGGGTTCGAGCACTTTGTATCTCTTTGTCAGCTCATAATATTGTGGGTTGTTGTAATCCAGATAAAACATCCAATTGTACATCTTCTCAGTCTTCATAAAACTTACAACAATTTTCTTCAGCGATTCATGCTTCAGTTTCTTCAAAGTTCTGTATGGATAGTTCCTCGAACTCAACCATTCTCGCATGTTTCTGCTAGACATCTCTTCTTGATTTTGATGATAAAGCTCTATTGGAGGTAAATCATCAATATTCATACTCTCTTGTAACGGTGTCCACTCACCCATCTCAACAACAAACTCCTTTTCATCAGCAGTTGCTTTATCTTGTGCAGTCAAACATTTCTCATACTCTTCATTAATTTGACTCACAGTCAGCCCATTCAGATATACTGGATTGTACTTCATCTTTTCCAGATAAGCAAAACGTTCAGGCAAATCAGCTGGAATCTCATCTTCAGGATTAGTTTCAGGCTCAACCTCAGGTTCAGACTCTGTGAAATCTATATCATCTAAATCATCCAGTGCCTCTATCATCGGTGCAGTTTCAGTTTGAACCGGCTCAAACTGAAATGCTTCTTCAGTTACATTTTCTGGCGCATTTTCAACCACTTCAACCACTTCAGGCAATTCAGTTTCCACTACAGATTCAGATTGAATCGGCTCAATCTGAACTGTTTTCTCAATTTCAGCTTCTTTCACAGTTTCATCTACCTTCGCCATCTCAGCTTCAGTTTCAGATTCAGATTGAATCGGCTCAATCTGAATTTCTTCTATTCTTGCCTTTTTAGTACAACCTTCTTCACCAGTAATCTCAGGCACAACATCTAACTTTCTTTTTCCCTCAGCTTTGTCAGGATTGACAGAATCAGCAGCTTCATCGGGAATAGTAATTGGAGACTTAACCCTTATGCCCACATTCTTCGTACCTCGTGCTCTAGTATAATAAACTTTGGCTTCTTGAGTATGCTCAGTCACTTCCATCACATCATCCGAAAAATCTTTATCTGATGTAGAACCTGACTTCTTTGATCTGGTTTCTTCTAACCATTTTTCCAACATCTCCTTCTCAGCATCAAGAGTATTGCATTCCGCCTTTAACTCTTTATAATCATCTTTCAAATTTGCACGCTCTTCCTTCAAATTTTCATAATCAGCTTTCAATTTCACATAATCCGCATCTAATGCTTTGAACGTTTCAAGATTCTGATTATGAGTAGCCCAAAAATCTTCTAATCTCTTCTTCTTTCTATCATTAGATGCTTTCAACTGTTCATTAGCATCCAAGAGTTTTGCTACCATCTCTTCTAACTCTCCAAAGATTGTTCAATGTTTTCAGTTGCTGGAAATGATGTGGTGGCTATATCAACTGGAACAGAAACAGTAAAGCCAGCATCAGTATCATCAACTACGTACCTGTGCAGTGGTCTCTACTTCGGCTATTACTTCTTGAGCAATCTGAACAATGTCCACCATCTGTTCAGGCACATTCACATCTTCAATCACAATCGGTTCCTCCACAATTATAGGATCAATCACAGGTTTCGATCTTCGAGATCTAACATACTGCACTGCGATATTCTTAGGAACTTCTATAACACCTTCTTCTGCAACACTGACAACCTCAACAGGTTCTTCAATCACAGCTGGTTCAATAACTTCGACATTTTCTGTTTCAAATCCCATTGGTTCATTACCTTCAACATTTTCTGCCTCCTCATTATCTGATTCAGCATCATCATTCCCATCATTCTCACTATCATCATCACTATCATCCTTACTTTCACTATCACCACCATCACTTTCATCACCTTCTTCTTCTTCTTCGTTCTCAGATCCATCTTCTTCTTCTGGATGTCGAGCAAAATACTCATCGTCATCCAACAGATTATCAGGCACCTCATCAACTAGGTCCTGTGGATTTACTATCTCTCCATGTGAAATATGATGGTATACTACCTCAATATCTTCCACATTATTTGCTATATCCCGCATATAGTCAAATAGCTCAACACTTGGAACATTCCCGATACTCATCTTCCTATAAGATAGATCATTCATGTCCTCAGTATATAGAATCCCTCCAGCAACTCCTTCATCTCTGATAATAGGATATGCAACATTAATCATCAATTGCAAGAATCTCGGATACATGAGAAACTTGAATCTTTTGCCTTTCACCAAATTGAATACAAACCCATTCATAATCCATTTCGACATGTTGAATGGTTTGTTCTCTGCAATAGCAACAATTGGAGATGCGATGTCAGAAGGAAAATTGTCAAAACCAGCACTCCTTCTTGACATGCATTGTTGTATCACATAGCATAATAACTTCCACTTCTTCCCCAATCTTGCTCTAACAAATTGTGACTTTGGAAATACATGAGGATGACCCATATTAACAAAACACGCTTGACATTCAGCAACTGTCAGTTCATCATTAGCACCTATCTCATCATCATCAATCCTCAATGCTGTTCTGATAGCTTCCTCAGAAACAGTCAACTGTAAGTCTTTTGTGATGTTTCCTCTAACAACAATCACACCATCTTCACCAGTTACCACCTCAGCTGTTCTCCAGAAACTTTTGATAAGTCTGGCATAGATCACTGGCTTTGCACACATGGCATAGACATACTTGGTTCTCTTGATAAATCTCATCATATCTCTATACCCGTCTGTTTCTGGTATAGTTTCATCCAAACAAGCAACTAAATTGTGCTTAGGCTCAAACTTCAAATTCTCCATCTGTTTAAAACAAAAACAAGACAAATGTGTTAGATTCTTCATTAATAAATTTCAAATTTACATAAGTGTTTGAAAAACAGTTATAAAAGTAAAACATTCACATAATCATTTTAACTCCTAAATTGATCTAACAATCTGATTTTCATCATTTTGGTCAAAACAACTTTGAATTTTAATGATCATACAACATTTTACAATTAAACAGTTTACTCACTTAAGAACATGAATCAGAAATTTGTATAATGAAGTTATTTAACATGTTAAGCTCAGTTTCAACAATGATTTGTCAATGTTTAACACACATTTTATCCTTTTGAAGTTAACACTTAAGAACTTTTAACAGGTCATCAATGGCGGTTTGACAGTTATGGACAATTTTGGTTGATTCTGTTGATTTTAAGGAATTTTGACGCAAATTAATGATTGATTGTTGATAATTGACAGTTTTTACACATAAAACAACATTCAATTTCAGTTTTAACACGCAAAATCAAATGTCGATTCAGTGATCAAGTACTGTTCATCATCATTTTTTGTTTTAACGATCGATTTGCAGGTTTGTCAATGCTCGAAACATGTAAATTATACCTTATTCAATCAATCAAACTTGTTACAGAACAATCAATTGAACAAAAGTATGAACAATTTTTGTGCAGGGGATTTGCTTGAAAACTTAGGTGAAAAATGATCAGTGTTAGTGAAGAGGCGGGTTTTATATGATTGAAAAATTTAGGTCAAACTTAAGTGACGGGTAAACAACTTAGACGGGTAAACATTAAAAGCCCAATAAGGCTTGACGGGTCATGCATTGTTGAGACGTGTCATGTACTGTTGGGACGGGTCAAGTACTTGAGACAAGTCACAACATGGGACGGGTCAACATATACATGTAAAAACACTTGACGGGTCAATCACTGTAGAGACGGGTAAACCACTGTAGAGACGGGTAAAGGTTAGGAACAACTACACCTGTTTGGTTTTACTCATCACCCGGCAGCATAGTAGTCTTCACAACATCACCCGGCTTGCACAATGACATGTTTGTTCATTACCCGGCTGCATAGTGATACCTTCATCACCCGGCCTGCTTTTCTTCATCACCCGGCAACACAGTTGTTTGCACTATTACCCGACAACATAGTGATCTTCTTCATCACCCGACATGCATTTCTTGATCACCCGGCAACACAGTTGTTTGCACTATTACCCGGCAACATAGTGATCTTCACTTACACGGCAAGATAAAAACTTCTTTCTTTTACCCGGCTATACAGTGTTAACACTTCATTACCCGACTGTATAGTAACAAAACTTGTCACCCGACAGATATCAATGACTCCTTCACCCGGCATAAATTTAACATGTTCATTGCCCGGCCATACAGTAGTCATAATATCTTCACCCGGCTTCACTTCTTTTTCACAATCACCCGGCTCATATCAGACAAAACAACTTTACCCGACTGAATAGTGTCTTCATTACCCGGCTAAACAGTTGTTTCTGATATCTTCACCCGGCAAACAAACACTTTGACAATTTTCTTCTTTTTCCGTCTGTTGACTTTTCAACTGCATTTATTGCACCTGCAAACATTCTCGACATATTAATTAGACAACACATCCTTATTAGGGTTTGTCACATTAAATATCAACAACATAAGACAAGTCAATAAAATTTAATTCTTAATTAAAGCCTTTTTTTTCTTTGATTTTTCTAAAAAAAATGTTTTTGCACAACCAAAATTTCTATATCCCGAAGCAATTTCTTAAAAAACATATTACAAGACCTTGGGTTTGTTTTTAACACATCCAATACCTTTGCTTTTCATACCACATAATCTTGTTCATTCAAAACACACTTATTCAAAAAATATTTTTTGGATTTTTTTTTCAAATATTTTTCTTCTTCAATTTATTCTCCCCCTAAACTTGAAATTTCTCGAAATTTTAAGTTTAACAAGGATGTCGATGTGTCAATAAAGATTCCAAATGCCTGCACACACAAAGCACACACATTAAAATAAAGACATATGCAATGCAATGAATCAAAATATCGCAGTGAGATCATACCACACATTATCTGAACATGTTTTGCAAGTTTTGAATAGACATTTGACTTATGTTTGATTGAGTGATGATATGAAAACATACCAATTAGCTCTAGTTGACACACTTTCTTTTTCAGTATCATGATGAGATTAAGGTTCGATTAAAATGACTTATGTGACCCACATGTATACATATGTCAACATATTTCCTTATCAACTACTACCTGAATGCATATTGCACAGAAACCTGGTCACTTACAATCATAAACAGTGTGGAAACTGGGTTCTATTCGGATTTGGTCCACTTTGGGACTTCTTTTTATTTCCTTTTTGGAATTTTTCATTTCCTATCGTTCCCCTTGGGAATCTTCTGAATTCCTTTTTGGAATTTTGTTTGGTGATGGTCCACATTTGGGACTCTTTTTGTTCCAACTTTGGGAATCTTTTGCTGCACCTTGAAGCTCAAAAGAGACTTCGTGTGAGACTTCAGGTCTGTGGATACCACAACAAAGAAGCTCACGATGCGGTTCATCACACTAAATAGACTGCATCGTTACCCGATCATGCACAACTATCATCACAAGCAAAGCATCAAAAGATATATATCTAGACATGTATAACAATGGAACTTAACACAAAGATCATTGAGTTTAGGTTTGTCAACAATGAACTTACTTTTTCAGTCTAATTGCCTGAGCTGTCTCGCACATCAATTAACATTCATCAGTCTTTATTAAAAATGTTGAAACAAATAATGTCTAGTGTACTATCATTTCTCACTTTTTGCAATATAGATTCTTATGACATGATATTTTCTTTTCTTTTTGCTTTTCTTTTTCATGCACACACACAATGCAAAACAATAAAGTAAAAGACAAAGGAATCAATACTTGACATCGACTTATTATATTTTTGATTTTTTTTTATATATTTTTTTTTGTTTGGTTTTCGAAAAATAGAATCAATCATGATTGATTAATCCTATGGATTGAATTAAGAATTCAAACCGTCCTGTCAAGAAAGATTTTGTGAAAAGATCTGCCAGTTGTTTGTCGGTATGAACTTTAATCAAAATTAGTAAACCTTTTTCAGAGTTGTCTCTGAGAAAGTGATATAGAATTTCGATATGTTTGGTTTTTGAGTGTTGAACAGGATTAGCAGTAATGAACATAGCAGCAGTATTGTCTATGTAAATAGGAGTTTTAAGAAAGTTAAACCTGTAGTCAAGCAATTGGTTTTGTAGCCACTAAACTTGAGAACATCCTGCAGATGCAGCGATATACTCTGCTTCAGCTGTGGATACAGAAACATTGGTCTGCTTTTTGCATTGCAAAGAAACAAGTCTAGGACCCAGAAATTGACATCCACCCGTAGTCGATTTCCTGTCAAGAGCACACCCACCAAAGTCACTATCAGAATAACTATATAATTCAAAATTGCCTTCATAAGGATACCATAACCCGAGATTCGGTTTCCCTTTAAGGTATCTGAAAATACGTTTAACAGCAACCAGGTGCGACTCTTTTGGATCAGACTGATATCTTGCACACACACATACAACATACATAATGTCTGGCCTTGATGTAGTAAGATACATAAGTGAACCAATCATCGATCTGTAGAGTGTTTGATCCAAAGATTTGCCTTTCGGATCCGGCTGTATCTTGCAGTTCACATCAGATGGAGTTCGAATAGTCTGACAATCTTGCATCTTGAACTTTTTCAGCAACTTCTCAACAAATTTTGATTGGTTGATAAAAATTCCGTCTGCTGATTGTTTCACTTGCAATCCGAGAAAGAAATTAATCTCCCCCCTTGAACTCATCTGAAATCTTGACTTCATGATCTCCTCAAACTCTTTGCACATGGACGGACTTGTTGATCCAAAGATGATATCATCCACATACACTTGAACACATAAAAGATCTTCATTTTCCCGCTTCATAAATAAAGTAGGATCAATCTGACCTCCATGTTCCAGCAAATGTATAGATAACGTCTCGTACCAAATCCTTGGGGCTTGATGTAGACCATATAAAGCTTTGCTTAATTTGTATACACGATGTGGATACTCAGGATCCTCAAGCCCTGGAGGTTGTCTGACGTACACATCATCGGTAATTGGTCCATACAAAAATGCGCCTTTCACATCCATTTGAAACACTTTGAACTTCATGAAAGAGGCATACGCTAGAAAAACGCGAATAGCTTCAAGTCGAGCGACAGGAGCAAACATTTCTTCATAGTCAATACCTTCTTCTTGAGTGTAACCTTGTGCAATAAGTCTGGCTTTATTTCTGACCACAATGCCACGTTCATCTGGCTAGCTTGTTCTTGTACAACCATCTTGTACCAATCGCATTTTCTCCTTCAGGTAAGTCCACTAATTTCCAAACTTCTTGTTTGCGAAATTGAAGTAACTCCTCTTGCATGGCTTCAATCCAACTGTTATCTTGTAACGCTTCTGAAATGTTCTTCGGCACCACTTGAGAAAGAAAACATGAATAAAGACAAACGTTTGCATGTTCAGTCTGACTTCTCATGGTTCTCTGATTCAAAGGCCCTATAATCTGAGAAAGAGGATGATTCCTGTGAACTCGATGAGTTGGAATTGAATCTCCTTGAACTTGCGTCTCCAGATTAGACTGATTCAGATTCGGTAGATCTTGTAGAATTGTAGAAGCATGCGGAGTGAAATTAGGAACTTATTCTGGTGAATTAATGAAGTAGTCAAATGATTCTAGAACCACTTCAACATTCGGATCTGATGATGGTTGATTTTGAACAGATCCACCATCATTAGGAGAATTTTGCAGATTCACATCATCACCAAAATTGTTTGATTCTTGATTATCTTGAGAACCAGATGGACCCGGAGCTTGATTGGATACACCATGATCAGGATTATGAAATGACATGAACGGATACTCAGAGTTGAGATTGCTATCATCATCATTATCAGAATCATCACTGAAACATCCCAAGTCTCCTGATTCTTTACTCGATTTTCCTGAAAAATCAAATAAGTTAGAATTTAAGGATTTTGATAACGAATCTAAATCAAACAACCATTCGGGACCATGAGCCACTGACGGAAACGAATTTTCTAAAAACTTTACGTTGATAGTTTCAATAACAGTGTTTGTTTTGCTATTAAAAACCCGATAAGCTTTTGAAACCGAAGAGTAACCAAGGAAAAATCCATTGTCAGATTTTGACTCAAATTTACCGAGATGATCACTTAAATTTAGAATCGATACAGGACAACCAAATGCTTTCAAATATGAAATATTTGTTTTTCTTCCAAACAATAACTCATAAGATGTTTTATGTTTATCCTGAACCAATAATGTCCTGTTCTGTACAAAGCAAGAAGTAGCAATAGCTTCGTCCCAGAATGTTTATAGGGATTTTGGCATCTGCGAGCATGGATCTTGCTGCTTCAATTAGCGTTCGATTTTTCCGTTCCGCCACATCGTTTTGTTGAGGTGTTCTTGGAGCACTAAATTGACGAGCAATTCCTTTTTCTGCACAAAACAAATCGACATTAGAGTTTTTAAAATCGGTTCCATTGTCACTTCTCAAGATTTTTACTTTACAATCCAACTGATTTTCAACTTTGATAATGAATTCTTTTAACAACTCAGCAGTTTCAGATTTAACATGCAAGAAATAAACCCAAGAAAATCTAGTAAAATCATCAATGATGACAAAACAATAAGACTTCTTTCCGATGCTTTGAACATTTGTTGGTCCGAAAAGATCCATGTGTAGCATCTGTAATGGTTTTGAAATGGAGTGTTCTGGCTTGGACTTAAAAGACATTCGGTGCTGTTTTCCTTTCAAACATGCTGGACAGAGATCAGTTGTTGAGAATTTCTTTGATGGTATTCCCACAGCATGATTTCCAGTCACCAGTCGGTTCATGTTTCTGAAGTTTGAATGGCCCAGCCGTCTATGCCAAAGCTGACTCTCATCATTTGAAGCATGTGTAATGAGACATGTGGTTTCGGTTTCAGCATCAATCTGCGACATATCAAGCTTGTATACATCACGATCTCTTGGAGCTTTAACCACCACCCACTCGTTGTCAATCTTAAAACCTGGTTTGAGTATGTAACAAAAAGAATCATCAAACAATGTTGAATATGATTTGTCACAAATTTGAGATACACTTAGCAAATTAAAGTTCAACTGTGCACAGTAGTTGACTTTATCAAAGCTAATAACCCCATTTGACACAGTTCCTTCTCCAGTTATTTTTCCACCAGCATCTCCTCCAAATGCAACATGAGTACCATTCTTTAGCTTAAAATCTTGAAGCAAGGCATGATTGCCTGTCATATGCCGGCTACACCCACTATCAACAAACCATGAGTTGATAGGTCTTCGAGGGCGTACCTGCATTTCAACAATTACCTAGTTAGTTTGGTCAACCCAGTCCCACATGGTCTTGGGTTTTCCGAATCTATCTGTAACAGTAACTTGTTGATAATGTAAAATTTGAAAATTTGTTTCATTTGAGAGATTTGGTTGAAAACTGTTTCACCCAACGGCTTGAGTTGTTTGCTTTCTTCTTAAAGCAATGAACCTTTCCTCTAACTAAGGATCAAGGTTATTTTCAAATTTTTGATTTCTCACCATCAAAGCTCTCGGCTTAAAAGTGTTAACCTGCACATTTCTGGATGAAAATTCATTAAAACCAGAATTGTTTCATTTGAAAGTTCTCAAATCAGGAGAATGACTTTGGTTAACTTTTTGAAAACCAAAAGATTGATTTCTTTGAAAATTCGGAAAATGAGTCATTTCTCTTGATGAGTTTTTCCGAAAGAAACAATCTGCAGTATCATGATTTTTCCTTTCACAAATATCACAAAATTTGTTATAAAAACATTCCTCTGAAGAATGATTTCTTTTGTCCCAGTAATTGCAGTACCTGTTAAAGAAACATTCAGCAGTAACATGATTATAACGATCACAAATCTCACAATGTTTCTTGCTAATCTTAAAGAGCCGATTGTTAACTTTTGATGTTGAACCCACTCGTGATTCATTAACAGACATGTTCGGTTTTAAGTTAACTTGGTTCTTTTGTTGAGATTTTGATTGTGACTTTGATTGTTAGTGATCAAGTTTAGATTGGTTGGAAACTTGGTTCGATTTTGAAACATCTTGCTTAGTGACCTTCTTTGATTCAAATCTTTTATCATTGACAGCGGAAGTCTTAGGACCTGAACCTGTTTTCAGACCAGAGTTAGATTTGATCTTAGAATTGAGTTGGTTACCATGAGATGAATTCATATCAAACGTTCCTGCAGACACAAACTTGATTGTTTTAACTTTAGACACTTTCTTTTTCACAGGTTTGACATTATCAGTTTTAACAGTTTGAGCTTTGGTGTTGTCATTTGATATTATGACACTTGTACCTTTGGACTGTTTTGTTTCAGATTGATTGTTTATCAATTTCGATTTCTGCATCTTCGCATTTGAAACTTCAGTCTTCTTCACTGCTTTCTTCTTGATCAGTTGATCAGCAGCATTCGCCTTCTGTTCATTCTTCCACTTGATGTATTCTGGATCATTGTATCCTGAAAATTCAGCTTCATCCTTCACCTTTTCTGCTGGTTTGGGATGCAGTTCCGGATATTCAACCAGTTGAACCAGAATAGGATAAGATTTGTTGCTTGCTTCATCATTAGCTTCAACTGTCACAGCATCATCTTCTTTCAAGCTTTCCAGTAACACTTCAGATCCTTCGGATTAAGATTTACTTCTTTGAATTTCTTTGAATCTTTGTTCATTTTCAGGTGAATGATCAAATTCATTGAAGTTTTCAGGTAAAGTGTTAGTGATTGATTTAGGCATTGGTTCATGAGTGAAACCCAATCCTGTTTTGTTATCTTTCCTATCACTAATTAACTTAGCTAGAATTGCTTTTGAACTCTTCATCTTTGTCAATTCAACCTCAGTTGCTGCATGAGCAATCTTTTCTGCTTCAAAACTTTTGGTCATTTCTTCCAATTGTTTATTTGATATTTCCAGTTCCTTCAAGGTTTTGTTCCATGATTCTTTAAGTGACAATATCTTCTCATTTGCAATTTTGTGCTCAATTTTAAGTTGTTCATGAACTTGTTCATGTTTACTTAATTTATCACCAATTTTAAACGAATGAGTTCGATAATGTTCCAGTTGTTTAATGCATTGTTCAGAACATAACCTACCTTTAACATCATCAGGTAAAGGAACATAGTTAGGGGGTAGTTCGGTACTAACCTTTGGTTGTTCATCAGATGATGAAGACTCGTCAGATGTAGCCATAAGCGCAACTTCTGGTTCAGATTCTTCAACAGGATCTGACTTTGCACTCCAATCATACGCTTCAGAATCTTCACTAATAGCATTAGTCACTTGATCATCCCCTTCTTCAGACCAATCTTCTTCAATTTCACATACCAGTGCTAAACTTGATGTAAGATCAGATGTAAACTGTTCCGCATAAGCACTCCAGTCATATCCGTCTTTCACACTAACTACCAGTGCTTTGGTCTGATCTTCTGGTTTCTTGCCTTCATCTTTCAGTTCTGGCATGGGAAGACTTTGGTATGGCTTTTGCATGAAACGTTGATTCCTGTTCTGATAGCTTGAAGACTGTTGTGAGTTCTAACTTTGACCATGATTCTGTCCAGTTGAACTAGCTTGATCATTGTAGTTCTGATTCTTAGGAGCCTTGCATTCCCTCGAAAAATGACCATAGCAGTTACAGTTGAAACATCTAGCCTTTGACTTGTCAAAACCAACTGTCTTGTTTGCATGTGGCTTGAAGCTTCGGTTTACATATGCATGTTTCTGAGTTCGATATGCAACCATCACCATTTGCCAATTTAAGTCCATTTCTTCAACGTCATCAGGATCCATTTCAAACAGATCTTGAAGTATGACATCCATCTGATTCAAATGACTTCCTTGATAAGCTTGAAAGCTTGCCATGAATGCAGTAAAAGCATTCTTAATCTCATCATCTTGTAACAAGATGTTTATCACATCTTTTACTTTGGCTTGAACTGTGGAACTTGAACTTTGATTTTCTATTTGAGATTTCATAGATTGACTTTGAACTTGAGCTCTTGGTGGAGATTGGGGTTGAGAGTAAATTGGTGAGCTTGGTAGATAAGATGAATTAGTGTAAAAGCTAGCACCAACAATCAAATCACCCTCATCATCAGTCTTAGCAGCATCTTAAGCAAGAAATGCATTCTCCACTGTGTTAGCAGGATTCACAATAAACTTATACTGAGCATGTGAACCTGATCTGTCAGTATTTCTAGAACTTTCATCAATCTCAACTTCTTCAATCTTTGCAATGAGCAGATCTAAGTCCATTGGAAACTTTTCTATATGCTTCAGTAGAGTCACAGTTTGTTTCCATGAAGATGGAAGAGCACACAACAATCTGTCATTCAGGTCTTGAAGATCTGTCTTTGCACCAACATTTGTCATTTCAGTAGTTAGATGAACAAATCTATTCATCATCTGGTGCACAGATTCTCCAGCAATATGTTCAAACAATTCCAATTGTCTCTTCAATTTCTGCTTCTTGAGACTTCTAAACTGTTCTCCTCCTTCACAGATTGATTTCAATGCCTTGAACAATGTGTAGCCAGTTTGATAAGCATCCAATCTTGACAACACTTGAAGAGGCAGCCCTTTGCACATCAAAGAATAAGCCTTACTGTCATTCTTGACCTTTCGTAAGTCTTCTGCTGATAGATTATCTTCAGGATAAGGTGCAGTTGAATCTTTGGTGTAGGTGCTTGCACTATCAGGGGCAGTCTGAGTAGGAATATGAGGACCTTTATCAATTCACTTCCAGAGATCATTGTCAATAGAGCATAGATGATGCTTCAATCTGATTGTCCAGTTCTTGAAATCTGCACGATTAACCAATCTAGGAACACGGTTATCAGAATCATCATTAAGTGTCATTTTAAAGATTTTAAAGAAAATATTTTTGTTTTTTTGATGATTTTTGAAAAGAAACAATTAAAAATTTAAAACTAAGTATGACTAAGTAATGACAAGATAAAATAACAAGGTTTGAAACAACTGAAAATAAGACACACGGCTGAACAGTGAGATTTTTGTTCTTCACCCGGCTGAACAGTAACTTTCCTTCTTCACCCGGCTGAGAATTTTCCTTCACCCGTCTGAACAGTCACACGGCTAAACAGTTGTCAATCTTCAACACTTGAAATCTTCACCCAGCAGAGTATGTTACCCGGCTGAACAGTGGAAACTTGACACGGCTGACACTTGACACGGCTTGAAAAAGTTGACCCGGCTGAACAGTTGTTGATCACACGGCAGAAATGTTGTTTACCCGGCCAAATAGTAATTGACTCACCCGGCTGAAATGTTAATCACCCGGCTGAACAGTTGATCACCCGGCACAACAGTTCTTTGATCCGGCTGAACAGTACAACCTTTTTCTTGCAAATTCTTCACCCGTCTAGACAATTTTGCCTTCACACGGCTGCACAGGACCTATTTGTTCACAAATCTAAGTCCAAAAATAATGTCTAAGTCAAATTTATCACCCAGCTAGTTAATCTTCAACCAGTTCATCATGTTCATCATTTTCGTCATACAGATTTTCAGAATTTTAATGAAACTTGTCCAAATTGTCCAAAATTCACACCCAATTAGTGAATTATACCGATTATCAATCTCCAATCTCAATCAATCCAAAATATAGTCAAATTTCGATGAATTTGAGTGAAAATTCGATCGAACAGTAAACTTTAATTTCTTCTTAATTCCTCAGATCTGATGATATTCTGATGGAATTTGCACAAACATTGTGAATTAGAGATGATTCTGATGATGAATCAAATCCAAAAACAGCAACAGATCATTCAGATCATGTTTTGAGCAATATTGATGTGTTTTTGCTTGATGAATAGCGAAGAACACACACAATACCAACAGCTCTGATACCAATTGACAGGTTCAATTGGATTGATATTGCTGCAAATCAGAATGATCTAAGTACAAACACACAATTCAATCAACAACACAATCCATTACTAAATAATTCTCTTGTATTGATGATCAAAGCATAAAAGTTGTAGTACAATGTGCAGGAGAATACAAATCACACACACAATTCTCTCTCTAGCGTGTAAATTGTGATCTAGACTCTCTTTCTAACATTCTCTCACAACATGCTTTATGCATCAACACATTAGGGAAAATACAAAATTAACCCTAAACTATACAAACATGTATAAACAAAGTACAAATTAAATCTTCTAACAGGAATGAGCCCTAACATATTGTGTTTCGCAATCTCATGCGCATAGCAATTTCAGCATATATCTCAACCATGACCATAGAAACACATAGAAACAAGTTACCTTTAGCAACAAGTCATGAGGAACCAACTCATGTTACATTTATTGATAACCATCGTTTAACAGTCATTTAACCGTCGCGATATGCAAGTTATCGAAAATGTTTAAGCATCTAAGGGACATAGCAACGTAGCAACAAGCATCACATGTAGTAACTGATATTGTACCGGTGGGCTTGTCAAGCCATTAGCGCCGGGTCAACCAAAGAATCGCCGGGTCAAAATCACCTATCAGGCCATTAATGTAGGTGGGCTTGTCAAGCCATTAGCGCTAACATTGTACCGGTGGAAATTACAAGATAATATAACTAATATTGACTATCACACAATTTTGCTACATGCGGCCAAACACAATTAACACATCTAATGATCTCATTTTCGAAAATAGAAACATCAAAAGAAACCATTGTATTATAGAAACACGTATTTCAGCCCCAAAAACGTAAACAGTAAAAAGGGGAGTGAGTTGACTCACCTTGAAAAGTAAATACAATCGAACCGTTAGAAACGCAGCTAAAAAACACCGAGTGTTGCCCAAATATTAGTACCACCTAATTTAGTGGGAAAACCCCTAACTTAGAAACGAAACAATAGTAAAAAGAATCAAAAGTCCGAGATCTAGGGTTTCGGTTTCAGATTTGGGATTTAGGATTTTGAAATACAATTTGGGATTTAGGGTTTTGAAATAGGGAAATAGGGTTTTGAAATACAATTTGGGATTTAGGGTTTTGAAATACAATTTGAAAATAGGGTTTTGAAATACAATTTGGGATTAGGGTTTTATACGAAACGTTGTTGTATTTTTTATACGAGTCCATACATAACCATATATATATATATATATATATGTATTTGAAATTACAAATTTTTATGTTTTGAAAAGATATTTAACTTAATCATAGTATTTAAGTTATTTTGAAAAATATATGTTTAATGTTAAATACCTAAAACATTAAAATTTAAAGAAGAGGAGGCAAGAAGGGTCGAACCCGCGACCTCCCCTCACATAACTAACACTTTAACCACCAGACCAGAAAGCTTTTTGTTGATTAAACTCGTTTTTAAATTGTGTTAACTTTTATAATCCAAGAACACCCCATTTCAATCCAAGCCCTAGAACAAAGATCATCCAAATTCGTTTTATCCTGTTGATCTCATCAAGAACAAGTATAGGGCTTTTGATCTACGATACAACACGAGCATTTTGATATAAAACACTTACCTGATTGATGGAGAATCGGGTCGATGAAACTGATGAACCAGGACGACGGGTTTGAGAATCAATTACTGGGTTTTTGATGTTCTTACTTGAAATTGGATCCACAGAGAGTGAAAGTGATTGTAGGAGTTTGTATCCGTCGAAGGAATTGAACTGGTTTTGTCTAAAGCTATACGAACAGGTCTCGCGTTAATGGCGAGTTAATTGGATTAATTTAGGTGTTAATTTGATGATTAAGATTCGATTCATTTTTGTAAACACGTTGTAGCCGTTGAGATGAACGCTCTGGTTGATCCAATTTATTGGATTAGTGCATTTTTGGTCGATTCAACAAACGGGTTTTGAAACCGAAACTTTGATTTGCAATAAACACAGGTTTGGGTTGATTAAACACTGAATTGAAGGTGGTAGTGGGTTCGAATCGCTCATAGGGTCGTTTCCATGGTTTTAATTTACTTTGAAGTGTTAAAATCGGGTAAATATGGCCTCGCCGGAAAACGGCATATTCCGGCAAAGTAGCCGGACATGGGAGTCGCCGGAAACACGGGTATAGGGGGGTGGGGGCTGGGTGAATTCGTTATTTACACAACCGGTCCTTTGTGTTTCATTAACTTTATAAGTTGAGCTTTAAACTTTAATTACTAGTTTGAAAATTGACAGTTTTAGCCCAAAGTTAATTTATAAGTTATAAACTTAACTTGTTGAGACGTAACGTTTATATAAGTGACGTTTTTAAGGTTTTAGCTCGTTTACGCCATTAAGAGACTATTTCGAAACCTTGAAGCGTTTTTGTTTAACGATTTCCATAATTTTATTTTACAAGCTATATATATATATATATATATATATATATATATATATATATATTTATATATATATTTTGAGTTTTATTGTCACGAATAATAATTATTAGATACGCGTGAATATTTTGCGATGTAATTACGGTTATTTAATTGAGACGGGAATAACGTAGAATTCAATGCGTTTATTAACAACAATAATAATAAACGTTACATTTTGAAGAAAAATAAATACGATTAAAATTTAAAGAATAACAACTTCGGGTTCGAGTCGGGCATTCGGGTTCGGGTTTGGGGCAGATGTCACAGTCTCCCCTCCTTATAGAAATTTCGTCCCGAAATTTGCTCAAACCGATGTAGAAGAAGATGAAGCAAAAGAAGATGCAGATACTTAACCTTCATTTGGTCTTAAATTCATGTTCACATTTGAGTTTCAACGATCGTTAACAATTGGTATCTGATTACGCGTTAGTTGTTTGACTTCACGGTCCATAATTTCCAATGTTCGTTCAATATATTGCTTCGATTCATTAGCGATATCCACAATGAGATTTTTATCGGATAAGTACTTCTTCATATTAGAAACATGAAACACGGGATGAACACTGCCCACTTTCGTAGGGAGTTTCATCTCGCAAGAAACTCTTGAGAATTCGATCAATGGGAAGATGAGCATTTTGATTGAGACATGATTTTAAATAACGAGATTAAGAAGTTATTTATTTTTATTTTGTTTTGTCTCATTGTGGATTGTTTATTTAACCCTTTTCACTTATAAGAGTTCGGTCGAACTATTTGTATGTAGATTCGAATAAATTTTATTTGTTACTCAATATAGGAATAGAATAGGATACCGACTTGCAAATGAAATATATGAAGTATATGGATTTAGAATTATTAAAATGATCATCGAGAATAGTCGTGATTAATAGATTGTTTGGAACCAATTAAGTAACCTTACACATGATTAAGTGGCTTATATGCAATTTAAAATGAGTAAACAAGTCAAATGAAAATAAAATGATTAAATATGGCCTAGCTACACAAGACAAAACTTACTATAGTTCCCATGCACCAACTTTCATAATTCTGTGTGCACCCGTAATTACTTCAGTTTTTGCATGGACTCCACAGTTCATTCGATCACGTGTTAGTCGGAAGTACACAACAATTTTAGGTTAGAATAATGATACGTATAGGTATTGTTATCATACTTGATAGAAATAGTACTTGAGAAAATCATATTAAGATGATAAGTAGATTGATGATTCAGAAGAAACTAACGTCCTTTAGGTAGACATTGCTCATATAAATAACTTTGTTCAACGATATAGATAGTTAAATTCGAGTACTTGGATAGTAACACTTAAGTTTGTGAAAATCGACTCTATATGGGTAAGATGTAATTATCTAGGTTTTCTGATATTGACCAGTTCATAAGAATTAAACGATTGTGTACATGTAATAATATAGTTTATTGGGATCTTTAGAAAAATTAGTTTCAAGAAAATTGATAATGCGGATAATTCAATTTATAGTTCGAATGAATAGATCACTTAGTTCCAATTGGATTTAACTTTTAAGGTGTTTGTATTTATATGACCGATAGCTTTAGGTAAACCAGATGTAGGGGTAAATAAGTTTATAAGAGATGATATTGTTTTTTTTTCTATAATGTAGTTTTAAAAACTAACTAAGAAGTTGAAAGTTTTGATCTTTACCATAGATAAGAGGATCGATTTGAAAATAAACGACACAATGTAAGTTATAAGTACTTGGTATTGGAAAAACAGAAGACATGGTGTTTGTTACAAGTCTTTTATCATATTTGAGAAAACGGGAAAATGTTTGTGTAAATATTTGACCGACGTTTGAATGACCAATCACTTTTTAAAGGAATCATTTATCACGAAATTTATATGTATGTATATATCTATCTATTTATTTATTTATTTTTTACAAGATACTAAGACCAAAAGGTTATTAAAATTTATTTTTTTAAATATATATACGTATATATATTTTTATTTGCGAAAATAAGAAAATTATTTTAATAGAATCGAATACCATTAGTTTTACAAAGTCCATTGATTCACGTTGTGTTAGGTTAACGAGTTTATAAATGAAACACATTGGGTTTGGATTAGTTCATGAAGACTAGTTGCGTAGAATTTCGTTGGTGGTCATATGTATAGATGAAAACATTTAGTTGAATGAGTTCGTGAATAGTTGTGTGGTGAGTTCTCGTTAAGTTTGGATACGAATTCACGGATGCATCGTCTAGTTGATTAACGAGTACTTGTTTTGATGGTTAGTTCATAGTTTGATAGTAGATTTATAGTTGTAATGATGGATTAGAAATTGGATTAGAATCTTATAGTTAGATGAGTAGTTTTGAAACTATTTTGAGTATAGAAGTCAAGTTGAAATATTTTGAGGGTAGACGTTCGATTCAAATACATTAGCTTATAAGAATAGCAAAATCCACTAACTTTTATTTCGTTATGGAATTTAGCCTTGACTATAATTTGGAAATCATAACGAACCATTGATTGGAGAGTCGATAATTGATTTAGGATTAGAAGTACGACTTAGATTCGGTAATCGATATATGCATTATATGCATGATCTGAAGTTTTGGATAATTCGATTTAGATATGTCTTAGTTTTGATTTGAAGTGTTTGGTTTACAACGGTGTAATTGTGTTATCTGGATAAGCTAGCGAGTATATCGCATAAGTGTTATTGTAGCTTAGGACCAAAAGGAATGATGAAACGTAGAATAACACGGTTTCGTAGCAACATCTTTGACTGATAGAAACATCTGATGTAATAATAGCACCTCGTTCCTCTTGGAATATCATAGAATCTTTTGAAACATACCATAGAAAATCACGTAGAAACTTTAGAAATTTCGATTAAATGAGATATTGATAGTACTTAGAACATCATAGAATCCTTTGAACATATCATAGAAAATCACTTAGAAACTTTAGAAATATTAGTAAATGGAGTTGGACCATTATTTGAATCACTATAAAAATTCATATAAATAATTATAAATCGTAGGGATGAAAATCATAGAATCATTAAGAAAATGAAATTTCAATGGCTTAGGAGTGTGTCTTGGTTTTGGACACTAATGACTTATCAAAGTGTTAAGTTCGTTTTCAATGTATTCGAGAAAGCATGCTTTAGCCTATAGGTTCACACTCATCTCGTACATCCCCAGGTAAGCATACAGGTCTCTTAAAGAGACTTATACGAAATGCTTTGCCTTAGACAGGATGTCCGTGATACAGGCGTTCCCCCTTCCGGATTGCACACATTCCCACGTTTTCAAACTTACTTAAGTCGATGACGAGATTCCACAAAGAGAAGATCCCAATCATACAGACGAGTCTCTTGTAGCTCCTTCGCGAAATCGGATAAGAAATGAGATTAAGAAAAGCATAGAAAGGTTCGTAGAAGGAAAACAAATAAGTTCAAAAGAATTCCTAAGTACATCTATTTGCACTAAGGACTCTTAGGTTATAGTCTAGGACGGTGTGTTTCTAATACCCTATCCTAGTTCCCTATAACCTGGCTCTGATACCAAACTGTGACACCCCGCCCGGCGGCGGAAAACACCAGGCGCGTTAAGTGGATCGGATATCAAAGTACAAAGCACATGGCACACTAAATGCATATTTTAGTATTAATTAAGCAATAATGTCGTGACATAAAGAAACATTCAATAGTCATAAAAACTGTAGCAGAAACCGACAAATAAATATTGTTTATTGTCTTTTTATTCTAGGTCCGAAGCATCCTAAATGTCTTGAACCAAAACTGAATCAAATACCACCTGAAAAACGAGTAAAATAAGTTAGCTAAAGAATTAGCTAGTGAGTAAAACACAACTAATAGTACATAGTATAAAATCCGAGATCATTATAGATTGTGTTTCGCAATCTCATGTGCATAGCAATTTCAGCATATATCTCAACCATGACCATAGAAACACATAGAAACAAGTATCATAGACCCTGCAGGGTTACCTTTAGCAACAAGTCATGAGGAACCAACTCATGTTACATTTATTGATAACCATCGTTTAACCGTCATTTAACCGTCTCGATATGCAAGTTATCAAAAATGTTTAAGCATCTAAGGGACATAGCAACGTAGCAACAAGCATCACATGTAGTAACTAGTAACATAGAATCAACCAAAGAATCGCCGGGTCAAAATCACCTATCAGGCCATTAGTGTAGGTGGGCTTGTCAAGCCATTAGCGCTAACATTGTACCGGTGGAAATTACAAGATAATATAACTAATATTGACTATCACACAATTTTGCTACATGTGGCCAAACACGATTAACACATCTAATGATCTCATTTTCGAAAATAGAAACATCAAAAGAAACCATTGTATTATAGAAACACGTATTTCAGCCCCAAAAACGTAAACAATAAAAAGGGGAATGAGTTTACTCACCTTGAAAAGTAAATACAATCGAACCGTTAGAAACGCAGCTAAAAAGCACCGAGGGTTGCCCAAATATTAGTACCACCTAATTTAGTGGGAAAAACCCTAACTTAGAAACGAAACAATAGTAACAAGAATCAAAAGTCCGAGATCTAGGGTTTCGGTTTCAGATTTGGGATTTAGGGTTTTGAAATACAATTTGGGATTTAGGGTTTTGAAATAGGGATTTAGGGTTTTGAAATACAATTTGAAAATAGGGTTTTGAAATACAATTTGGGGATTAGGGTTTTATACGAAACGTTGTTGTATTTTTGTTTTTGAGTATATATATATATATATATATATATATATATATATATATATATATATATATATATATATATATATTATACGAGTCCATACATAACCATATATATATATATATATATTTGAAATTATAAATTTTTATGTTTTGAAAAGATATTTAACTTAATCATAGTATTTAAGTTATTTAGAAAAATATATGTTTAATGTTAAATACCTAAAACATTAAAATTTAAAGAAGAGGAGGCAAGAAGGGTCGAACCCGCGACCTCCCCTCACATAACTAACACTTTAACCACCAGACCAGAAAGCTTTTTGTTGATTAAACTCGTTTATAAATTGTTTTAACTTTTATAATCCAAGAACACCCCATTTCAATCCAAGCCCTAGAACAAAGATCATCCAAATTCGTTTTATCCTGTTGATCTCATCAAGAACAAGTATAGGGCTTTTGATCTACGATACAACACGAGCATTTTGATATAAAACACTTACCTGATTGATGGAGAATCGGGTCGATGAAACTGATGAACCAGGACGACGGATTTGAGAATCAATTACTGGGTTTTTGATGTTCTTACTTGAAATTGGATCTACAGAGAGTGAAAGTGATTGTAGGAGTTTGTATCCGTCGAAGGAATTGAACTGGTTTTGTCTAAAGCTATACGAACGGGTCTCGCGTTAATGGCGAGTTAATTGGATTAATTTAGGTGTTAATTTGATGATTAAGATTCGATTCATTTTTGTAAACACGTTGTAGCCGTTGAGATGAACGCTATGGTTGATCCAATTTATTGGATTAGTGCGTTTTTGGTCGATTCAACAAACGGGTTTTGAAACCGAAACTTTGATTTGCATTAAACACAGGTTTGGGTTGATTAAACACTGAATTGAAGGTGGTAGTGGGCTTGAATCACTCATAGGGTCGTTTCCATGGTTTTAATTTACTTTGAAGTGTTAAAATCGGGTAAATATGGCCTCGCCGGAAAACGGCATATTCCGGCAAAGTAGCCGGACATGGGAGTCGCCGGAAACACGGGTATAGGGGGTGGGGGCTTGGTGAATTCGTTATTTACACAACCGGTCATTTGTGTTTCATTAACTTTATAAGTTGAGCTTTAAACTTTAATTACTAGTTTGAAAATTGACAGTTTTAGACCAAAGTTAATTTATAAGTTATAAACTTAACTTGTTGAGACGTAACGTTTATATAAGTGACGTTTTTATAGTTTTAGCTCATTTACGCCATTAAGAGACTATTTCGAAACCTTGAAGCGTTTTTGTTTAACGATTTCCATAATTTTATTTTACAAGCTATATATATATATATATTTATTTATATATATATTTTGAGTTTTATTGTCACGAATAATAATTATTAGATACGCGTGAATATTTTGCGATGTAAATACGGTTATTTAATTGAGACGGGAATAACGTAGAATTCAATGCGTTTATTCACAACAATAATAATAAACGTTACATTTTGAAGAAAAATAAATACGATTAAAATTTAAAGAATAACAACTTCGGGTTCGAGTCGGGCATTCGGGTTCGGGTTTGGGGCAGATGTCACAGTTGCAATAGACCATTCGGTTTCTGTTATTCGGCTTTTAGCCTGGAGCATGTAAGACACTTAGACACATAAGTAGCAATTCCTGCTTTATACCCGTCCACCAATAAAGAACCTTTAGATCATGATACATCTTATCTGACCCCGGATGAATAGAGTAACGAGATTTGTGGGCTTCATCCATTACCAACTCTCTGAGATTTCCGAAAAGAGGGAACCATATCCGCTCATTAAAATATCGTATACCGTCCGACTTGATTTAAAAATGCTGATCCAGCCCACCCAAGGACTCAACTTTCACATTTTCCTCCTTAATAGCCTCTAATTGAGCATCCCGGATTTGCTCAGGCAACCCGGTGTGAATAGTTACCTTTAAAGACTTAACCCGACGAGGTTTGAGGTTTTCTTTCCTACTTAAGGCATCGGCTACCACATTTGCCTTACCAAGATGATATCTGATGGCACACTCATAATCGTTCAACAGTTCCACCCATCGCCGCTGACGCATGTTCACATCCTTCTGATAAAAAATATGCTGCAAGCTCTTATGATCGGTGTATATCGTACATTGCAACCATAGAGATAATGCCTCCAGATTTTAAGTGCAAAGACTACTGCTCCTAATTCTAGATCGTGAGTCATATAATTCTTCTCATGCACCTTTAACTGACGAGATGCATAAGCTATCACCTTTTCTCGCTGCATCAACACACACGTGAGACCCTGAATCGAAGCGTGACAATAAACCACAAAATCCTCAATACCCTCAGGAAGAGATAGAATCGGAGCACTACAAAGTTTACCTTTAAACGTCTGAAAAGCTTTTTCCTGATTATCACCCCATCTGAACATTGTACCCTTATGCGTCAATGCTGTTAGAGGCTGAGCAACCTTCAAAAACCCCTCTATGAACCTATAGTAGTAACACGTGAGACCCAAAAACTGACGAATTTCGGAAGGAGGTTTAGGAGTTGGCCAATTCTGAATCGACTCCACTTTAACAGGATCCACGTGGATTCCCTTCTCATTCACCACGTGCCCAAGAAAGTGAACCTCTCGTATCCAAAATTCACACAAAGACAGTTTTGCATACAATTGCTCCTTCTTCAGGAGCTCCAGAGTCAATCTCAGATGTTCGGCATGTTCGGTCTCATTCTTAGAATAAATCAGGATGTCGTCGATGAACACGATAATGAACTTATCCAGATACGGCTTACACACCCGATTCATCAAATCCATAAATACTACTGGTGCATTCGATAACCCAAAGCGAACTCATAGTGCCCGTATCTAGTACAAAAAGCTGTCTTGGTGATGTCCTCATCACGGACCCGCAACTGATGATAACCCGACCGCAAATCGATTTTGGAATAAACGCCTGACCCCTGAAGCTGGTCGAAGAAATCGTCGATGAGAGGAAAGGGTAACGATTTTTTACTGTAACTTTGTTCAATTCCCGATAGTCAATACACATACGGAAAGTCTCATCCTTCTTCTTGACAAACAGGATCGGGCTCCCCAAGGAGACGAGCTAGGTCTAATAAAACATTTATCCAATAATTCCTGAAGTTACTTGGATAATTCTTGTAATTCAGCCGGAGCTAGCCGATAAGGTGCCCGAGCTATAGGGACTGCACCAGCCACCAACTCTATTTGGAATTCAACCTGACGATGAGGAGGTAGGCCTGGTAGTTCCTCAGGAAACACCTTGGGATAGTCTTGAACAATAGGAATATTTTCGGTTCTAACCTAGTCCGAAGACTTCTCAAAGACCATGGCTAAAAAAGCTATATGACCCGTAAACACTTCTGTGCCTTCATACACAAGATAATACCAACAACCAAACCACTTGTTTTACCCTGAACCGAAAGAATTTCTCCAAAAGGGAGTGGAAGAAGAACTAGTTTCTCGTTACAGATTATTTCAGCACGATTTAGGGCTAACCAATCCATCCCTACTACTACATCAAAACACCCTAAAGGCATTGGCATAAGATCCATAGGAAATTTGTGGCCTAAGAGGTCTAGTTTACAACCTCTAACAATTCGATTTGCCTCTAATAACTTACCGTTTGCTATTTCTACGAAGTAACATCATCTAAGAAAGTGGGAGTCAAATCTAGAAATTCTACAAATTTGGTATACACAAAACTCCTATCGGCACATGAATCAAACAATACATGTGCATAGCGATGATTTAACTGAAAAGTACCTGTGACTGTGTTGTTATCGTTTCTAGCCTCACCTCTCCCGATCGTGAAAAATCTTCCTCTGGCTGCATTCCCACCATTGTTTCCACCATTACCATTCCCACCATTATTATTATCCCTCATGTTCTCTGGGCACTCATTCTTCCAATGATCTGGCTTTCCACAACGATGACAGTTCTTGTTGTGGCCATTGTTCCCCTTATTGAAGTTATTATTGCCATTCTTTCCCGTGTTGTTGTTGTTGTTATTGTTCCTCTGGTAAGTCCCCTGTTGGTTACCGTCATCCAACCTCACCTTGCAGTCACGGTAGGTATGCCCAAACTTATCACAACACTGACACTGAACACTATTACACACACTAGGATGGTGACGTCCACACTTATCACGTTTTGGATACTAGCCCACATAGCCCGAACACTATTACACTGAACACTATTCGATTACTGAGATGATGATTTCCCTTTGCCATTATTATTACCATTACCAGTCCCTTCCCATTTCCTTTTACCATTGCTGACCCGTGAATATCCTTTGGCAGGCAGCATTCCTAATTATACTGCCTGATCGGTGATTCGCTTGGCCATTCTCACCGTTGCCTGAATCATTGTCGGGTTTGCCGACGTCACATTCATTCTGATTTCCGGTACCAGCCCCTTGATGTAGAATTCAATACGTTTCGTTTCAGGTACCACCATCTGTGGACACAGAGCAGCCAATTCATTCGCCCTGGTAGTGTAGGCCTCAATATCTGACCATCATTTTGTGATTCCATATTTCATCCTCTAATTTCCAAACATCATCACGCGTACAGTATTCCTCGGTGAAGAGAGCCTTAAATTCCGCCCACGGGGTTGCATTTGCCATTTCGATCCCCATTAGTTGCACCGGACGATTCCAAAATGTCAACGCGGTACCTTCCAAGGTACTCGAAGCAAACTTCACCTAGCTACCTATCGGGCAATTACACATCTGGAAAACCGATTCCAGCTTGTCGAACCATTGGAGCATCGCAGTCGCTCCATCAATGCCATTAAAAGTATGTGGCTTGTAGTCCATAAAGTCAGCAAACGTGCAAACTGGAAATTGGTTCAAATAAATTATACTCTTTAGAATGGAAGGAGACATGGATTTTAAATTAATTCACTGATTAGATAATTTATTGATTTAATTACCAGGAGGAGCTTGATTTTGCACTCTCATAGCTGCTCCGAGAACTGCAGTCGCATGCTCTTTCATCAATGCCGTTAGTTGTTTGGAGTCAGAGTAAAGTTGCCACGCCCGCGGCCACGACCCATACCTCGACCGGCCATTGATCTACATTCACCGATCACACAATGATTTAAATATTTACGTATATAAATCTCATTGGTAACTCATAGTTAATATGAACAACATGCGAGAATTTATTTTGAAAAGAGATTTAATGTAAATTTCTTGGCAAACAAATTATAGCGTGTTCATAATTATTCACACCACTAAATTCTTAAATTCAGAAACGAGTTGGAAGGAAAATAACATTTTCCTGATTAGGTTTAAAGAATAGAATATACCAACAAATATAGAATCGCAACGGAAAAATTTAGCGCATAAATCCTTCTAGTTCGTGCCATCGCTGCCACGTTGCGAACCCTAGATATGACGGATACAGTTGCCCGACTCGTACTTTAGTCCCCTTGCGTCTCGAGAAGAAGACTCAGTCACACCGTGTGAAGAATGATTAACGTTAGACGGGAAATTAGATTTTCGTTTAACACAAAAGGCACAATACTTTACTTAAAGATTCAGTAAACTATAAGTATCTCATATCAGGTAAGCACATAAGATGTAACACATATAGGCAACAAGCACTAGTTCTAACTATAGTACTACTGTGCGGTGCAAGTGTAACTAATGCAAATGCTTCAAGTTATAGACTATATGCAATGAAAATGCTAGTTCCTATAACTTATGGCTCTGATACCAATCTGTCACACCCTCAATTTTCCACAAACGGGGTATCCGTTAGGCGAGTGACATAATAGAATCTCAAGCCATTAATTACAGTAACACTGATTCAACTGATTTTAAAATAAAGTTTAGTTTTAACGATAATCCAAAAACCGAGATATTAAAATGTAAGTTTAGCGGAAGCGTTTAAAGTAAACATAAAATCCCAAATTAAACTTGTGCTCTAAAACTAGCACAAACAAATGAAACAGGTGCTTTTAAATCCTGCACTCAACCAAATAGTTATATTCAACCAAAACCAAAACAGTTAAACATGAGGTTTGCAACAAGTTCAAAAGACCCATGCATGTTGTGTCTTATGTGCACAAATTCCTAGCCGCCTGAGAAAACATATTGAAAACGGTCAACACATGGTTGGTGAGCTCAATGAAATAGGTAATCAAACATAATTATCAAAATAGTTTAACCGATAAACATCACTACTATTGCCGGTTAGCTAAACCACCTCGTTTACTACATGAGCACGTCGAGATTAAACTGAATGATACGATAATTTTTGCCTTGTTGCCACCACGACGGGTGACCAAAAGTTAAAGGGCCATTTGCACCACCTAGAAACCAATCCAGCTTGGTAGGGTCTGCCTAACCCGTAGTACTACTCAAATTTCCCCGTTGTACCTACTGTATATTAATATTCTCGACAAAAAGGAAAGGACTTTATAATTTGATGGAATCATGCTCAATAAAATAAACCGTTAGACAATAGAATTTGTTTTATCAACATAGATGCACGAAGTCCCTGTCCGAAGGCGTAAAACTCAGCCCAAGGCTACTTAAAATCTTGCCCGAAGGCTCTACCCAAAGGTATAAAATGCGGCTCAATGCCATGTAAAACAGTTTGTATGTTTTTTCCCCGAATGGATTTAAAACCGGGCAAAGAGACTCACCTTTGGAGCGCACAAAAATTAACAGCAATTATGCAACAAAAGAATCTAGACTGTTCTACGACCTGTTTTAAAGATCATATACTAATTATTAGCTAGAACTTTTATCCGTGTTCATATAGAATAACGCATGTCTATTTAATCATACAATCACTCCTTCAATTACATGGTATATATAATTACATAGGATCGATTACTATTATTGCATTCGCATATATACATATATACATATATTTTTATATACACATGCCCATGTAGCACATTCCATGCATCCTATTGCTAGCTTGACCCGACTCACATTATCAACATGTGACCCCTATACTTTTCATACTTGCACGTATTGTCATGTATTCACACCAAACAACTACCTTTATTCGTCTAATCACTTATAAAATCTATGTTTCGTTTACAACGCGTACCATCAAAAATCAATTTTTGAAAAAATCACCCATACCCACATACCATCGCATATATATATATATACACATATATATACATATATATACACATATAGGAGGAGGTTCATTTAAGAAGGCTCATATATTGCAAGAAGAAAAAGAAGAAACTTAAATCACTAAAAAAACTTATCAATAGTTTAATTTTTTAAATAAATTCACTTCCTACATACAAATGTGTAATGTATAAACAAAAAAAATCATTACAATATTTTTTACGTATGTATTTTTAGCGTTTTTAATTTACCTACACATGTGTAGGTTATGTGACCTACACATGATTTTCACATGTGTAGGTTTAACAAATAAACGAAATTTATTCCATTTTATTTTTTGAATATCAAAATTAATGAATAAATATTGCATTTCTATCATTCTTTTGTATGTTAAAAGCGTTTTTGATTGAAAAAAATAAAGAATTTAGCTATTTCTTACACTTCTCGCAATATTTGGTCTTCTCAAAAGAACCCTCCCCTACACATATATATACATATATATATATACACATATATATATACATATATATATATACATATAATTATACAACCTGCTGCTGTTGTTTTGTTTTCTTGATGAAATCCGCCAAACATACACATAAAATCATAATTATATTCACGTCTACATGTGCACGGGTTAATATACATATATCGCAAGCACATACATACATACAGGATTAGTACATACACCCTCATACGCATACATATTTTTCATAATTAGAATGCATACCCACATGATTAGCACACACCCAACACATTCATGCAAACACGATGACAAATCTATATATACATACAGTGTACGACATGCTTGCTGCTCAATTGTTTCATACGCATACATATCTCTGGAATCAAATACATGCACACAATATACATACACATGCGGCTACTACATGCGGCTACTGCTACTGTTTAATATTCACTATACATACTTTTCAAATCATAAATCTTGTATACCTACATACTGATCATAACTACATGCGATATATTACATACATACAATCTGTATTACACAATACATATGGTTTACATACACATACAATACATATGGTTTACATACTCACGTATTCGAGTCGCGAAACTCACCGGGATTTAACGGAAAAGATTATCAGGATCCACGGAGTTTCTGCTGCTACTTCGGTTCGCTAATGGAACGAGAAAGGAAAACAGTGCGGTTTGTTTGACGGAAAGATGATGAAGATGATCGAAACGCGACTAGTTTTCGGTTGACAATGGCTGTTGCTCTACATATATACATACAGATTACACAACCGATTTATATATAGATATAGATACATACACCGGAATTTGGTTCGCGAAACTTACCGGAGAAACGATGAAGGTGATCGGAATGTAATTGCTGCGCTGCAATGGAAGACGAAGATGATGATGATGAACTGGAGGAACGACGGTGATAACAATGGTGTTGATCTCGTGCGGCAGGGTTTTAGAGGGTGTGTGTGTGTGTGTTTTAGAGGGGGGCGGGTGGTTTGGTTTAAATAAATTAAAGTTTGCACATTAAGCCCTTGTACATTTTAAGGTTATTAAATTTTAGTTTTGAAGTTTATAAACTAGTTTTTATTAATTACAAAATAAACCCTAAACTTATAAAAAAAATTAACTGAAATTGTGGGTTGTCACACAAAAAATAACAATATTTCACCTAAAACCACAACTTTCTAGCTATTTATAATCACACTAAAACCCAACTTTCATCAAAAAAATCAAATTTCGAAAACATCAAAAATTTTCACATAAAACCACAACATTTACCTATACAATTAGACCAAAAACTAATTTAATCCAAAAATAAATTTTCGAAAACATAAAAAATTTTCATATAATCACACCAAAAACAAATTTGATAAAAAAATCTAATTTCAAAAAATTAACAAATTTTCACATAAAACCACAATATTTTACCTATATTTAATCACATAAAAAAAATTTGATCAAAAAATCAACTTTTGAAAAAAAAAAGTTTTCACATAAAATCACAAAATTTACCTATATAATCTTAACAAAAACAAATTTGATCAAAAAATTAATTTTCAAAAAATTAAAAAAAATTTACATAAAAGCACAACATTTACATATATAATCACACCAAAATAAATTTGATCAAATAATTAACTTTTGAAAAAATCAAATATTTTCACAAAAAACCACAACATTTACCTATATAATCACAACAAAAATTTCGGGATAAAATTTCTGTAAACAAGAAGATGATGTGACAACCCAAGTTTTTTTTTCTTCCTTCCTTTTCTCCTTTCTTTCTTGCAACCTCAAATCCTTATTGATCATACTTAATTTTCAGGACAAATATTCTTTCAACAAGGTGATGATGTGACACCCGGCATTTTCAGATTAACACCGTTAACTTAAAACTCTTTTTATTAACGTTTGCATACACGACATTAATTACGATCAACTATGTGTGTTATTTATCAAATGAGATTCGAACGCTAGTAAGCTAAGAAAATAATAATTTCATGAAATCCAAAGTTTCCACTCTACCAGTTGTTACGAGTTCGTAGTTGATTGGTATGTAGATATGAGTAGTTAAATTTTATAGAACAATATAAATAATGTAACTAAGTTTAGGGACTAAATACAAAGTTTAATTAATTATAGGGACTAATATGCAATATAAGAAAATTGAATACATATAAAACCCAATTCTTATACCCTATAGGTCGTTTTCATCACATCCCCGCACCAACACATTTACTCATCTCCGGTCACCGTCCCCATCATTAGCGACCATCGCCGCACCACCTCCTCTTTCAACCACCATCACAACCTACGGCCACTTCTATCAGTCCACGTTGAACTTACGACCACCACCACCAACGGATCCTACTGTCGCGCCGCCGAACACCACCACCACACCCGTTGCAAATGTCATCGACTATCGGCTGTTATCTTCACGTGACTGTAGCCATCACCTGCATCTCCGGCGAGCATTGTTGTCATCATCACTTTTCAGCATTTAATTTGTTGATATCCACCGCAACCTCTGGTAATGGGACTACCTAGGCATATTACTTGGTTGATCACTTGTAGCTACTTAAACTAAGGTGAGTTTCACAGCCCCTTTTTTACTTTACTTACTCTTTTTGGGGGAGATAACATGCTGTAATTGTTTTCTTTACAAACTTGGTTCTTAGTATGATCACATGCGTACCTAGTGTCAGTACCTTTGCCTTACGTTTGGACTGTTAATTATATTGCATAGCGAGGAAATTTTGAGTAGCACTACTGGGTCTGACAAACCCCATCCGGGCTGGTCGCTCCAGCACGACTGGAGGTCGAACGGGTGTTTAATTGTTCTATCATTTACCGTGTCTGGGAGACATTGGCTTGAGGCGTTCATTTCTTACATATCTGTCAGCTTCGGTCGTAAACACTTCTGTACACTAGTGTAGCATGCATAGTAGTCTAGCTAACTACTTGATATACTAAGGGAATTACTAAAATTGCTTTTAGAACTTACTTTCAAGTTTTATAAACATGTAAACTCACCAACTTTATGTTGACACACTTTAGCATGTTTATCTCAGGTTGTCAAGATCACACTCACGGATAGGGCATTCATTCATTGGTCGCATTGATTTGAGAAATCAACTTTATTTATTATATTTGCATTTGTAAATTTAAATATTATAAATCACTTTTACCAAAAAGATTCTCATTTACAATTTACGCTTCCACATTTAATGTAAAACTTTTATTTTAATTTTTATTACTTTATATAATACGTTACTTTTAAAACCATATACGTCGTTTGGTGTAACTAATGATCAGATCCTGGTGTGTCACACTCCTAACGGTAAAACTCCGTTAGTGGAATTTGAGGGTGTGACAGATTGGTATTAGAACCATTGGTTATAGCGAACTAGGGTTGCATTGCATTGCATTCTAGACTATATGTGTACACTGCATTTGTTACACTTGAGTAAACTTATCTTAACCCATTCATTAGTTGATTGCACTAAGTGTGCACTTACTAGTCTTACAACTTTACTAAACCGTCATGTTGTTTAAGCCAAAATTCTTTTGGGATTACATGAGAAACATTTTCTTTGCACCTTGACTTCAAACTTACATCATTATGATAATCTACCGGTAGGACCAGCGCCTAATGAATAGGAGTACAAGAATAACCGAACTAGTTATATATATATATATATATTTACTTGTTCCTTATTTCTAGAAAGTCATTGATTGGGATGTTTTACTTGATTGTTATGTGACTTACTATGCACTATCACGCGCCACATTTTATGTGACTCACTCATACATTATAAGAGGCTACTTGATACGAGACTCATTATGTGCTATAATATGTTACCTACATGCTTTAATGTTTTCATTGCTCATGATTATTTTATGGTCATTACATGTTACTAGCAGGGTTACCTAGGCACTTATCATGAACCAGTAGGTTACTTGACGTATAATTTCCCCGTAAGTACATCACACTAACCCTACGTTTGTTACTTGTGTGCCTTACACTTGACTATAAGTATACCATATTTTTCTTACCAATCCTATAGTTAAAAGAGAATAAGCACACCATATAAATTAGCACAAAATAACAAGTATGATAAGACATAGGATGAAGGCATCCGATGGGAGACAAACTGGGTGATTGTGTAAGGTAAATTGACGATTACGGGTGCGCAACGTAATGGTGAGTTTACAGGTACACAATGGTCCTTGTAAAACCTGTCGTGGGGGCTACACCTAAAACATAACAAAGAAGAAACAATAAACACAGATACATTTGAACCAAAATTTTAGCTTTAAATAGCACACTTCACATTTGGATGGAATACTCATAAAACTTCATCTGCGAATGGTAAACATTTACAATTCACCAATATATTGTAGAAATTTACAACACAATCTTAGATGGCAAATCCATGAAGTCTTACTGTGGATGACATAAAACAAAAAAAAATAGTTGATATCCATCTATAACGCCACACAAATAAGAATAAGTATTCATCTTAACAAACTCAATAAGGTTCCACTACTACTATATTTTGACCTTCAACGAATATGATTCACATCTCATATAATCAATGTAATTATTCTAGTTGAAACATGACATTACTAAATTTTGCAAACTTATGAGAGAACACTTCGCATAGCAAATAGCCCCCCAAGGGGCACCATCTGGAGACCGTAACACTCAAATTCCATCTACAGTAGCATTACCGTGGAACACTTGCTTTCAATCATAATCAGTTATTGTAATCCATTAAGTAAGAACTCCAAGCTTTAATAGCTCTTTGTACTACACCCTCCTCCGGTTTTATTAATGACAATACCCATCACACTCTAAGGAGTTGGGAACAATTAATTCAGCCCTTGGCTTACTATCTTCGCATGCCTACTAGTCCCCTAGATCATAACAAAAACACTCTAATAAGAAAAATTTAAAGAGCTCCGTAGATCTATTGATATTTTTATTAAGCATCTATTCTTAAACTTAAAAATAACCATCTCATTCCATATTAACATCATTAAATCAACTCTCCTGAATTTAAAATGACAACTTCAAGCACTAATGATACTAGTAAAAAATTTCCGGACAAAATTTCTGTTAACAAGGAGATGATGTGACAACCCAAGTTTTTTTTTCTTCCTTCCTTTTCTCCTTTCTTTCTTGCAACCTCAAATCCTTATTAAGCATACTTAATTTTCAGGACGAAAATTCTTTCAACAAGGTGATGATGTGACACCCGACATTTTCAGATTAACACCATTAACTTAAAACTCTATTTATTAAATTTTACATATACGACATTAATTAGGATCAACTAAGTGCGATATTTATCAAATGAGATTCGAACGTTAGTAAGCTAAGAAAATAATAATTTCATGAAATCCAAAGTTTCCACTCTACCAGTTGTTACGAGTTCGTAGTCGATTGGTATGTAGTTATAAATAGTTAAATTATATAGAACAAAATAAATAATGTAACTAAGTTTAGGGACTAAATAAAATGTTTAATTAATTATAGGGACTAATATGCAATATAAGAAAATTGAATTCATATAAAACCCAACCCTTATACCCTATCGGTCGTTTTCATCACATCGCCGCACCAACACATTTACTTATCTCCGGTCACCGTCCCCGTCATTAGCGACCATCGCCGCACCACCGCCTCTTTCAACCACCATCACAACCTACGGTGTGACACCCCGCAAATTTAGGTTAGCACCGTTAACTACTCTTAATTGTTCTGTTAAGTTTTATATAATTTTTGGTTCATTATGCATTTAACTAAACTAAGTTATAAACTAAAATCAAGAATTAAATAACTTGTTATTCTAGGGGCCAAATGTGTAATTTAAATTATTTAACCCAACCCTAATCGACTCCCACCCCCTATATATCTATCATCATCGTCAAACAACAACTCCAACATTGTTCCTTTGTTGCACAATTGGCCGAACCCAAAAACAGTCCAAGCACCTCTCTCTCTCACCGTCTTGCTCTCGCAACAACCATCATCAACCGGAAAACCAGTCCCGTCCGACCATCTTCAACGGTTTTCCGATAAGTCTCGCGACCCGCAATTGTGTGTATGCGACGTATATATATATGTATGGCAGCAGTCAAGAACAACATCAAACTTTTAATACATCTCTCTTTGGTTAACAGTAGGCAGCGAACCACCGCAACGTCGTAACCATTAAACCCTTCTCCCTCATCCTCGTCTTCTGTTTTGTTTCTGTCGGAGAGTGCGCAGCAGCAGCCCCACCGTCGTCACAGCCTTTTCGGTTCCATCTCAGCACCGATCATCTTCTTCGTCGATTTTGGTGAGTTTCGCAACCCCAGTGCGTGTATATGTGATCGATTTGCATTATTATGTATGTGAGTGAGTCAAAATATGTATATATGTATGCGCTTTATATGTATATGTGTGATGTGTTGGAACGGTGGATATATATATATATATATATATATATATATATATATATATATATATATATATATATATATATATATATATACTAGCATGAAACCCGCGCGATGCGGCGGAGACGACATTTACAACGCGTTACTCATTTTATATTTGTCAAACAATTATGAAAAGATTTATTTGGAGGAAAAGTAAATATTTCATAAGATTTGCAATTTAATCCAAGAAAATATGCATATCGACATTCGATTCAAGATTGTGTTTGGTGCATCTTGTTTTGTCGTGGAATTTTACTACGTGCTCCAAGTATTTAGCAAACATCTCTGCTTACACAAATTATTAAACTATACATATGAACTTTCAAGTGACAACATACAACAAGTGTATCCTTTCTTTACATGAAAACAAACATATATAAGCAATAACTAATTCATTACGTATGCACTTGTATCTACCAAATCTTTGGAAGGCTTTATGCAAACAAAATTCGAACTTAAGTCAATATGAAAACTTCTTAAAACTAAGCATTATATTAGGCAAATTCCAAGGGATCTACAGCTAATAAATAATAAAAATATACTAAACTTTATACAAATATTAGTATTCAAAGTATAAGCATCAAACCATTAGGCATACTTCTATTTGGTGTTGTGTTATTCGTTGCCCAATCTAGAACTCAAAATGGTAACAACGTAGTCAAAGGAACTGGTTGTACAACTCAGATGCAACACTAACCGCTATTCTACCAAGGTTACTCACAAAGAAACCATTGTAGTTGTTATTATTTGCTAAACTTTAATACTCACTCATCTTTTTAACCGATCAAGTGATTTTGAGTTGTAAGGATCAGTTCCTGTTGGAAAATGTTTGTAAGATGAGTTATCATCATTCTAAAAGTTAGGTAAAACAATTTAAAGTTCAAGAGAATCAGACACCCAAAAAACGCAGCTATAAACCTATAAATTCATATGTAAACAAGACATACATACTACATCAAATTGTAGAAGACTAAATATGTACTTTGCAAGAATCCCTTTTATTTCTTTTGGAAACGGTAGCGCCCAGAATGTTTTTTTAAAAATAATAAATAAATAAATGGTAAAACATCCAAAGGGTTCATCCCTTGAAATAGTGAGCCAAACCATTAGTACGGTTTTTGAACATCGTAAACTAAAACCAAACCGTTAAAAATTAAAACCAAGCCAAACCGAACCATCAAAAAACGGTTTGGTTTCATGGGTTAGGCTTATTAGATATTTATAAAAATAAAACAGTGCTAAAAAATACCCAAATAAAGCTATTTAAAAACTAAGGTATGTGAGAATACAGTTTTATACGGATTGGTTTATATGGCAGGTTTTTTAGCATAAACAACAAACCAAATCGTTCACTGTAGTTTGAAACTATTAAAACCAACCGGCCAAAAATTAAGGGAAAGTCTGATCATGAAACCAAACCGATAATCAGCTTAAACGGTTTCATAATTTCAAACGAAACCATGAACACCCACCAAATGTAGAAGAAGCAAAAACAAATGTAAATGTGACTTAATTCAGCTGAAAGATTGTAATTTTAACAATATGGTAACTAAAAAAATGATTTGTTTGCCAATTATCATGTCCAAAATCTTCAATATAGGAAAATAAAGTCACTGGTCAAAATGAAAATCAAACTCAAATCCTAAGTCAAATTCAGATCAAGCAAAACTCCCAAACTCTAACTGCTTGTTTAAATAGTAACAAAAATAAATTATTTAAATAACTTTGAATGGTTGACCAATGATGCATTAAAGAACACATACCATCTAGGCACCATAGCACGAACCAAATCATGTCATTATATGCATCAATATTGAGTAGTACGTAACAACAGGGAATGAGCTATCTAACTGCATTTACAAGACTTGTTTTGCTTGTTACATCCCTCCTACCTCCATTCGTCCGACCTTTGGGTCATCTTTATACTTGTAAGAATGACCTGAAGGTTGTGTAGGTCAGCATGATCACTTTGTGATAGAGAACTACCCAACATACTTAATGAAATGACGCAGAACTAAATTCAAACATAAGATAGCAGACTTCAAACATGTACTAACCTTTTGATGCAAGAATAGTGAGTAGAAAAAGAATTAGTTGCATTGTTGCTGCTGTGATATGAAAGAAACAAATCCAGTCAGTTATATGTAGATTAAAGCAGAACACTGAAGAAAAAAAAGTAATTGCTTCAATGTACATACAAAACATGTTAAAATCACAGTGAACTAACAACAAACTAAAGAAGTTTCATGAAAACAAGATTTTAATGTACATTAGTAAACATGTAAATGACCTTTTAATCTATCATGATGAACATAGTCACATATCAGGAACAAAAGTTCTGACCTGTTAATGGCTAAAAGCAGGTAATGAAATAAGCAAAATAATTTTTTCCCCTTTAAGCAGGTAATAAAAGATTCAAACTGATACAACAAAAGGAACATATCAATGAACCCTAAAACTATAAAGAGTTTCATACAAATCATTAACAAGTACCACAAACAAAGAAACAGTTAACGCTGAGACTACCGAGAATCGTGATAATGATGGAGAGGAAGTTATCATGACGGAAACCCAGTTTAATTCGACGGTTGCTGATTAAGTCTCCAAGGTTCTAGAAGCCACGTTGCCTAGAGGATGTTGTGGCATGTATGTTTCCGGTAAACAACGTTTATGCTAAGGTTTTATTTGACACAGGTGCAAATAAGAGTTTTGTGCCAACTTCCTTTGGTAACTACCTAGGAAAAGAACCTGTAGTACTAGATCTTGCTTCTGAGGTAGAAACCGCAATAGAGGAAGTGATGTGATAACAGTAGTATACAAGGATTGCTTGCTTAATTTAAATGGTGTTGAGTTTCCAACTGATGTTATGCGTATGAACTTGTGTGGTTATGATGTAGTCATAGGAATGGACTGGTTAACTTATAATCGAGCCCAAGTTGATTGTGAGAAAAAGTTGGTTAGGGTATGTAAGTCAGATGGTGAAACATTAGTGGTTAAGGGAGATGGCATCAGAGGTAATATCCGAATAATATCTGCAATTAAGGCTAGTAAATGTTTATGAGAGGTTGTGAGGCTTTTATAGTCTATGCTTTAGATGCTAAGCTCGAAAAACAGATATCGGATATCCCAGTCGTGTGTGATTACCCTGATGTGTTTCCTGAAGACTTACCTGGACTCCCTCCCAACTGAAAAATCGAATTTCGAATCAATTTAATACCTGAAGCAAGGCCGATTGCAAATGCTCCTTATCGTTTGGCGCCCTCCGAATTGCAAGAGCTAATGAAGCAAGTCCAAGAGTTGCTCGACTTAGGCTTCATTAGACCGAGTTCATCCCCATGGGGTGCACCAGTATTGTTTGTGAATTTTGGAAGAGAGAAGTTCAATTTCTCGGGCATGTGATAAATGAAGATGGTGTTCAAGTAGATCCAACTAAGATAGAGGCTATAATGAAATGGGAAGTCCCGAAGACTTCGATGGAAATTAGAAGCTTCCTAGGCTTAGCCGGATACTACCGAAGATTTATCAAAGACTTCTCCAAGATTGCTACGCCAATGACTGCATTAACGCGGAAGAAGGCCGAGTTCAAATGCGGACCCGAGTAAGAGGAAGCCTTTAGTGTCTTGAAGAAGAAGATTTGTAGCGCGCCAATCCTTTCACTACCCGAGGTATTGAGGATTTTGTGGTATGTTGTTATTCCTCACTTAATGGTCTTGGTTGCATGTTGATGCAACGAGAGAAAGTCATTTCCTATGCATCACGACAACTAAGCGTTCATGAGAAACGTTACACCACACATGATTTGGAATTAGGTGCCATAGAGTTTGCCTTGAAGACGTGGCGACACTATCTTTATGGCACTAAATTCGTGATATATTCTGATCACAAAAGCCTCCAACACCTTTTTGATCAGAAGGAGCTAAATATGAGGCAACGTAGATGGATGGAATTGCTTACTGATTACGATTGTGAGATCAAATACCACCCTAGCAAGGCCAATGTGGTAGCATATGCCCTGAGTCGGAAGGAGAGGGTTAAACCCATAAGAGTAAGAGGTTTGCTGATCGTTGTAACGATTGATTGGAAGGATCAGATCGTTGAAGCTCAAACAAATGCTTTAAAGGAAGAAAGCATCAAGAAGGAGTGAATGGTGGGAAAGGAAGGTTTGTTGACAAAAGGGAAGGATGAGATTCTAAGGTTTGGATCAAGAATTTGGATTCCAAAGTTTGGAGGTATCCAGGACAAAATTCTTGATGAAACCCACAAGTCTAAGTACTCGATTCATCCTGGAACAGATAAGATGTTCAAAAGCTTGAAAGAGCATTATTGGTGGCCTAACATGAAGAGATCACTTGCACAGTATGTGCAAAGGTGCTTGACTTGTTTACAAGTTAAGATTGAGCATCAGAAACCAGCAGGTCTGTTACAACAGATAGAATTACCAGTTTAGAAGTGAGAAAGAATAACGATGGATTATGTCACGAAGCTCCCAAGAACTCGTGCAGGGCATAATGCCATATGGTGATTGTGGATCGATTGACCAAGTCGTCCCATTTCATACCATATAACGAGAGCTATTCGATCACCTGAGAAGATGGAGAAATTGTATATCAAGGAGATTGTGAGTAGACATGGCGTGCCACTTTCGATCATCTCTAACAGAGATAGTCGATTCACGTTAAGGTTTTGGGAAAGTTTGCAAAACGATCTAGGAACCAGATTGAATTTGAGCATGGCATTTCATCCTTAAACCAATGGGCAGAGTGAGCGTACTATCCAAACCCTCGAGGATATGTTGCAAAACGATCTAGTACGGAGATGATGCTAGAAACAACTGATAAAATCCAATAGATTAGGCAAAGGCTGAAAGCTGCCCAGGATAGGCAGAAAAGTTACGCTGGCGTGCATAGAGGGCCTTTAGAATTCAAAATCAGAGATTACGTGATGTTGAAAGTATCTCCATGGAAAGGAGTGGTGAGGTTTATCAAACGGGGAAAATTAGCCCCGAGGTACATTGGTCCATTTAAGATTATTGCGAGAGTTGGGAAAGTTGTTTATAAGGTTGAGTTACCGGAAACCTTGAAGGGTGTGCACGATATATTTCACGTGTCAAACTTAAGGAAATGTTTGGCAAATCTGAATCAAGCTATACCTCTCGAAGATGTTCAAGTAAGCGAGAAGCTATCTTTTACAGAGAGACCGGTAAAGATTCTTAATACACAGAAAGGAAATTGAGAATGAAAAGGATCAGTTGGTGTTGGTCCAATGGGAAGGACAAAGAGGACCTGAAAAGACTTTGGAATTGTCTAGTGAGATGAAAGCCAAATATCCTCAGTTATTTTTGTAACACTCGAATTTCAAGGACGAAATTCTTTTAAGGAGGGGAGAAATGTAAAACCCTAATTTCGACGAATGGATATGTCGAAAATGGGCGGGTGTTAGAGGACTGAAAATGGAGAACGTGGGCGAAAACGGAACTCAAATCGGAGTTATAACAAAGCGGGAAATGCGAAAACATCCGAGGAGAGCCCGAAAACTTCTTTTCAGCATATCTCGACTTAGAAAAAGAGTTACAGAGCCCATAATATATTAATTCCGCGTGTTTCGACGAGAGGAATCTAAATATGTGGTCTACGCGAACCGTGCATCATAGGGTATACCCCTGCGCGTATCGCTTACCAGCTGTCGGGTGGAAAACAGCTGGCTGGCACTCTCCTCTTATGCGATACGTGCAGAGGAGCATGCTATGCTGCGCGTAGTTCCTAGCATGGCCCTGATCAGCTATAAAAGGCGGTGCAACCCCCATCACTTGTTGCTCATTCCCTTTCTCTCTCTAGAACGTTTTAGAGAGAGAAAACCCCTAGTTTTCTTGCGGAATCGCGCCTCGTGTGCAGTACCCTGCGTCGGAGCGTTCCTTCGAGTCTCGGGCGCGTGTAGAACGCTTGGCGTGCGTCGAAGTTCTGCCCGAGTGAAGAACGGTGGTCATCAAGGTGTTGCGCGATTGAAGATCGGTGATCGACGAGGTAAATGGTCTTTCATTCTAGATTAGTTTAGGATGGGAATCGGGTTAAGAACCCGATGGGAATGCGGGTGAAGGTACTCGCATAGCACGAGGAACGTGCTGGGAAAAATAGTTGCGGGATTAAACACCCGCAACTAACTGGTAGATTACCCAGGGAGGGTGCGGGTTGAATATCCGTACCCTGGGGATATGATATCCGTTGTGAACGGGTAGCATATCTTCGTAGGATATGTTTGGATTCCTGAGGTCCGGGATTTGGAAGGCGTTGGCGGTATCGACCCTTATTTGGTCGTAGGGTTTGTTAGTTGAGCCCTAAGGCTTATATAGTCTAGGAATCGTTATTTATAACGTTGTGATATCGCGTTATAGGTGGATTATAGCTATTGAGGTTGATTGTCGGTGTAGCTATTTGTGTTGATGGTGAAGATAGTCATTTGGATTGATTGTCAAGATTAGATCAAGGAACGAAGCTAGTTGTGAGCTAGTTGTGATCTCGTTGAGGTGAGTTCATACACCCAAACTCTTGTGTAACTGTTTTGGTTTTGAAATGATTACAAAACTGGATGTGATGCTTAAACCTGTTTTGGTTCGAAATGATTGTGAGTTTTTGTATAAACTCTTTTGGATTGGTTGTTTTCTTAAACTATTGTTTTTGAACGGTTGGCTAGCATTTTACGGTAAATATCAAGCAATACCACTCCAGATTATACGTGTGCCGCGGGTAAACTTAGAAGGGTATATTCATATATTCTGCTCCAGGGCAGACATGCCAGACAGAGTTGTTGAGGGGTTTATTCGTATTGTTTGTGTATATTTATCTTATGATGCTAGTATGTTTATGAAATGCTTGTAAGTGATGGAGTTAGTCGTAACTCTTTGATCAATGGAGCTTGGTAACTCGTTGATTAAGGTTCTTACTGTAACAATCCCGGTTTTTGGGCCCGGAAATTTTAAAAAAAAAAAAAAACCATTGGGCTTGGCCCAACCCATATTGGGCTCAGGCCCAACTTAAATTATGGGCTTGGCCCATGTAAATTTACGATAAGTACCGTTGACGAAACCCGTCATATTAAATACCCGGATACGCGTAGAAATTTATTTTTACTTCCATGAGTTAGATAGGCATTTCCCCACTAATATATTTCGCATTACCAATTGTTAGGATATATAATTAAATTACACTTATAACCTATACTAGGCAACAAAATAATAAAATATCAATTCTATGAAGTAAATAACCACTACACAACCTTGTACACATATAAATATATACATGCATACGTAAATATACATGCATACATGTATATATATATTAACAAATCCATCAAATAAACACCCACAGATATATACAATTGCACATACAACCAACACACTATATTTACCACCATACAACCAATATTACTTACAATACATAACAAACACTCACATACATATATATATATATATATATATATATATATATATATATATATTTATATAAAACTACAACTAAACTTAACAATCTAATTCACCAACATTTTATAAATATTACTACAATTTATAAAATACAACACAACTAACTAATTAAAATACACAAACTAATTAATAAATAAAATACTTACACCCTATTAACCCATTGTCCCCTACCTCACCCAACATCACCACCCTACATGGCCAATGCATGGCAATAAACCCAATCCCCCTTTGCTTAACCAACACACCAAGAATCTTTCACTTACCAATGTCATGATGTGACCACACACTCCCTTCTCCCTCCCTTCCTCTTCTTCCTTCGGCTGAAAACTAAGCCACACACACACACAAACTCATTTTATTTCTACAACACAATCTCTCATAACTCACAAAAACTCTCTCAAGCTTTTCTCTCAAAAACCAAGTATTCTCCACCTCAAGAACTCGAAACACAGCAGCAACAATACTCTAAGGTCCACCAACATCATCAAACAGAAGCCAAGAGGAGCCACGGGTCCGAAGAAACAACAACCGAGCAAACCGAAGCAAAAACCGTTCGACCCACGAAGAAGCAACGTGAGACAAGCCCACGTCCAGCCCTATTCCAATCAAGTTCTAGCCTCCCACGAGACCCTCATAGCACCCAAAGTGCACCCCCACTCACTCCCAACCTCAAGGTAATGGGAAAACACCTTAAAATGCACTATACGTGCACAAAACATTCATTTTTACACACAAAGAATACCAACACTTCCCATATAATTTTGAACACCTTCAAACTCATATTTTTCAGTAACAAAAGTATTAAAAACCATAAAACCATTTTCTAAATAAAAATATACAAGTTTGACCAAAATAGTCAAACTATACACTTTGTTTTGAGAAAAACAACAACACCCAACTAATAACCTTGAAAACATGATTTTATATTTTCTGGAGCTTCTTTATAATAAATATGGTTACAAAATAAATTTCATGATTTTTGGAGTTGTACATTATTTATTATGCATTTTTGAATATTAAAAATGCATAAATTCACTAATATTCATAAAACGTATAGGGAGTACAAAAATACAAAAAATTTGTTATCTTACTGTTATAAATATGTGTATAGGTAAATATGACTGAATATGATTGATTGTTGATGGGTGAACATAAAAATCAAACAATAACCGAAGCTAAAACGTACAATACAACGAAAATATCAAAAATGTAAAAATACCAAATTTTTATTATCTCAGTAGCTTAAATATTTTAAATATAAGTTAGAAAATAAATTTCCTAATTGTTCTAAAAAGAATGTAATTACTACGAATTTTTGAATGTTTAATAGGATTAAAATACAAAAATTGGTATAAAATAATTAAGGACACTTAGGGCGAAACTTACAGAACTTAAACTCATATATGGGTATAAAATAACTATTTTAAGACCTAAAATGTTACCAAGGACCTTCTAAGCGTAAAACGTAATCTTAACCGAACCGAACGCGTTAAAAGCACGAAACCTAAAGAAACAAGAAAAACCTAGTATTTTATGAGTCCAGAGGCTTTTATTTATTAAAACTAAGTATCTCAACAAGTTTCATAATTTTTATAAGCCTAACCTATTTATTATGAATTTTTGAATATAAAAGATTAAGTAAATGGTAAAAAGCACAAAAATTAGAAAAATACCTTTTAATCTAAAATATCACTTTTTATAAAGTATATTTGACACAATGAAGTATTTTAAAGAATAAAAATGTTTAAAAGGATGTTTCGTAAGTAAATCGTTCATACGTCGGTTACATACGCGTTAAAATACGAAAACGAACAACGAACCATAAAACTCAACTTTTGGACTAAAAAGCACTTAGTTACTGATTAAATAAGTAATAACAAAAATTTAAACAATTTAGGAAGTACTAATTATTTTATACAAATTATTTAAGTTTAAAAACCCGTAAACCGACAACTACTAAAATAATTTGTAGAAAATAATTGAAACACCTAAAAACCATGAAACACCATATATTACAGTAACTAAGACCCCTTTAACTTAATATAGGAGCCCAATATCAAAATAAGCTCAAAAATCTAAATCATAACCCGACACGTAGCGATTCACCGCAACCGGAGAAACCGGTAAACTCGAAATCTACCCCGAACTTCATAAACACTTTAAAACCAGTAGGTTAACCTTAAAATATGTATAAGACCAATACACATCACTAACACAACTATATATGGGAAGTTATAACCAAAAACCTAACTTTAGGGCTAAAAGTGTCAATATAACAAAGTCAAGGGACCAAAAGCGACAACACTTAAACTTTCTGATTTTTATAAAGAATAAGGTAAATACCTACTTGAATAAACTGAAACAATATGGATTTAAGTGTGAGAATGAGAATAAACCAACGAGAACACTAAAACGACTATATAACCGAAAGACGAACGCACCCGTAATAGAAAGCGTGCAGACTTATATATTTTAGAATCTAACTTGACTAAACTAAACATAGGAAGCCTTCTAGGAGGTAGGACTCTCACGCCAACGGTACTTTAGAAACTTTGAGCAAGCTACAGGTGAGTTCATGAACCCCCTTTTTACGTAATACTTTCGGGGCTGATACATACCTACTAAACTTTATTTATTCAAACTCTTTTTACATTATGTTGTGGTGTAACACATCTGCTACTTGTCCCCGAACGTTGGTACAACTTTCGGTAGCCATTAACTTCTTGCAGGAGCCCTTTGATATGTGAATAGTACTATTTGGGAATCCCCCACGTACAGTGGCATACCCCCCACTGAGGTTGAAAACCGTTACGCCACATGTTCATTGATACGTCGGTGCTTAGCAGAGCACGTTAGCCCACTTTGGGTTAGGGGACTATTATTTATTGTATTCGGGTTGGGTATAATCCGAACAGGTTTGGCTACATATATTGTCGACCCTACACCATAAAATATAATGTTTTGGTGTCATAACTTTTATTAAACCATGAGCTCACCAACTTTATGTCGACGCATTTTTGGGTATGTATTTTTCAGGTATTTAGATGATTTATCTATTGAAGTATGCAGTTAGACAACACCTAGTTGATAGCCTTAGAAGACCCTGACTAGAAGAAACACGCAAGGATTATAGACAAACTATAGACGAAGACTACTTGGCAATAGTATACCAAATGGCTTCACTGCTTTTGTTAAAGATTACCTTTGTACCCTTTGATTTATACTTAGAATATAATAATATTTCGTGTAAACCTATGGCCCACTATTAATGCATACATAGTTTCCGCTGTGTTTTCTTGGATATTCAATCGTCATGGCCCACCCCCTTGGTCGGGGTGTGACACTTACAAGTATTTGGTTGAATGTTTTGAAATATTTTGTAAAAATGTTTTATTATGAACTCACCAGCGTAAGCTGACCCTTTCTTTTAAAACATTTTGGCACACATCCTAGGTGTCGTGTGATGCAGGAAAGCATTGTTGAGGCTAGAGCAGGTAGAGGGCTTGCGAACGCTCTGGACCTAGAATAGTTGCTAGCTTTGGTAACAAATAATCATTTGTCGTTTTGAGAACTATGTAATTGTTGTATTGAAATTTAATTTATGAACAACTTTAATTTTTAAAATGTGTGTGTATGTATGCTGTTGTTCCGCTGCGTTGCTCCTGATATCCATTCGTCACGCGTGATACCCCCGGGCACCACCTACCATCTCCTGGGACCGTCCGCCCCCCGCGTGGGGGTTGTGATAATATATATATATATATATATATATATATATATATATATATATATATATATATATATATATATCTATATGTGTGTGGGGTGAAGTGTATGCATGGGTTGCACAATCAGTAGGTGTGTGTATGTATATAGTATAGTACAGCAGTAGGTGATGGTATTCTGATTTTTCTCTATGTGTTTCGGGTTTTCGTTCAGGTTCGTTTCGGGATTGGCGGTTGGATTGTGTAAGATGCGTTAATAGTAGCAATAGCATGTGTACTATTGTGTGTATGTGAGTATTATGATCAATAAGAATATGCATGTTTTGATGTATATATAGGCCGCTTGTGTATGTATGAGTATGATCATGTATAGTTCTGTAAGTATAGAATGATATGTATAGATGATGTATGTATGTAGAAGCAGCAGATTCATGCATGTGTATATATGTTTTATAAGGAAATCGATATGGCGTGCGTATTTATATAGTGAAACCAGTATGTGTGTAAACAAAGAAGTAGTAACAATATGTATGTATGTGGTCTTAGTATGACTTAACATGTTGATCATATGCGTAATCAGTTATGTATGTAAGTATGTTTTGAAATCAATGGCTAGGATATGTATAAATTGCTGTATGAAAATGGTAGATATTTGTATGCATGTGTGATATAACGGTGTAGATAAGACAACAACAGCAGTATGTGGTTTTGTTAGTGTGTATATATCACATGTTTGTGTGGTTTTCTTAGTGTGTATATATAACATGTTTGTGTAGTCGTATGTGTATGTACATATGTACGAATGAGTATTTTGTGGATGGATTGTGTCACACCCTCAAAATCCACTAACGGAGTTTTACCGTTAAGTGTGTGACAAACCAGGATCTTAGTCATTAGTTACACCAAACGACACTATATGAATTCAAAACATACGTGTTTCATTAAATGAGATTTAATACAGAGTTGACGTTTAAAAATTTGCGGAAGCGTAATCGAAAGGTAAAGCCAAAATATTTACATGAAAACTAAATGCGCAAAACACGCGCACAAAAGGAGAAACACGGTTTAAATAGTTGTTAAACACAAAACATGGTTTGTAATGCAATAATATGTTTAAATGAAAAGCCGTGACTCCATGCCATGTCCTAAGTGCGTGGTACCTCAGTGACCTGTAAAAGTAAAAGTCTAACAAGTGTCAACACGACGGTTGGTGAGTTCACATAGTAAGTATGAAATCAAGTATGTTCAGTTGCAAGTAGAAATATAAATTAAGTATGTCATTGTAGGTAGCTAGTCTACAGCACATGTCCTTAGAGGCGTATGTATCTGACCGAAGCTGACGTATGTACACATTAAGTGCATTTTGCCCGTTCGCACATCCCAGCAGGATGCACTGTAAGTATGTTAGGTCATTCAACACCCGTTCGACAGGTCCTTCTGTCGTGCTAGCGCGACTAGCCCGGGTGGGGTTTGTCAAACCCAGTAGTACTACTCAAAATTTCCCCGCTATTTCACAAATACTAACGGTCAACTAGGTATCCATGAGGTCTTTCATGAACAAAATAAAAGTTGCTCTAATCCAGACATGCGACATACAAAATTTGTAAATCCGTAAATGTAATCGTTCGTGTTCTCAGCCCATAAAAGGGTGAAACAGTAAAAGTACAGTTTAGTGAACTCACCTTGGAAGCGCACAGCAAGTAAATTATCAGAATGCAACAAAAGGCCTAGATCGCATTACGACCTGTTTTAAATAATTACTTACTAATCATTAACCAAGGGTATGCAATTAGTATATATATATTTATATATAAATATATAAAATGGTTTTCGCTTGGGCTTCGAGTGTTTGGTTCGGTTTCCATATAGTACTAGTACACCACATATTAGGCATGTCATGATTATATATTTACCTCCATGTTGCTATTCACATTTACAACACAACATCATCATGATCAATACATTTCTTATGCATACATATGATATTTTGATCAATACATGAAACATACAATGCACACATACCTATTGTTCATACGCACATTCATACATGATGTTTCACACGCACACATATTGCCTCCATACATACATATCCATTACATACAACACTCGCAACCATACATTTTGATCTCATTCATTTTTATCCCATGCATATATACATACTGGTCGCATATACATACTTACAATTAATGATGCTACTTTATTACCAGAACATACATACATATATTCATACATATATTCATTTAGTTGCTGCTGCTACTATTCAATACATGCACACACATATACGATATACAATTATGCATGCTTTCATCTCCTATTGATCTTCTATTTCTACACACACATTTGCATCACTACTACAATACACCTACACATATTACTCTCAAAATATATGTTGCATCATTACACATCCATACTTGTATGATTACCACACATTTATACACACAAAATACGTACACTTACACTACCTATACGAACGGTTGTACAAACATATATTTCACATATACATGGTGTTGTTTTACATATATCAAATCGTACGCATACCGCTGCTACAATACAAACTGCATACATAACCTGCTATCACACATACCAACATATACATACATACAACCGATGCCTACACATAGAGTTTTACTACTATCATACATATTCACATACATGATTCTGTACCTATATATATTCATATCACATGTTGCGGTTTCTGTTATACCTACAGTTCCATCATCCATCCATACATACATACATACATACATACATACATACATACATACATACATACATACATACATACATACACAATCTTGCATGCCCATACAGCCATATACAGCTGCTACTGCTGTAAATTAACACATACATACAATAAATACAAACTCAGTTTTTAATCAATTGTGCATACAATTTTAACCCACTGAGACTCGACCAAACGCTACATCACATTCACGCGCACATCCCATACATGTATACGAACAAGCAGAAAATTGAAATGAATCCAACCCGTAGCCCGAAACCGAAACCGTAATCGAACCCAAATTGCAGCCCGTAACGAAACCGAACTAAACCCAAAACGAAAACTGTTGGATTAACGGGTTAATAAGATGATTGCTTACCGATATGCCAAAAAAAAAAGAACAGCAAAAGCGATCGGAGCTGGGTCTGCAGCCGCTGCTTCTTCTATTTACCAATCCGACGATGGGGGGGTGGAGCGAGGAGGCAGTTGTGGTGTCTAGATAGTCCGATTAAGAAGAAGAAAATGAGAGAGTGAGAGAGATGTAAGCGGCTGCTGTGAACGAGGCAAGAGCAAAAGAGACCAGAGGATGATGTTGTGTGTGTTTGTCGATGTATGTTCGAACAGGGAGATAACAGAGGAGAGGAAGGAGGCGGGTGAGGAAGGAGGGTGGTGGGGGTTTAGGGTTGGGTTAATATATATTAATTTACACTTTTGGTCCTTTAACATTTGGAGATTATTTAAATCGGTTTTAAAGTTTATAAAATAGTTTAATAAATTACAAAACAACCCCAAACTTTTAAAGAACTTAACGAAGCTTAACGAGAGTAGGTTAACGATGTTCACCTGAAATTACGGGTTGTCACATCATCCCCTTGTTGAAGGGATTTTCGTCCCGAAAATTGGATACGGTTAAAATAGGTCTGAGAATGAAAGAATTTAGAATTTAGAGTTTAGAGTTCCGAGTTGTCACATCCATGTTCCCGAACACATGTCAGTCACACAACATATAAATTCACTAAATTTATATTTATCTAGTTGTTTGGGATTATTATTTTATTAGTTTGCCAACATTCGTGTATTAATTCACGTAATCTGGTAATTCCTTGGGTTGCCGTTACATGTAACTGTTTGTGTAACAAGTAGCACGTTTAATTCAACTAATAAAATGTCGAGTATAATTTCATTAACTGAAATAGCGGGATTTAGTTAATGGAGTTAATCTGAAACTCTAAGGTGTCACATCATCCCCTTGTTGAAAGAATTTTCGTCCCGAAAATTTAACCAATAGTATTAGCATTAGACGTTGTCATTTGAAATAATTAAAGATGCTTTTACGTTATTTGATTTTTCACACTACTACGTAACTCTGGTCCATGCTTCTAAGTTCTAGCAAACTTCGACTATAGTGATCTTACAGTGTTTGAGTATTCTGAATTCTTTGCCTAATATTTCAACTGATTTCCATGAAACGTTGTTGTTCATCAATTGGGACGACGAGTGTTCCATTACGTAAGAGCTTGATTAGGTTGAAGACATCAAATGTTGTGTAACATGTTTATACTTAAAAACTAATCCAGTCAATGATCTAGAAGGCCAATACCCTAGGGTTTGAAATGGTCTAATGTATTATGGTTTTGATGGAATTCCAGAGTTTTTGGATGGGATTTACAAATAGCGATTTCTATACTGTATATTTCGAGGATTTAGGTTAATGAGTTCCACGTTGTTATTAGCTACCCGAGGACCGAGTACTAACAGAAGGGTTCATTTATTGGTATAGATTGATAAACTAAGACAACTTGTGTACAAAGTAAACCGTGTGTAGGTACTTAACTTCATTAAAGAAGCGTTGTCAAAACACGGTCTCAAGGATGTCATGGACCTTCTAAACACAGATGAGGAATGAGTTTTGATACTATCAATATGTTCGGACGTACGTGAATTAAACAAGAATGATCAAGGAACTTAATAAGTATTCATGATTCGTTGTGGTCGAGGGAGAAAAAAAAATGGTTGGATGATGTAGGGTAGAATGTTATTAATGTTTGCTTACTGAAGTAGTATAAAAATGAAAGTGTCTATGTTACTTGAGGTGTTCCTAATCCTTAGGATTACAATCGATTTTCTCTTTGATGGAATCTGAGTTTTACGGTTAGAAGTGTGCCCGAGGGCATATGATACGCCAAGCATTTTCTCACAGAGAAGGTTTTCAAGAATGTTATCTTAGACTCCACCATACATTTGTTTCCATAGTCGTTACAATCACAATACCTCAGTATTTCGTTCCACTTCCTGCGTATGATCACAGTTTCATGCTGGTCATCTCATTACAAAGTTCTTAATTTGTTGTTTAGTGTTTTAACCTAGATAGTTTCATGGTTGTGTCACTGTGTTATCAAGCTCTTGTTGTTACGTGATTTCCGTTGTATCTTTAGATTTTAATTTCTACACAATTAGCCGAATACAGATGTTCTTATGGCCACATAGTTTAATTGAACTCCAGGGTAGTGTTTACGAGGGTGTGAGGAAGTATACGATAAACAAACCATTTTCTCATAGAGGTAGGTTCCATGAGATTCATAAGCCGACATTAGATGGGGATTTGATTCTGATATTCTTTATGGAGATATAGTTTTAGTCCAGTTCATTGTTTGGGGTTTTAGCTTCCTAACATACTAGGTAAGGGTTCCAGTATCAAATAGAAATATTCTAGCTGTGATTTTTATAACGGGATTCATCATACGGTAGCATTTAGATTCACCTTTTGAGGATATAGAAAACGATGAGGTATAACAGTCCGATTTAAAGTCTAGGGTTCCAAGTTCATTAACGGATTAGAAAGGATCTCATGTTATATCATTACATGTGTCGGGTGGCTTCAGTATCATCATAGCTTATATGGCTTCCTCTACTCGGACCTTCACACCTTAGAATAGCTAGGTTAAAGTTTCTTGCATGACGGCTAAAACACTTTTTATTAAGGGAGCTAATTAAGTTTAATATGGAAATTGCTGGATGATAGAGCTTCTACAAAGATACGTCAGCGCGTCCAAAGTGCCAAAGGATAATCAAAGTATCAATATTATGTTTCCTTGGCAATTACAGAGGTATACCGGGAATGAAACAAAATAGAAAGTGGTTACCTTAGACCATAATGAGTAAAGCTCCCTCGGAACATCAACTGGTAGGGTTGGTTTATTGTTGACGGTGGTAATCATCACCAGAATTCTTAGAGTCGTGAAATGTATTCAAAATCAGGATTTATATGTGTGAGTCAGTCATGAAACGTTTGGTTTTTGTTGTTATCGTGAATAAAGGATATATGAAAGTTATAATTTATCTGAGTACATAGTAGGTTACCCTATAAGTGATAGATCAAACAACTTTATAAGAAATTACGTGTTTTTATATTAGAGTTTCCCAGGTTAATTATTGGTTGGTTTCAGGTCCACATCCAACGTATCGTTAGTGTTTATATATAGGGTGTACCGCAGCTAACCCACCACACCACAAGCACCTTGAAGGCGTACCTGTCACCTACTAACATTCTTGCCTTCCTTACTAAGTCGTTCAAAGGGTTGGGGAAAGGAATATATGTTAAGGGAAGCGGTAACGTTATAATGTATATTGTACCATCAAATATTATTAAAATTTTATGTGAGTCGAATGTGGATTATCACTGTCTCGGGACATTGTCAATGCTTAACTTGGTTCTGTTACGCGAATGATCGTGTATGGGAGTTTGAATATATATTAAGATTGCTAGAGTGTAGATAATGTTTTAAGGTTAAATGTTCTTGAGAAAAGAGAAAAGAAAGAAAATAAAAAAAAAATAAAAATAAAAATTGACCCCAAACGTGTTTTACAACAGTGGGGATGTAGATTGGGTGTGAGAATCAACATTTACAAAAGTGTTGGATCAAGGCGAGTAATCCAACTAGATCGAGACGCATACATGCCACATGTGTGGTTCGTTGGTGCATCGTTAGTAGTAGAAATAAAATAAGTCAGAATTATTTTGGGTAACTTATTATCAGAAACAACTTGAAGTTCTGTTTATCTTGAAGAATTGAGAAACGAATTTGAGTATAGGGTACGATTAGGTGAAGTACTTTTAGAACGAACCTGGTATGTTATGAGGTTTTTTTTTTTACATGAATGTTTAAGCGATAAGGATTTATTCACGAGTGACCTCGAATGAGAAATATTACGTGGTTGTTTATCATACCAACAAGAGTATGTATATATGTGTATATATATATATATATATTTTTCGAATCAGTTGTTAGCTTTAAGAGGTTCCTCCATGGAATCCTAAAAATTTTATAGGGTTTGTTTAACGTTCATTTGCAGATCCAATTATGTTAAGATGTTACCGACTGTTGGCAAGAGGTCATAGTACACCGACCATAAAATAAAGTGTCTCATTATGTATTATAAGGTTGTGTCTTCAGTGAGGTAAATATTTCAACTGGTGAATTCAGATTGATTATGTGTGGAATGAGTCATATCATTAAGAGACAAATGTAGTAGCAAAACTTTATCAGGCTTTTCGACATAGATCTTTGTTCTTATTTGTGTGTCACCAAAGAAAGATTTAATTATCTTTAATTTAGGTGTTTAAGGTAAAATGTATGTAGTTTAAAGATAAACTTATCATATGCCATCGAAGGTTGTATTGTAATTGTATACCATCCGTATATGGATTTTATAGGTTCAGTCAAGGATAGACTTGATATCGGTGCGTTATTTAGAGATGGATGTTTGTTTCAGATGAATTTGTATTGATTGATTCATCATTGTTGTGTGTCTTTTTGGGTATCACCCACATGGCGGATTTTGCCCGGATCATCATGTACCTGTAAATTCACCATTACGTTGCGCACCCGTAATCGTCAATTTACCTTACATGACCACCCAAGTTTGTCTCTCATCGGGTACATTAATCTTACGTTTTATTATGTTCTTTAATTTACAATCATCCGCATGGTTTTGCTATCCCATGTTAAGTATTGAATGTGTATAAGTGTATGATAAATCTATAGGTAGGAGGCAACTATACTAGATATATAGAACACTAACAGACTATCAATGTGATGTATCAATGAGTCGCATGTATCAGGTATGGTGTAAGTTCATACTAAATGTGACACTACTAGTCTAAACACAATCTGAGTGTACAAGGTGCATAAGCAGCGGTAATACCAAATCAAGTAGATAGCACATTGTGGATCACACCATAAGTGACATGTTACAACTAACAATATGTCTCATATTAAAGGACATGTTATAGCATACGAATGTGTCATATAATAAATGACGTGTATTAGCACATAGTAGGTCGCATAACTAACAAGTCAAGACCTCTGTATGAATGAGTTTCTGGACAAAAATCCATTACTGTTGTTCATGTACCTCTGTACCTTAAGCATCGGTCACTGCCGGTTAGTTGCCATAATGAGGTAGATAAAATTCAAAAGTGAATTGTTTAGGCTTCATACGAAACCAGTTTATTGCCATAATATTGTAAGTTTCAAGTTATAATGAATGGTAAACTTATCCCAGCTAAAGCCCCTAAAAAAAATTTGGCCTAAAAAGCGGGATACCTTTTGAATAAAGTCGTCATCAAACATTTCTCATGCATATTTCAGTGAACAATTCAGAAACTAGTAGATACACACCTAGTTAAGTTCCACTAGCAGAGCAAGTTACAAAAAAAAATTATTTTTTGCCCTAAAGTGTCACAATCTGTCACATATACAAGTTGGTCACGTCATGTAATGCTAGTGTAAGCGTGTGTATGTGTAAATAACATGTATATAGGTCATCAGTAAATTCACATAGGTGCAACTAATGTAGTGTACAGTTATAGTCTAGAATGCAATGCAATGCAAACCTAGTTCGCTATAACCAATGGCTCTGATACCAATCTATCACACCCTCAAAATCCACTAACGGAGTTTTACCGTTAAGTGTGTGACAAACCAGGATCTCAGCCATTAGTTACACCAAACGACACTATATGAATTCAAAACATACGTGTTTCATTAAATGAAATTTAATACAGAGTTGACGTTTGAAAATTTGCGGAAGCGTAATCGAAAGGTAAAGTCAAAATATTTACATGAAAACTAAATGCGCAAAACACGCACACAAAAGGAGAAGCACGGTTTAAATAGTTGTTAAACACAAAACATGGTTTGTAATGCAATAAAATGTTTAAATGAAAATCCGTGACTCACATAGTAAGTATGAAATCAAGTATGTTCAGTTGCAAGCAGAAATATAAATTAAGTATGTCATTGTAGGTAGCTAGTCTACAGCACATGTCCTTAGAGGCGTATGTATCTGACCGAAGCTGACATATGTACAAATTAAGTGCATTTTGCCCGTTCGCACATCCCAGCAGGATGCACTGTAAGTATGTTAGGTCATTCAACACCCGTTCGACAGGTCCTTCTGTCGTGCTAGCGCGACTAGCCCGGGTGGGGTTTGTCAAACCCAGTATATATACATACTGGTCGCATATACATACCTATAATTAATGATGCTACTTTATTACCAGAACATACATACATATATTCATACATATATTCATTAAGTTTCTGCTGCTACTATTCAATACATGCACACACATATACGATATACAATTATGCATGCTTTCATCTCCTATTGATCTTCTATTTCTACACACACATTTGCATCACTACTACAATACACCTACACATATTACTCTCAAAATATATGTTGCATCATTACACATCCATACTTGTATGATTACCACACATTTATACACACAGAATACGTACACTTACACTACCTATACGAACGGTTGTACAAACATATATTTCACATATACATGGTGTTGTTTTACATATATCAAATCGTACGCATACCGCTGCTACAATACAAACTGCATACATAACCTGCTATCACACATACCAACATATACATACATACAACCGATGCCTACACATAGAGTTTTACTACTATCATACATATTCACATACATGATTCTGTACCTATATTTATTCATATCACATGTTGCGGTTTCTGTTATACCTACAGTTCCATCATCCATCCATACATACATACATACATACACAATCTCGCATGCCCATACAGCCATATACAGCTGCTACTGCTGTAAATTAACACATACATACAATAAATACAAACTCAGTTTTTAATCAATTGTGCATACAATTTTAACCCACTGAGACTCGACCAAACGCTACATCACATTCACGCGCACATCCCATACATGTATACGAACAAGCAGAAAATTGAAATGAATCCAACCCGTAGCCCGAAACCGAAACCGTAATCGAACCCAAATTGCAGCCCGTAACGAAACCGAACTAAACCCAAAACGAAAACTGTTGGATTAACGGGTTAATAAGATGATTGCTTACCGATATGCCAAAAAAAAAAGAACAACAAAAGCGATCGGAGCTGGGTCTGCAGCCGCTGCTTCTTCTATTTACCAATCCGACGGTGGGGGGGGGGGGGGTGGAGCGAGGAGGCAGTTGTGGTGTCTAGATAGTCCGATTAAGAAGAAGAAGATGAGAGAGTGAGAGAGATGTAAGCGGCTGCTGTGAACGAGGCAAGAGCAAAAGAGACCAGAGGATGATGTTGTGTGTGTTTGTCGATGTATGTTCGAACAGGGAGATAATAGAGGAGAGGAAGGAGGCGGGTGAGGAAGGAGGGGTGGGGATTTAGGGTTGGGTTAATATATATTAATTTACACTTTTGGTCCTTTAACATTTGGAGATTATTTAAATCTGTTTTAAAGTTTATAAAATAGTTTAATAAATTACAAAACAACCCCAAACTTTTAAAGAACTTAACGAAGCTTAACGAGAGTAGGTTAACGATGTTCACCTGAAATTACGGGTTGTCACAGATTGGTTACAAAAGGCTAGGAAAAGATGGGATATATATATATATATATATATATATATATATATATATATATATATATATATATATATATATATATATATATATATATATATATATATATATATATATATATATGTGGATCATTGTATGTGCGAATTTGTCGTGATGAATGTGTATACATGTATGCGTGGGATATGTAGTGTAGGTATGGTATGAAATGTATAAATGTTCGGGTATGAGGGGGTGAATGCGGGTATAATTGCATTATGATGCATGCTTGAACAATATGGTATATTATAATTAGAATGTTTAGATATGTAAAAGTAGTTCGTTTCGAGTAAATAAATCGCATCTTGGTAGCATAAGATCCAAGTATGAAAATTATGCGTGTCATGAAATGATGATGTGAGTCGGTTTTGAGTTAATGTTAAGATGCATGAATTACGTTGCATGAGTATGTGTATATATGTGTAAATAAGTTAAGTTCTCTATCATATATATATATATATATATATATGAAAATTTTGTATGTTTTCGAAAATTGATTTTTTGATCAAATTTGTTTTGATCAAATTTGTTTATATGAAAATATTTATGTTTTCGTAAGTTGATTTTTTGGGCAAACTTGTTTTTGGTGTGATTATATAAGTAAATGTTTTGATTTTATGTGAAAATTTTTTATTTTTTCAAAAGTTGATTTTTTTGATCAAATTTATTTTTCGTGTGATTATATATATAAATGTTGTGGTTTTATGTGAGAATTTTAAACTTTTTCGTAAGTTGATTTTTTGATCAAATTTGCTTTTTGTGTGATTAATTATAGGTAAACTTTTGTGGTTTTATGTGAAAATTTGGTTATTTTTTGAAAGTTGATTTTTTGATCAAATTTGTTTTTGGTGTCATTATATAGGTAAATGGTGTGGATTTATGTGAAAATTTTTGGATTTTCAAAAGTTGATTTTTTTAACAATTTTGTTGGTGTTATTATGTGTAAATTTTTGATTTTTTCAAAAGTTGACTTTTTAATCAATTTTTTTGGTGTGATCATATAGGTAAATATTGTGGTTTTATGTGAAAATTTTGATTTTTTCAAAAGTTGATTTTTTTTATCAAATATTTTTTTGTGTAATTATATAGGTAAATGTTGTGGTTTATATGAAAATTTTTGATATTTTCATAAGTTGATTTTTTGGGCAAATTTGTTTTTGTTGAGATTATATAGGTAAATATTTTGATTTTATGTGAAAATTTTTTATTTTTCGCAAAATTGATTTTTTAATGAAAGTTTGGTTTGGTGTGATTAAATATAGGTAAAATACAGTGGTTTTGGGCAAAAATTTGTTAATTTTTTGAAAGTTGCTTTTGTTATCCAATTTGTTTTTGGTGTGATTATATATTACATGTTGTTCTATGTGACAATTTTTTATGTTTTCGAAATTTTATTTTTTGATCAAATTTGTTTTTAGTTTGATTATATAGGTAAATGTTGTGATTGTATGTAAAAAAGTTTTATGTTTTCGAAAGTTAATTTTTTGATGAAAGTTGGGCTTGGTGAGATTAAAAATAGCTAAAATGTTGTGGTTTTATTTGAAAATTTTTAATTTTTTTGAAAGTCGATTTTTTGATAAAATTTATTTTTTGTGTGATTATATACATAAATGTTGTGGTTTTAAGTGAAAATTTTTGGTTTTTTCAAAAGTTGATTTTCTGATCAAATTTGTTTTTGATGTTTTTATATAGGTAAATGTTGTGGTTTATGTGAAAATTTATTATTTTTTCAAAAGTTTATTTTTTGATGAAAGTTTGGTTGGTGTGATTAAATATAAGTAAAATGTTGTAATTTTATGTGAAAATTTGTTGATTTTTTCAAAGGTTGATTTTTTGATCAAATTTGTTTTTGGTGTGATTATATAGGTAATTGTTGTGGTTTTAAATGAAAATTTTTGATGTTTTCGTAAATTGATTTTTTGGTCAAATTTGTTTTTGGTGTGATTATATAAGTAAATGTTGTGGTTTTATTTGAAAATTTTTGATGTTTTCTAAAGTTAATTTTTTAATCAAATTTGTTTTTGGCGTAATTATATAGGTAATGTTATGGTTTCAGGTGAAATTTTTGGATTTTTCAAAAGTTGATTTTTTGATCAAATTTGTTTTTTGTGTGATTAAATATAGGTAAACTGTTGTGGTTTTCTGTGAAAATTTGTTGTCTTTTTGAAACTTGATTTTTTGATCAAATTTGTTTTTGGTGTGATTATATAAGTAAATGTTATGGTTTTATGTGAAAATTTACTATTTTTCAAATGTTGATTTTTTGATCAAATATGTTTTTGGTGTGATTATATAGGTAAATGTTGACGTTTTATATGAAAATTTTTTATGTTTTCGAAAATTGATTTTTTGATCAAATTTGTTTTTAGTGTGATTATAAAGGTAAATGTTGTGGTTTAGATTAAAATATTTATGTTTTCGTAAGATGATTTTTGGGCAAATTTATTTTGGTGTGATTATATAAGTAAATGTTGTTATTTTATGTGAAAATTTTTTATTTTTTCAAAATTTGATTTTTTTGATCAAATTTATTTTTGGTGTGATTATATATATAAATGTTGTGGTTTTATGTGAATATTTTAGACTTTTTCGTAGGTTGATTTTTTGATCAAATTTGTCTTTTGTGTGATTAATTATAGGTAAACTTAAGTGGTTTTATGTGAAAATTTGGTGATTTTTTAAAAGTTGATTTTTTGATCAAATTTGTTTTTGGTGTGATTATATAGGTAAATAGTGTGGTTTTATGTGAAAATTTTTGGTTTTTCAAAAGTTGATTTTTTTTAACAATTTTTTTGGTGTTATTATGTGTAAATTTTTGATTTTTTCAAAAGTTTATTTTTTAATCAACTTTTTTTTTTGTGTGATTATATAGGTAAATGTTGTGGTTTTATGTGAAAATTTTGATATTTTCAATAGTTGATTTTTTTTATCAAATATTTTTTTTGTGTGATTATATAGGTAAATGTTGTGGTTTATATGAAAATTTTTGATATTTTCATAAGTTGATTTTTTGGGCAAATTTGTTTTTGTTGAGATTATATAGGAAAATATTTTGATTTTATGTGAAAATTTTTTATTTTTCGCAAAATTGACTTTTTAATGAAAGTTTGGTTTGGTGTGATTAAATATAGGTAAAATACAGTGGTTTTGGGCAAAAATTTGTTAATTTTTTGAAAGTTGCTTTTGTGATCAAATTTGTTTTGGTGTGATTATATATTACATGTTGTTCTATGTGACAATTTTTTATGTTTTCTAAATTTTATTTTTTGATCAAATTTGTTTTTGTTTTATGATCATTGATTCTCAAAAGTTTTTATGAACAAAATGATGAATATCAGATTGTTAGATTAACTTAGGTGTTAAATGATTATGTGATTTGTTACATTGTCACTTTATGTTTAAATTCTTATGCAAATTTTGTTATTTATGAATGAAAAGTCTAACATATGTGTCTTGTTTTGTCAAAACAAATGAATGATCTCAAGTTTGAGCCCAAGCACAATCTTGTTGCTTGTTTGGATGAATCTATACCAGAAGCTGAAGGGTATAGAGACATGATCAGATTTCTTAGAAGAACAAAGTATGTATATGCAATGTGTGCCAAACCCATTGTATATGCAAGACTTATCAAAAGCTTCTGGAGGACTGCAGAAGTTGTTACTGATGAAGCTGGAATTACTGTGATCAGAGGAAACATTACCAGACAGTTACAGTTTACTGTGTCTGAAGAGTCCATCCGAACTGTTCTGAGGATAGATGAAGAAGAGATTGGTGCTCCAGATGAGCTAACAACTGCTGAGTGTCAGGCTTGTTTTATTAATATGGGACATCCTCCCATATTTCCTAAGCAGCAGTTTGTTAGAGCTAGATTGGGAAAGAAGTGGAAACTGTTATGCTATGTCATCCAGCAGTGTATGTCAAGGAGAAGTGCTGGATTTGACAACTTTCCTTCAGACATTGCATCTCCCATAGTTGCAATTGCTGAGAACAAACCATTCAATATGTCGAAGTGGATCATGAAGGGGTTTGTTTTCAATCTAGTTAAAGGGAAGAGGTTCAAGTTTCTCATGTATCTGAGATTCTTGCAACTAATGATCAACATTGCTCATCCTATTATTCGAGAAGAAGGTTTTGAAGGAGGTATTTTATACACCGAAGATATGAATGCTCTATCTTACAGAAAGATGAGTATTGGAGGTGTTGAAGGTGTTGAGATGTTTGCCTATATGAGAGATATAGCAAACAATGATGAGGATATCGAAGTAGTTTATCATCATATATCACAAGGTGAAGTTGTAGATCCGTTGGACCTTGTTGATGAGATTCCTGATAATCTGTTAGATGATGATGAGTACCTTGCTCGTTATCCAGAAGATGAAGGAAATGATGAGGATGAGAATGAGTCTGATAGTGAAGATGATGATAGTGATGATAATGATGATAGTGATGGAAATGATGATGTTGGTGAAGAAGATAGTGCTGAATCAGTTACTAAGGAGGCAGAACAAGAAAATGTAGAAGTGAATGTAGAGGTTGATGAACCTGTTGAGGGTGTAAAAGAAGTTGAAGATGTTATTGTTGAAGCTCCTAAGGATATCACAGTTCACTATTTTAGATCACGACGATCTAAGACTGTGATTGATCCTATGATTGTTGAGTCGCAGCGTATTTTAAAGATGTAAGTGTGCCTGAACCAGTGGATGTTGTTCAGATTGCACCAGGAGGTAATTGCCGAAGTGGAGACTGTTGCACAGGCAGTTAATGATGCTGATGTTGGTGTTACTGTTCCTGATCCAGTAGATGTTCCTACAGCATCATCTCCTGCAACTCCACTATTTGAACAACCTATGGTGTCTTCGCCAAAAGTTGTGTCAAGTGATGTTTTGAATGAAAAGGATAAAGAGATAGAACCGCTAAATAAGGTGATAGAAGATTTGATGAAGGAGAATGAATTTTTAAAAGCTTCGAATGAGAGAAAGAAGGTTAGACTGAATGAGTTCAGAGAAACCAATGTGAAGAATATGAAAGTGTTTAAAGAACTTGATGATGAATATGAGAAGCTTAAAGAGGATTACAAAGAACTGTATGCTAAATGTAATACTCTGAATGCAGAAAAGGAGATGTTAGAAAAATGGTTGGAAGAAGTTAAACCAAAGAAGTCAGGTTCTACATCTGACAAAGATTTTTCAGATGAAGTAATGGAAGTTGCACTAGAGCTCGAGGAACTAAAAATGTGGGTGAAAAGGTTGATGTACCAATTCAGATTCCCGATGAAGCTGCTGATCTTGTCAATCTTGACAAAGCCGAGGGAAAATGTAAACTGGATGATGTACCGGAGATTGTGAAAGAAGATGTGATTGCTAAGAAAGCTAGAACTGAAGAAACAGTTCAGATTGAGCCGGTTCAATCTGAGTCTGTACAGGCAACTAAAGTCCCCGAGGTTGTTAAAGATGATGATGTCATACCCTCAAAATCCACTAACGGAGTTTTACCGTTAAGTGTGTGACAAACCAGGATCTCAGTCATTAGTTACACCAAACAACACTATATGAATTTAAAACATACGTGTCTCATTAAATGAGAAATTTAATACAGAGTTGACGTTTGAAAGTTTGCGGAAGCGTAATCGAAATGTAATGTCAAAATATTTAATGGAAAACTAAATGCGCAAAACACGCGCCCAATAGTAGAAACACAGTTTAAATAGTTGTTAAACTCAAAACATGATTTTCAATGCAAGAAAACGTTTGAATGAAAAGTTGTGACTCCATGCCATGTCCTAAGTGCGTTGTATATCAATGACCTGAAAAAGTGAAAGGCTAACAAGTGTCAACACGACGGTTGGTGAGTTCACATAGTAAGTAGGAAATCAAGTAAGTTCGTTTGCAAGCAGAAATATAAATTAAGTATGTCATTGTAGGTAGCTAGTCTACAGCACATGTCCTTAGAGGCGTACGTATCTGACCGAAGCTGACGTATGTACACATTAAGTGCAGTTTGCCCGTTCGTACATCCCAGCAGGATGCACTGTAAGTATGTTAGGTCATTCAACACCCGTTCGACAGGTCCTTCTGTTGTGCTAGCGCGACTAGCCCGGGTGGGGTTTGTCAAACCCAGTAGTACTACTCAAAATTTCGCCGCTATTTCACAAATACTAACGGTCAACTAGGTATCCATGAGGTCTTTCATGAACAAAATAAAAGTTGCTCTAATCCAGACATGCGACATACATAATTCGTAAATCCGTAAAAGTATTTGTCCGTGTTCAGCCCATAACAGGGTATAATAGTAAAAGTAATCGTTCGCGTTCTCAGCCCATAAAAGGGTGAAATAGTAAAAGTGCAGTTTACTGAACTCACCTTTGAAGCACACAGCAATTAGACAGCAAAAATGCCAACATGAATTTAGATTGCTCTACGACCTGCTTAATAATTATTTATTAATTATAAACTAAGAACATGTAAGTAATATACTATATATATATTGTTGGTCCATAATGATCGTGATTTCAGTGCTATAATGACTTGTTTAACAACAAACACACTTGACTTGAACAAACAAAGTGTATTGTAACCAAAAACCGAATAATGAGATAAAGCCACACAACCGGAGGTAAAAAAGCTACAAAGATGAATGATATATGCTCCTAGCACCTCCAGTAAACACACACACAACACACAAGCATTTGGATCAGGTTTTGTCAAAGTTGCCAAAGTTCTATTTCTTGAAGATAAGGTTACAATATATATCAGGCATAGGTTCGCTGATAGATTCGCTGTAGCGAATCTATCTAGCGAACAGGTTCGCTGGGCACAAACAGGTTCGCCCAGTCGACACCATCACAAACAATAGTACAAAAGCATACAAAGAACATACAAAATACATACAAAATATATAACACCGACAAGCCGGTGAGTCCAACCTATACATGACTATCAATACTCCCCCTAGGTTGGACCTCACCCGGGGAAGTCTTCTGTTTTTAAGCTCCGTCTTGTTCGGCTTCAAAGATGCTCAATGAACGCTCCTGTCCTTCCTCATCGTCTTCACTGAACACCAGCATAGATTCCACAAACTCTGCTTCGGCGACCTCAGTATCAGGCACATCCAGAACAATTGTTTCCGCTTGAATTTCTTCTGTATGCTCCTCGCCGGTCACATCCAAGTCAACAACTTCTACTGGTTTCTCGAACCTCTTCTCAATAGTTTGATCCAGCTGTTTAGATAAGTCATCCATGTCCATTTGCTGATCATCAGTCATCCTCAGCCTTTCGTTCACACACCTGAGTTCAGCACGAATACCCTGGGCTTTGTTTGTGACCTTCACGAACAGGTTCGCTTCAATCCTTGTGTCATCTCCAGCCCCGTGCTTAATCCGGTTCTCACACAGTACTTTCAAATCTTCATCGCAAAAGGAAAAGATCTCCATTAGGTCAAACAATCGGATTTCTGAACGATCTTCCCCTTTCAGTCTGATAACAGCTTCACCTGTACTATTGTCGTAGAACCATTTGTGAAAATCCTGTAATCTGGGTGGATGTGTGTCCGGAACCCTAACCCTAGTCATAACTTTCGGCGCTTCAATCTTCAAAACTACTTTTCCCTTCCACGAAACCCAATGCCTATCCTTTTTCTGTCTCATCCGCCTCGGTTTTTGATACCCAAAATCCACGAAGTTAGTCTTGGCGGCTTCACTGATTGTTACCTCAAACGCACACGCTCTGCCACTGTCCTCTTTTCCCAACAACGGTAGCTCAGCCAGCCTACGTAAGTCCCATCGAGGTAGTGTAGCGAAATGCTTCCTATTCTTTACATAGCTGATATCCCCACCCCTTTGTTTAATCATATATGCGTCCACCAGACAGTTGTACTTCCACGCTATCACTTGCCTATCTAACTGAGAGGTGTTTGGCTCATCAATGTTCTGAAAGATAGGTACCTCTGGAACAACCTCTTCTTCTTTTCTAAACCACTCTGATTTATCCAAGTCAATATGCTCGAATTGATAACTAACCCCTTTCTCCTCAACCTTGTACTTCTCAGGCTCATCATCCAAGTCTTCTTCACTGTCAGCATTTATGTCAACCTCTGGTTCATCTATCAAACTAAAGTTCACGCTAGATCCTCCAACAACTTCAGCCCCCTCAAACACATCCAGATCTATACCCATTTCTTCATCGAACGGCTCCTCAGCAGCTTTACCTTTCCCTTTGTCCTGATCCCCAAATACAACGTCCATTAACGGATACCTTGCAGCATCCGTTAAGGATTTCAGTTCAGCTTCAGACATAGCAGGTTCTGACCCCTCCTTTTCTTTCAGGCTATTTAGCTCCTTGAATATTCTAACCATCAGACACTGTTGATCCTTCATCATCCTCCCCATTTCATATATAACAGTCGACTTTTCAGCATCCTGGGTCTCCAATTCCTCATACTTACTCCTCAGTTCCCCCAACTCAGCCTTCAAACTGTCTATTTCACCTTTCAGTCCACTAACGGTCTCAGCAGATGTACCTGGAATGTCATGCTTTGCCTTCTTTGACGTTTCAGTCTGTGTATCAGATTTTCTCTTTGTCCGTTTTTCCCTACCCGCGTCAATTTCTGCCTGAATCTCATCAACTTCCCGATCAAACGAATAATCCTTTTCTTTTGCGTATGGCTTTCTCTTCTTTATCCTTTTCTCAACCACCTCAATGTTCTCACCACCACGGTTCCTTTCAGACTCCATTATCCTCTGTATTTGTACCCATCTTTCAGCCGTGTACATGTTCTCCCACAAGAATGAGGTCCTACCAACGCAATCAGACTTTACCGACTTGCAGTCTCGGAATATCCTCGAGTGCATCTCCCAGATCTTTAGTTCTTCACCAACGACCGGCAGATTTGGCAATTTGTCATTCAGAATCATCTGAATGAATCTGGGGTACATCAACCATTTAGCCGCTTTAGTAGCATGGATGTTCTCGAGCAAATAGTTGTAGATTAGCTTCGCAAGATTTGCCTTTTGTCCCCGACAAAACAGCATCATTGCCCGAGCCCAGTCTAAATTCAATCCATCTGTGCCCCCTTTCCTATGATCCAAGCACATAATGAATACGTGTGCAATATATCTCCATTCTTGGATCAGATAGGATTTAACGAATCCCATCTTCTTTTCTCCAGGCATCGGACCCTCATAACCCGCAGTCCTGAATGCCCCATATACCTCTTCCGCCGTCATACTGACTTCTTCTCCGACATCCTCCTCTAATCTCAAAATCCTGGCCAGATCAGCCTCAGTAAACTCCAGATCAAAACCGCTAACCTTGGCACATATACGAGATGGCTGTACAGATACATTCATCACTGCAGTTCTCCAAAAATCTCGAACATGCAGCTCGTATATGGTCGGTGAATGAGAAATGGCGTGATGTATGTGAGACGACTTCAACCATTTGATACAATCTCTATAGCCACCGGCTTTTTCGTGATTCTCGTCAAGCAAAGCACACATATTGTGCTTTCTTTCGAAGAATAATGTAGACATCGTGCCTAAAAATAAACGGAGATTGATCAGAAAAGAAGATTTTCAAAAACAGTTAATAGATTCGCTGGATAATTAGGTTCGCTGAAAGAGCGAACCTGAGATTTGGCACCAGAACCTATAGATTCGCTGACATGAAAAATCAGTCATTTGGTCGAGCGAATGTATAGGTTCGCTAGAAACAGTCGGGCGAATCTATGTTGATGCACGGGCAGCATAACGACATAGTTTCGCTCGAAGTTTTGAACTTTCGTTCAGATTCGCCAGACGAACACATAGGTTCGCTGGAAACCCTAGTTTTAGAAAAACGGCCAAAATCACAGTCAATACACCATTATCAAGCAAATAAAGCAACAATCAGGTAATATAAACATCAAACGAGGATATTATGAAGTAAATTCCTAACTAAAAACACCAAATCAGTCATTTAATTTACACTACATCACAGATCGACAAATTTAAGGGTTTAAAAGTGCGATTGATGGTTTGAAACAAAGATTAAGATGGAGACGATGACATACCAGACCAAAATAAAGGTGTTTAATTGTGAAAAACCGGTTGAAGAGTGAAAATCGAACGTTCGTGGGTAAGAAAATGAAGAACCAGCTACAGTAATAGTGACAGCGAAATTGTGAAATATTTCGCTGTCACTACATATATATACAGACACAGGTTCGCTGGCAGACACACCAGCGAACTTTAGATTCGCCCGAAGACCAAAGGTCAAGACAGCCTACGGCGGCGATGCAAAGAGGTTCCGGGCAAACCTGAGGTTCTGGCAAACCTGTAGGTTCGCTAGCAGGTTCGCTAGCACACAAAAATTAAAATATTTTTGGTTTTTCTCAAATTTTAAATTCTTTGTAAATCCATGAAAACGTCCCACGATTTCAACGCTCCAAAAATAAACATATTATCCTAATAATAATAATAATAACAAGATAGAAATTAGAAAAATAAGATAAAATGAAAGAAAAAGGCAAGAATTTTAAACGCTAAAGAAGGATATATATATATTTTTCATGATGTTTTGAGCAGAATCCGGAGAATTATCGATTGGCGGGATTGCAAATATGTTTGTCCATTTAAACCCATGCCTTAGTCCTTTCAACAAGAGATCAGCAGCTTCTTTTATCATGTTTTTGGTTTGATTGAAGAAGCTCAGACAACTCGGTCCCCACAGACATCTAGGTAAAAAGAACAAGTTCTGTCATCAGGGTATATCTGAGCAATACGATTGACTTTGCTTGAGTTTCGAGGATCAAATTTTGAATATTGATCGATGCATTAGCTTGTTTTGACACTTGTGCAATTTTTTGCATCTTTTTGTGAGTGGAGCTTGTCAGCAATTGATTCTTTTGAACACAATGCGACTTATTATTTGGGAAACTCAAATAGTTAAGAGCTCCAGGTCTATACCGACGTATAACAGAGGAGATAAACATTTGAGCATGCTCGGTGAATCTTCAGGTCAATACTTCCGTATAGCAGAGAAGATTCACCAACTCCAGGTCAATACTTCCGTATAGCAGAGGAGTTAAGCACTTGACTCAATACGATCTGAGGAGTTAACAAGTAACTCACTCAGAGGCTTTTCCGAAGAGCATCACTAGCAGCTTTTTGCAAACTAGAAACTCGATTCGGGGATAGGGCGAGGGTGATTTGGGATGTTTAGGGAAATCAAGGCAAAGATTTGACGCTCTCAACCCATTTTTGACAGAACCCTTATCTTTGTGCAATCCGATCATGTCAAGGAGATAATCCTTGTTGTCGAGATCTTGAACGTTATGTTTGGCTGCACAATCACTGTTTACTTTGTTTTCAGGCTGAGCCTATCTGACATATCCCAAACGCAATGCTTCTGACCTCCTTCAACGTCTCTTCAACATCAATCAAAACGGAGATCCTGAAATAGCAAAATTTGAAAAACTATAAATAGTTATTCTTTAATATCTCCCCCAAAATTTCTATATAATAGCTATCTAATAAGAAATTTTTTTTTTCAGATTTTCTTAATATATATATACAGAATAAAAGAAAAATAAAAGAAAATAAAAGGAAATAAAATAAAATAAAGGAGCGAAGAATAGAGTGACCTACTGAATTTTCAAAGAAGAAAATGAAAAAGTTATTTACATATTTACAAATTTGATTCACATAGAAAAAGGTTTTCAAAAAGATATAAGTTCCAGCATAGAGATCAGTTCATAAAAACGTGGTTTGTCAAAAGTTTTTGTGAAAAGATCAGCTTTTTGCTTTCGAGTTTCAATAGGAATAATATCAATGAACCCCTTTTCATGTGCATCTCTGACGGCATGAATTCTTGTTTCAATGTGCTTGGTGCGAGTGTGATGAATAGGATTCTTGGCAATTCCAACAGCAGCTTCATTATCACAAAAGAGTGGCGTATGAAGAAAGTTGATGCCATAATCCATCATCTGATGCTGAATCCAGAGCACTTGGCAACAGCAACTTGACGCAGCAATGTATTCTGCTTCTCCTGTGGACAGAGAGACGGTTGTTTGCTTCTTGCTTTGCCAGGAAACAAGACATTCTCCAAGGTATTGACATCCGCCAGTGACTGATTTTCGGTTAATCCTGCAACCAGCATGATCACTATCAGAAAAAGCATGTAAATCAAAGTTCCCACCTTTTGGGTACCAAAGTCCCAAACGAGAGGAACCCTTAAGGTAACGAAAAATGCGTTTAATAGCTTTCTCATGTGATTCTTTTGGATTGGCTTGGAAACGAGCACAGTAACACACAGCAAATGTAATATCTGGTCGGCTTGCAGTCAGATACATGAGAGATCCGATCATCGAGCGGTACCGATGAGCATCCACAGGATTCCCATTATCATCGGAAGTAAGGCATGTTTGAGCGGTGAAAGGAATCAATTCAGGAGAAGAATCATCCATGCCAAACTTCGTGAGGATCTCTTTGATATATTTCTCTTGGTGGATAAGAATTCCATCAGGCTTTTGTTCCACTTGCAGCCCCAAGAAGAAACACATCTCCCCCATTATCGTCATTTCAAAGCGATCCATCATCACTTTTTCAAACTCTCTACACAGCCCCTCATTAGTCGAGCCGAAAATTATATCATCAGCATACACTTGAACGATCAGCAGCTCCCCATTCACCTCCTTCTTGAACAATGTCATATCTATAGTCCCACGAGAGAAACCTTTGCTGAGAAGATACTGTGTCAGAGTTTCATACCAGATACGTGGAGCTTGATGCAACCCATACAAGGATTTATCAAGCTTGTACACCTTGGAAGGAAAATCTGGATCCTCGAAACCCGGTGGTTGACATACGTAGATCTCCTCATCGATATCTCCATATAGAAATGCACATTTCACATCCATCTGATAAACTTTAAAGTTTTTGTTCGCAGCATGAGCAAGAAAGATTCTGATGGCTTCAAGGCGAGCGACTGGAGCAAAAACTTCAGTGTAGTCAATCCCCTCCTCTTGAGCAAATCCTTGAACAACCAATCTCGCCTTGTTTCTGATGACAACACCGCGATCATCTGGCTGGTTTCGGAAAACCCATTTAGTGCCGATGGGACACTTATTAGGAGGAAGATCAACCAGTTCCCAAACTTTAAGCTTCCTAAATTGTTGCAGTTCCATTTGCATGGCATCCACCCAACTAGGATCTTCAAGTGCTTGTTTATAATTTTTCGGAACAACTTGAGATAAAAAGGCAGCATAGTGACATTCATTAATCAAACCACTCTGACTCCGAGTTCGCACACCATCAGTAATTGATCCTATGATATAATCATGAGGATGATTTTTCCATGAATCTCACCCAGGTGTACCTAGAGTAATCATCTGTGACAACCAAGCAATAAGATTTCTTAGCAATAGATTTGACACTTATTGGACCAAATAAATCAGTATGTAACAATTCGAGGGGTTCAGAGATAGAATTTGTAATTTTAAGTTTATGTGGCTTTTTGTGCTGTTTTCCTTTAGCACAAGCCATGCATTTCTCAACCAGTGAAAAATCTTTGAGTGGTAAACCCCTAACCAAATTGTTCTTAACCAATTTATTCAGAATTTTAAAATTAATGTGCCCTAAACGTCTATGCCACTGAAACGATTCAAAAGATGAAGCTTTAGACAGAAGACAGGTCACGGTGGAATTTGATTCCTTTGATCCCATATTCAGCATATATGTATCATTTCGTCTCGGAGCTCGCATGATCACCAATTCTTCAGGAATAGAAAACTCTGGCTTCAAGAACAAACATTCATTTGGAAGAAACATCACTGGAATATTCTTATCACAGATTTGTGATACACTGAGAAGATTGAATGCCAGTTCAGGAACATAGTTGACGTCTTCCAAAGTTAGTGAACCATTTGAGACTTCTCCTTGACCAATCATTTTACCACCTTTCTTGTCTCCCGCAAAAGCAACATATCCACCGTTGATAATTCGATAGTTAGTCAGTAGATCCTTCAACCCTGTCATATGTCTGGAACATCCGCTGTCAATATGCCAATGACTATTTACAACGGCATTTGAATGTTCCTGACATTTATTAAAAAAAAAGTTAGACCTTCGAAATTGACACCCAAGCCTTTGTGTACTTGGGTGGTTGAACAGATGAAGAATTACAAAAGAAATTATTTACAAATGTGTTTAATCTTTTTCCAAAAGATTTTTGCTTTGAACTGTTTTTGATTAACTTAGGGCATTGCTTAACCCACTTTGGAAACTTTGTTAACAGGAATTTTATCCATTTCAAATTCCTCATCACATTCAGACAGTTGAGAATTGCAGTCACTGTAAGAGTCATAAGGTTCTTTTGACTTACCTGTTGTGACTTTTACTTTTTCAGATTTAGATTTAGGTTTTGAAATTCTCACTGGTGTGAAAGATGGAATTTGATGAGTGAAGAACTTTTGAAAACAGTTTGTTTTGGTTTGACTTTCAGAGACATGACCTGAAAGTTTGTCTTTGTCATTCACACACGCATTTTCAATCAAATCATCATTCAACATATTAGGGTTTGAAGTAGTGCACCCTAAATTACTATTAAACATGGAATTGTCTGAATATAACACATTACTAGAAACAGAATTAATTAAACTAATGTCTTCAACAGACTTCTTGGAATCAGAACTAGAACATTCACTACTGCTAGAACAACCAAGCCCAGTACTCCCACCATAGGCGTAATCCTCTCTAACCTCTTTAAGATTTACTCCACTTAAACCTGCAATAGAACTGTTAGTATCATTCTGTATAATCTCTTGTATCAACTCATTTGAGGGCTGAGGAATAGGTGTTGGAGAGTAACAGAAGGTACTAGGTGGAGGATATGCATATGTTTCATTGTTGTTAAGACCCAAACCTGTCTTAACTCTGCCCCCCCCCCCCCCCCGTTGTTTCTTGCATAGTTCCTCCCTTTTCATACTAGATATTGTCCACTGCTGCAGTTTATTTTTGAGTTTTCTTGTTTCAAATTCAGCAAGAGTGACTTGCTCAGTTAAGTAGTTTATTTCACAGTTCTTTTCCAAAAGAGTTCTTTTTAAATGTTCATTTTCTTTCAAAGCTTCTCTTAATTTGACAAAATACTTTGATTCATTCAATTTAAGCTCTTTGTTAGTTCTCTTTAATTCGTTTTCGTTTGACATTAACAATTTATTAGCTTTGTATATGCCAATTAAACGAATTTTGCAAGCAGATGAATACATATCTTCAATAACATCATAAGGAAGACCAATTACCAGTTTTTCGGCAGCAAGGGCACGATCACACTGGCAGTAGGGAGTGTTCCTTTTGAATTCATCAACAGCATCAAGCCTCGCCTTCTCAATCATTGCTTCCAAGTTAAGCTTTGACTCCTCCTCATTCTTCACTTCATTTACCGCAGCTTCACAAACCAATCCTGAGTGATTCAGATGCCCTTGAACAATAGCATCTGATTGATCTTTTTCAACTTTCTCCAGTTTCTCTTCCTCATCTTTACCATAAAATTCTTTGAAAGGATCAAAGCAATTTATATAGTTGTCATCAATCTCAACAATCTCAGCAACAAGGGCATGATTGATTTCCTCCTTGGTTTCTTCAATTTCTGCACTCCAATCAAAGTTGGTGAGCAGTGCAGTTTCATTCTTTGACTTCGCTTCCTCAAGCCTTTCTTGATTTTGAACAGATCTTGGATTTCCAGATTTTACTCGTTCAGTAACAATTGGTAAAGGACATTCCCTTTTGAAGTGACCCAATTGTTTGCAGTTATAACATCTCAACTTTCCTTTGTCATACCCCAGCTTGCTATTCTGTCCCTGATTCCCAAAGTTTCTTCTACCTGTTCTTTCCATAAATCGTCTAGCACGAAGAGTAAGCATGGCCATTTGCCATTGGATGTCGGTTTCTTCCAGATCATCAGGATCCACCTGATACATATCTTCTACAGTCATACCCTTTCCCTTTAACTCACCGGCAACAAGAGCTTCATAGCTATGAACAAACATTCCAAATAAAGCCATAGTGTCAGATGGAATCTGAGTGGTGACAGATGCATTTGAGCTTGAACCAACATTTGTAGATGCACCAACAGATTTAGCAGACACATGACTTGATGATCCTCCAGGTGCAGCACTGTAGATATAAGAGTTTGCAACGGATGAAATAAGTGCAGCATTCTGAGAAGGAATATTTGGAACCATCATAGACTGATTGTATTCTCTTCTCTTCACATCAAGATCGAATGACTTCAGCTTGTTTATAACATCCATCAGCTTATAGTCATGAAAGTTTCTTTCTTGTTTCAACAACTTGATTTGAAGACTCCACTGAGGGGGAAGAGAATCTAACAGCTTTGTGACTTGTTCATGATTGCCCAGCTTATCATCATACTTCTTCAGATTACTTGATACAGATAGAAATCGATTTGTAATATCAGTCAGGTTTTCTTGCGAAAACCCCACAAAAGAGTTAAACTCTTTCTCAGCTTGAGCTTTTCTATCCAGTTTCAAATCCTCATTACCATCATAGAACTCGCACAGCGCGTCATACAAGCTTTTTGCAGTTGTGTGTTCAGCAAACCTGTTGAAAATATCTTGATGCAAACAAAGTATCAATGCCCCGAGTGCCTTTTTGTCATGATCAAGAAACTTGGTGTCTGCTTCAGTAAAAGTACTTGGATCTGTGTTTATTGAAGTGACAGTTCCTTCAACTGTCTTTGGCACGTGTGGACCATTTACAATTGATTCCCATTGGTTATAGTCAGTTTAGTAGAAAAAGGCTTTCAAACATCTTTTCCAGTCTTCAAAATTTTCACCACTAACAAGCCTCGGTGGCCTGTTAGGTTGAACACTATCCAGATCATTCATATTCAGGGTTGATGTAGTCATAATTTCAAACAGATTGTAGATTCGCTGAAGACAAATAGATTCGCTGGATTAGATTCGCCCAAAGAACAAAGCAGATTCGCTGGTAGATTCGCTGAAGACAGATTCGCTAGACAAACAAACAGATTCGCTGACCAGCAAACACAGTTTCGCTCGACAGATTTTGGCAGCAGTTTCGCTTGCACAATGAGCCAAATAGGTGAACTTTCGTTCGATAAAATGTCAGATTCGCTAGCCACAAACACAAACCAACAGAACACAAGATTTGAAATAGATTCGCTGGATGAACAACTAGATTCGCTGGAAGAACAGATAGGTTCGCTGGGTTACGAACAAACCTGTAACAGTACGAAAACAACCCGGACAGCTTCAAGACTTGACCATTTGTAGACACGTTTGTTTCAAAAGCTTCATATGACCAAATATGACAACACTTGAGCAAAATACAACACCAAAACACCAAAATCAGTCCAGAAAAGAATCAAATAGTGTTTTGACACAAAAACCCCAAAATCCACACTAAAATCACTAGAATCAAACAATCAAGAGCACTAAAGCTCTGATACCATATTGTTGGTCCATAATGATCGTGATTTCAGTGCTATAATGACTTGTTTAACAACAAACACACTTGACTTGAACAAACAAAGTGTATTGTAACCAAAAACCGAATAATGAGATAAAACCACACAACCGGAGGTAAACAAGCTATAAAGATGAATGATATATGCTCCTAGCACCTCCAGTAAACACACACACAACACACAAGCGTTTGGATCAGGTTTTGTCAAAGTTGCCAAAGTTCTATTTCATGAAGATAAGGTTACAATATATATCAGACATAGGTTCGCTGATAGATTCGCTGTAGCGAATCTATCTAGCGAACCACATAGGTTCGCTGGGCACAAACAGGTTCGCCCAGTCGACACCATCACAAACACTAAACTGTGCTACGGGCGAATCTATAGATTCGCCCGTAGGTTCGCTAGTACAAAAGCATACAAAGAACATACAAAATACATACAAAATATATAACACCGACAAGCCGGTGAGTCCAACCTATACATGACTATCATATATATATAGTATGGTATTCGTTAGGGTTTCGAGTATTCGGTTCTGCTTCTGACGATGATAGTAACACATTACACATCATACAAGATTACATGTATACTACCCCTTATAACTTAATACTTGCATTTCTCTAGGTTCCCATGCGCCGTAATGCATACCTCGTTATCAATAAATCAAACCAACTCACATCATCATCGCCTCAATCATGCATATACTTATATTTTGCCACATATTTACGACGCATATATATATGAAATAAGCATACTTTCACCTTTAGTGTCAATTCTTACCACTTTTGTAGGTATTGAAATGCATAATGATGATTTATTTGTACAAATATGTATACACGTGGAGAATATGTTTTTATATTACTCATAATGATGATTTATTGATCTGAACCGAAAACAAAACAAACACGAACCGTAATGAATCGAATCAAACCAAAAGTACACGTTGTCGAGATATATACGTACTAATCACACACAAAATCCATACTTTCAATATATACAGTCCATACATGCTGGATGCCTACATACAAATCCATATATTAAACATTCTGCTACTTATATTCTTGCAATTCTATTTATACTCACTCACATATACATATATATATGAACGGTTTTTGCACGTATACAATCACATATACATATTTCACGTTCTCCTCAATCACGCCTATATATGTATACACTGCCTATATATACATACATATGTATTCACCGAAACCCGACCCGACACATACGCATAAACCTATACATATTTCATGTACACTTATATACGTCGACCGGGCTGAAACGAGTACGAATCGTCTCCCGAAACCGAAACCGTAACGAATAATGAAACGAGTTGAAAAACTTACCGAAACGAATCGCAAGATAGAACGAAACACTTCCCCGGCGGTTGTGGGGCTGTTGGTGAATGCCGGAGGTGGTGGCGAAGCTCGCCTATGACCGAGAGGGTGACCGGAGACGAGTGTAGATGGTGGCGCGGCGATGCGTTGAAGACGACGGTAGGGTTATGGGTTGGGTTTTATACGAATTAAGTTTTTGTATATTGCATACTAGTCCCTAGAATTAATTAAACTATTTATTTAGTCCCTATACTTAATCATGTTATTTATTTCCTTTCCCGAGTTACATAATTTGTTAGCGTTCGAGATTCGCGTGGTAATTAACTAACGTACTTAATTTATCCTAGTTAATGTCGTGCGTGTTAACGGTAAAATAATAGAGTTTTAAGTTAACGGTGATAATCTGAAAATGCGGGGTGTCACAGATGAGATTGTGAAGGAAAGATCTATAGATGAAACAACTCAGTTTGAGCCGATTCAAACTGATACTGCACATATAATTGAGGCACTTGATGACTTGGATGATATTGATTTTACAGATTCTGAACCAGAAGCTAATCCTGTTGATGATATACCCACGGATCTTGATGAAAAGTTTGCGTATTTGGAGAAGATGAAATACAATGCTGTTTATTTGAATGGACTCACTGTTAGTCAAATAAACGAGGAATATGAGAAATGTATGAATGCGCAAGACAAGGTAGAAGGTGATGAAAAAGAGTTTGTGGTTGAAATGGGTGAGTGGACGCCACTTCAAGAAAGTTTGAACATTGATGATCTTCCTCCAGAAGAACTTTATCATCAAAATCCAGAAGAAATGACTGCTACAAACATGCGTCAGTGGCTTAGTTCGAGAAACTATCCATACAAGACTTTGAAAAGGCTGAAACGAGAATCACTGAAAAAGATTGTGGTGAGCTTTCAAAAAAACTGAGAAGATGCATAATCGTATGTTTTTCTTGGATTACAATAATCCACAGTATTATGAGTTGACCAAACGATACAGAGTGCTTAAGCCTTAAGAGATACCTTTGATGGCATTGCCCGAAGATGCGCATAAGAAGAGGAAGAAATTGATTGACATGTTTCCGAGCGAGACGAAGTCTTACAACATTCCGATGGAAGTATGAGAGTCATGGCACAAGTCTGCCACAGCAGGTGATATTGTCAGATCACTGCTGAGTAAGGGTCAGTCCGTAGCTGAATTACTTGACTCAATGATCGTGCCGGAAAAATCCAAAGATGTGAAGATCATTGCTTGGAAATATGAAGAGATTTTTGATGTGTTTCTGATCAAGAGAGTGAATGGGTTATGCGATGTGTATCATTACTATTCGAGTATCTTCAAGTTGCCAGTGCAAGATTTGAAAGAGTTGCATAAGTTGAGATTGATTAATCACACGCGAGCAGAGCGTGGTGATAAATGTGTTATGTTATTGGATGCTGGGATTAGCTGCATGCCAAAGTATCTGGAGTTTCGAGGATAGCAAGAAGATAAAGCATATTTGAATACAAAGAAGAAGAAACTGAAGAAGCTGATACTTCGTGACATGTACTTGGAAGAGTTTTCAGATGAATATATTGATAAGGTGACAGATCCGGGGTTGAAGGTGATTGATGGTTCGCAAGCAACAAAGCCCATTCTAAAGGTTTTCTATAATCAAGAGACTTATGAGCTGAAGTTGGTTCGAAATCTGGATGATTGGGATCAAGACATGATCACATTGTTTAGCACGTTTGAACTAAAGCTGCTACACCCATCCTACATTGATTATCTTCGCAACAACAAAATGGAGAAGCTGAAAGATCCTGTTGCGGAAGAAGATAGAAGATTATTCGTGATTATGATAGAGGTGATTGGGGCTGCTACTGAGAAAATTCGATTAAGGAAGGCATTGCTTAATGCTAACCTTGTGAAGATTGACATGCCCGAAATCGAATATATGAGGGTGACTTCAAAGGGTACCTTGGAAGTGAAGGTCAAAGGAAAGAAGAAACCTTATGAGTTTTATGCTAACATCGATTTTGCAGGTATTTCTTTGGACACCCTGAAACGCATGAAGGTCTGTGACATTGCTACAAATGAATCAAAGCCAAGACAAGCAAAGATCGCTGAAAAGTTCAAGTCATGTATTGAAGAAGCTTTGAAAGAACAAGAAGAATATAAAGGAAAGCTGTTGCTGGATGTTAAAGATGAGGATGAAGATTTCTGAGAGATTGAAGCTCAAAAGCAAGAGTTGAAAAACTGAAGAAGATTTTTGAAAGTCCAAAGTTAAATCTTAGGGGGAGTACTGTTAGGGCTCGTTTCTGTTTAAGATTTACTTTGTACTTTGTTTATACATGTTTGTATAGTTTAGGGTTAATTTTGTATTTTCCCTAATGTGTTGATGCATAAAGCATGTTGTGAGAGAATGTTAGAGGGGTCTCTAGATCACAATTTACACGCTAGAGAGAGAATTGTGTGTGTGCATGATTTGTATTCTCCTGCACATTTGTACTACAACGTTTATGCTTTGATCATCAATACAAGAGAATTATTAGTAATGGATTGTGTTGTTGATTGAATTGTGTGTTTGTACTTAGATCGTTCTGATTTGCAGCAATATCGATCCAATTGAACCTATCAATTGGTATCAGAGCTGTTGGGTGATCTTTGATTGTTGTTGTTATTGATGGAATTTTAGCTACCATTAGCTTTGATTCATGTTTGTGTAAAGAACAGCAAAGTTTGAGATCAATTGGTGAAGATTTGACTGAGTTTTTGAAGATATTGTTAATGTTCGTCATTTCACTGCTCAAATTTGAAATCCGGAATTTGTTGTTGATATTGAGAAATTGTTGATTGAGATATGCTAGAAATCATAATCCTAAGCTTCGTTCATGATCAAACATCACTGATTTGTTGATTTCGATCCATATTTTGTCAATTTGTCTCAAAACCCACTTATTGTGTTCTTCATCAAAAATCCGGATCTGAATGAGATTTAGCTTGATTCAAGGTATAATACTTTGAAGGAGTGTTAGAAACATCATTCCTCAGCTAATACAAGCATTGAATTGAACAAAAACAACAAATATTGAAGAATTGATCTTGTGTTCATCATAATTTTGACTTTGAAAAGTCAATCTGATATGAAGATTTGAAGAATTGATTGATATTTGCCCAGAAAAGTATCATAATCTGAAGAAGAATTGAGTGATTGATTCAAGCAAATTTTCCTAAGTGATTGAAACAACTAAGTTGACCCGTCCAAATAGTGTTTGACACGACCAACTGTTCAGCCGGGTGATACACTATTCAGCCGTGTCAAGTTTTAGTCGGGTGAAGTTTGATACTATTCAGCCGGGTGAAAGAAGAAAACACTGTCCAGCCGGGTGAAAACACTGTTCTGCCGTATGAAAGAAGAAAAACACTGTTCAGCCGTGGGAAGCTTTCAGCCGAGTGAAATCACTGTTCAGCCGGGTGAAGACACTGTTCAGCCGGGTGAAGACACTGTTCAGCCGTTCCCAGTTGGTGACCCATCTCAACAGTCACCCGTCCAAACAGTTGACACAACCAAACAGTTACCTGTCTCAAACAATGACCCGTCCAAATAGTCACCCGTCCCAACAATTGTTGACCCGTCCCAAGTTTGACCCGACTCTACAGTAAAAAAAAAATTATCAAAATCACTTTGAAAATTCAAGGAAAATGTCAACGGGCATGTTACCCGTGATTCGAGAAGAAAATAAAAGAGAAGATATCAATGAATTTATTACAGAATTCAATTACATGTTTGAAACAACATATCTTCAAGTTGCAAAAACTTGTGATCAAAAGAGAAGAGACTTTCATGAACACACAAAACTCGCTCTTGTGACTCAAACAAATTCTCATGACAATCAGGAAGATGAAGAAGAATATGATTGGAGTGAAAACAATGATGTTGTTTCCATTCAAGAGATTGAAAAGAAAGATGAAGAAATCAGCAACTTGTCTGAAACCATTGCAAAGCAAGATGAGACAATTGCTCAACTGAATTTAGATATAAAGAGACTGATGTCAGAAAAAGAAAACGAGAAAGATGTTCAGAGTTCTTATGTTGAAATGCCAATTGAAGTCAGAGAAAAGATGTGCACCAAAGAATGTTTTCAACAAGTTGAACACTACAGAATTTACTCTTTCAAGATTTGTGATAAACTCAAGAAGGAAGAAACCATGCACAAGAATCTGAAAGAACAACACGAAATATCTGATCAAAGAATCACATCTCTCGAAGAGTCACTCAAGAAAAGTGAAAGAGAAGCAATGAATGTCAAGAATGAAGCTGCAAAATCAAATGAACACTCATCCAGTGTGATCAAAGATTTGCAAGAAGAGATTCTAAAGTTGAAGAAATTGTCTGAGATGTTTAATTCAGAGAACAACATTCTGAAAACCAAGCTGCAAGAAGAACAAGAGAAACACGCAAGTCTTCAAGAAGATCACCAACTGTGTGAAGATAGACTCAAATCTCTTACACTGAATGTTGATTCAATGCTTACCGAAAAGCATAATCTGAATGTTCAACTCATGGAGCTCACTGATAAACTCAACAGATCACAATCTGATCTTGTGTTTATCAAAGAAGAAGTCGAAAAAGGAAAGTCTATTGAAAAGAAAGATGAGAGATCAGTGCCAACCGGAATTGTTGGATCACTATCTTCTGAAGAAGAAAAGACACTAGAGTTTCAGTCGAAGAAGAAGAAGAAGAAGGTTAGAAGAAAGAAGAGCAAAGCCAAGAAGAACATAACAAAGGCCGCTTCAACTGATTCTACACCACAGACTCCTTCTACTCCAAAGTCTCAAGATTTCGAATCCCCGAGCGATTCAAACAGTAACATCTATTGTTTAATCTGTGACTCTGAAACTCATCATATCTCTGATTGTATCTGCAGTCAAGGTGTCTTTCCTTATGGGTCAAAAGGTGACAAGTTCAAGACTCCAGCTTCTTCAATCAAGCTTCAACAAGATTCAGAGGTCAAAGCTCCTCATCAAGAGAAAAGTTCAACTGCAAAAGCTTCTCAAAAGCAAAGAAAGAAGTCTCCCTTCAAGGCTCATCAGAAGTACTGCGAGATATGTGAATTGTACAATCACACGACAACGGAATGCTACTACAACAAGTACTGCACCAACTGTCAGATGTACAACCATGACACAATGGAATGTTACTACAACAACTACTGTTCCTTATGTGACATGGTAAATCACAACACATCCGAGTGCTACTACAAGCCGAGAAGGTCAGTCCAAAGAAGTTCATCACGTGCATACCCTTCCAGGTATTTTTCTAACTTTAAAAGATCTAATCATAGACATTCATTTGATGAAAATCAACATGTCAATGATTCATGGACACCAAAGTTTATCAGAAACAAAAAGGGAAATCATGATTTAAATGATAAAATGATTCCAATAGTGAATCAATCTTTGAATAAGAAATATAGTCAACAAAACCTGTTTTTAAATGAAATTCACAATTTGTTTGAAAATGACTATAATTACTCTTTTGACAAACAATCCATGAAAGAAGATGAAGATACAAATTACATTGTATCATCAAAACCACCACCTGAAGGTACTCCTTGCACTTATGAGAATCTCTCATATGTTGATGAATTTGGACGACCCAAAACCGAAATGGTTTGGGTCATTACTTCTAACTAATTTGTTAGTGTTTTAGGGACTGTTATGGAGGCCGGTCAAACAAAGAAAAGAAGATCGTGGCTGATCCCTTATCATGACAAGATACCAAATCTTGTTCATGATGTCTTCGATGCAACTGACGCCAAATGGAGTTGGAAACAAAAAGGAATCATTGCAGGAATTTTTAAAAACATTTTCAAAAATCAAACAATGAAGGCAGTGCAAGAAACAACCGATGTTTTATTTCGTCTATTTAGATTAAGTATATTGCATGCACTCTTCATATGTTGATAACATATCTGCCATTTTCTTTTCATTAAACTTTCAATTTTCTTAAAAATTTAAAAGTTTAGGGGGAGAAATTATTATTAAAAAAATGAAAAAAAAATGATAACATCAGAAAAATCCAAAAAAAAATATGTTGAATCTACTTGCACGTACATGAGAAATGATAGTACACTAGAGTTATCCAACGCATCATTTTAAACAATAAAGACTGAAGCGTGAAAATTGATGTGTGAGACAGCTCAGACAATTAGACTGAACAATTATATTCTTTGATGATTTAACTAAATTCTAATGAGTCATTGTGGTTGAAACATCTTAGTGCATGTGAAACGTTTATACAAATCAAATAAATATCTCGTGAAGCATCCAAAATACATCGGGTAACGATGCAATCTATTCAGTGTGATGAACCACGTCGTGAGCTTCTTTGTTGTGGTATCCACAGACCTGAAGTCTCACACGAAGTCTCTCTTTGAGCTTCAAGGTGCAGTAAAAGATTTCCAAAGTTGGAACAAAAAGAGTCCCAAATGTGGACCGTTACCAAACAAATTCCAAAATGGAATTCAGAAGATTCCCAAGGGGAACAATAGGAAAAAAAAAATTCCAAGAAGGAATTGAAAAGAAGTCCCAAAGTGGACCAAATTCAAATAGAACCCAAATTCCACACTGTTTGTAATTGTAAGTGACCTGACGTGTTGAGTTGTTCTCAGGATATTTAGATGAGGTGTATAACTTTCTAATGTGCAAAGTATGGGTCACTCAAAACTAATTCTTAATCAACCTAATTGATCATCAAGAATAGAAAAAGTAAGTGTGTCACTTCGAGCTAATTGATTTGTTCAACAATTCATCACTCAATCACTTCACAATTCAAATGTCTATTCTCAAAACTACAAAACATGTGTTGGATTAATTGCTGGTATGATCTCATTGCAGGTTAAAGATTCATAATGTAAAGAGAAAATTCCAAAAATATCAAAAACATTAAAAAATTCAAAAACACCAAAAAGATTGTCATTTTAATCTTTTTCTTTTGTGTTGGCAGTTTAAAATGTGTTATTGATGTAGGAGTTGTTCATCGAGCCATATCTCATCCGGTTGAGAACTTAATCTTTACATTGATGATAAATGCACATTATTGCCTGAGTTTTAATGTTTTTCTTTGAGTTGCAGGAACAGTTTCCAATGCAGAAAAAGCTTCCACGCGACTTGAAGATGTTCCTGTTCATGCCTGATTCCAGTCCAAAGATCTCCAAGTCAGATTGCTGAGTGTTAAGAATCCTCCTCTTAATATCTCATATACAGATCCTGTTAACCTCTAAAGAAAAAGGTGAGGGGGGGTATTCTAAGTCAAAGAAGTCTTCGCAATCTACTTCAACCGTTGAAGAATATCCCGTTGTTGATATATAGATTCACTAGAATCTACTCTTTGCTTATTTCTTTCCATAGCCTCTGATGTTACTCTAAAAGGGAGAGAAGGATGCAGATTGCTTGTCGAAAGACAGAGTTTTGATAGCATCATCTTAGGGGGAGTACTGTTGGGTCCTCTTGAAGATAATGCATTCCAAAACTTTAAGTTGCTCTCTATACTCGCCACAAGAAGATTTAAGCTGATATGTCAGATTTGTAAAGTGTCATCTTAGGGGGAGTACTGTTGGGGTTATTTGAAGATGTCACTTTACAAATATAAGCGAGTGAAGATATCGAGCATCATCACGAGCAAGCACGGATGAAGACGTTCATAATTTGTATTTGTCTTAATTAGAATATTTGTGTAATCGTTTCGTGCTTAAATGCGCGTTTGTGCTTAACTGCACGTGGTTAGGTTGAAATGTAAGGTGAATGGTATGGACTATAAATACCATCACCTAGGTCATTTGTTAGAGAGTTGCCTACATTTCATTCCATATCCTTTTGTAACCTCACCATTGAACTAATACAATTCACCTATTCATATTATCATCAATCTTCATCATACCTTGCATTGATCTTCATGAACATTCAAGCATCAATACGTGATCAGTGAGTTTCCGCATCACTGATTGCAAACAACATCCTCAAACAATCTCAGATCTAGATCCAGCTCGGTTCGTCTAGAACTATCATCGAAAGTCGATCTTTTGATCAAATTTGTTTTTTGTGTGATTATATACAGAAATGTTGTGGTTTTAAGTGAACATTTTTTGTTTTTTCAAAAGTTGATTTTCTGATCAAGTTTGTTTTTGATATTTTTATATAGGTAAATGTTGTGGTTTATGTGAAAATTTATGATTTTTTCAAAAGTTGATTTTTTGATGAAAGTTTGGTTGTTGTGATTAAATATAAGTAAAATGTTGTGATTTTATGTGAAAATTTGTTGATTTTTTCAAAGGTTGATTTTTTTTATCAAATTTGTTTTTGGTGTGATTATATTGGTAATTGTTGTGGTTTTATATGAAGATTTTTGATGTTTTCGTAAATTGATTTTTTGGTCAAATTTGTTTTTGGTGTGATTATATAAGTAAATGTTGTGGTTTTATTTGAAATTTTTTGATGTTTTCGAAAGTTAATTTTTTGATCAAATTTTGTTTTTGGTGTAATTATATAGGTAAATGTTGTGGTTTCAGGTAAAAATTTTTGGATTTTTCAAAAGTTGATTTTTTATTAAATTTGTTTTTTGTGTTATTAAATATAGGTAAACTGTTGTGGTTTTCTGTGAAAATTTGTTGATTTTTTGATCAAATTTGTTTTTGGTATGATTATATAAGTAAATGTTGTGGTTTTATGTGAAAATTTACTATTTTTCAAATGTTGATTTTTTGATCAAATATGTTTTTGGTTTGATAATATAGGTAAATGTTGACGTTTTATATGAAAATTTTTTTTGTTTTCGAAAATTGATTTTTTAATCAAATTTGTTTTAGTGTGATATAAAGGTATATGTTGTGGTTTATATGAAAATATTTATGTGTTCGTAATTTGATTTTTTGGACAAACTTGTTTTTGGTGTGATAATATAAGTAAATGTTGTGATTTTATGTGAAAATTTTTTATTTTTTCAAAAGTTGATTTTTTTGATCAAATTTATTTTTGGTGTGATTATATATGTAAATGTTGTGGTTTTATGTGAAAATTTTAGACTTTTTCGTAAGTTGATTTTTTGATCAAATTTGTTTTTGTGTGATTAATTATAGGTAAACTGTTGTGGTTTTATGTGAAAATTTGGTGATTTTTTGAAAGTTGATTTTTTGATCAAATTTGTTTTTGGTGTGATTATATAGGAAAATGGTGTGGTTTATGTGAAAATTTTTGGTTTTTAAAAACTTAATTTTTTATGAGTAAACTTGATTATATATGAAAATGGTGTGGTTTATGTGTTATTATGAGTAAATTTTTGATTTTTTCAAAAGTTGATTTTTTAATCAACTTTTTTTTTGGTGTGATTATATAGGTAAATGTTGTGGTTTTATGTGAAAATTTTGATTTTTTCAAAAGTTGGTTTTTTTTAAATTTATTTGTGTGTGATTATATATGTAAATGTTGTGGTTTATATGAAAATTTTTGATATTTTCATTAGTTGATTTTTTTGGCAAATTTGTTTTTTTGAGATTATATAGGTAAATATTTTGAATTTATGTGAAAATTTTTTATTTTTCGCAAAGTTGATTTTTTGATGAAAGTTTGTTTAGTGTGAGTAAATATAGGTAAAATACAGTGGTTTTGGGCAAAAATATGTTAATTTTTTGAAAGTTGATTTTGTGATTTAATTTGTTTTTGGTGTGATTATATTTACACCTCGTTGTTCTATGTGACAGATTTTTATGTTTTCAAAATTTTATTTTTTAATCAAATTTGTTTTTAGTGTTATTATATTGGTAAATGTCGTGGTTGTATGTAAAAAAATTTTATGTTTTTGAAAGTTAATTTTTTGAAGAAAGTTGGGTTTGGTGAGATTAAAAATAGCTAAAATGTTGTGGTTTTATTTGAAAATTTTATGTGAAATGTTTAGACGATCAATTATTATTTTAGGAGACCGTCGTTTTAATAAAGAAAATTATATTAGATTTGAACTTTCTCTGTTTTTAACGAAACTTAGGTCGATGCGTAGAAAATGATGAGCTCATCTTAGAGGTATATTTATAATTTTATAGAACGGTATATTTTAAAAGTTATACGAGAAAAACGAATGAAGTAGCTGAATTAATTAATTCTAATATTATAACCAAGCTAGCAGGCTAGCATGTCAATTTATATATGCATCCCACATCGATGTTATGAAAATTTTAGCTGCTTACTTACTTTCTATATATAGAAGCTTAGGGTTAGAGTTTTATATATTCAGTTCTTTTAACGGGAACACTCTAGTTTAGAGAATCCCGAGCATACAGTACCCTATTGGGTGTTGTTAGTAGTCGTTTTTGGAGCACGAATAGGGAGACTCTACGTCAAATTGCCGTAGATAGTTTAAAAGGTATATCCTTATTTAAATTTATGTCTAGTTAATAGTTATATCTGTTAGTATATATTTTGTGGGGCTTAGGGTCAGGGTCAGGGTAGACGTTGGGTAACTTGACCCTAGTCTAGACATGGACTGATCAACCATGTCTAAACTAGATAGAGTTATCCATAGTTGACCACGATGCTCACAAGCCAGTACCCCACTCCTTACATAATTAATAGCTAAGACTTGCCCTAATGCTAACCGGGAACCAAACTTCGTAATTGTTACAGTAGGACCATTTAAGCCATCAATATAGTTTAAATCTCAATGGGCTTGAAAGTAAGAAAAAGTGTTGTTCAAGAGAAGTTATCCTGATTAAGGTGAATACGTTTGTATTTTAAATGCTTTTGTAAAATCTTTATTATTTCGAAACCAGCATGAGTAGTTAATTTGTTAATGCATGCTGGTAAAATACGAGACGGACACTTGGCACGTACGGTCTGATCAGAAATGGTATACACGTGTTTAGACAGAACTCATACGGTGAGTTCTGTAACTAAGCGTGGCTGGTACAATTTGCGTGCCCAAAGGAGTGAGATTCCCTAGGCACCAGAGTTATAATAAAATAACTCACAGCCAAGAAACTGTTATCAGTGTGCAAGATGGTGTGTATTTTATCCATGTTCCTAGTATGGTTAATCTAAATTAATGCTTTCATGCTTTTAAATGATTTGGGTCTACAGATGATATTCACCAACTATATCGCTGATGTTTTATTTTGAAAACCTTTTACAGGTAATGATTAGAAATGGATGGAATTGCTAAGTGCCATGTTGTATACATAATGTTTTACATGTGCGCGTTAGCTAATTAAGCACAAGATACATCAAAGAAGAATGGACGCATTCGATGAAGAAATCTTATGGCTTTAAATATTTATAGTAATATGAAATTACTATGTTTGTAAAATAACGGGTAGTTAAGCCCAGTTATATGAAAACAATGTTACGTTATAAACATTATGAAATATTATGAAATGGGACCAATGTTTTGAGAAAAATATTCCGCTGCATTTGAACTCTGTGTTTTCAGAATAAAATAATCAAAGCAGGTACCAATGGGGTCACACGTTTGGGCATGCCAAACCCGGGATGTGACAGGTTGGTATCAGAGCCACAGGTTTTAGCGAATTGGATACTTGATTTTGTATCTAGGCTTTAACCATGATCGGAAAGAATGCCTACTAAGAAAAGTAGGTAGATATTTGCATAGAAATGTATGACTTACTGTATAAGTCAAAACAATAGTTTGTTTTCTATAGCTTTAGAAATGATGCCTACTAGAAAAAAATGTAGGTAGATGCATGTTGTTAATTGCTTTATAGCATGTTAGAATACATTAATTTGTTTTCTATATGTACTAACTAATAATTATACAACAGACTATATGTCTGATCAAAGTTGGGATTTCCTTTTCTGTAGAATGTCTAAACGAATAAGTGGACCTTCAAATAATACTCGAGGAAGAAAGAAAAAGGTCATTGAAAATAATTATCTGGATGGTCAAATTGTCAATAGAGATGAGGTGCAGCATATGATTAGTCAAGCTATTGCAAATGCTATACCAAAGTTTCTAGAAGCTCTAGAAAATAATCATGAAAGTTATAAAGAAAAAGAACATTCTGGTAGTAAGAGGAAAACTACTGAAACTCATAATAGTTCTAACTATAGTGAAGATGAGGTTAACAAACCCAAGAAAAGAATAAGGGCTCAGCATGAAGGCTGTTGCTATAAAACATTCCAGGCATGTAAACCCGTGGAGTTTGCGGGAATTGAAGGAGCTATTGCTGCGTTAAGATGGCTAGAGAAAACAGAAGCAGTCTTGGCAATAAGCAAATGTTCTAAGGAAGACAAAGTTCTTTATGCCACAAACTCTTTGAAAGATAATGCAATGGAATGGTGGAACAATCAAATTCAAAGAAAAGGGAGAACTGCAGCATATGAAATGAGCTGGGAAGATTTTCTGAAGCTATGCTAAAAAGGTTCTGTCCCAGAAATGAGAAGGAACAAATTGAAAGGAAATTCTTGGACCTTTCAATGATTGGCACCAATCATAAGAATTATAATACTAAGTTCTTTGAATACTCACGATTCGTGCCTCACCTGGTAACCCATAGGAAAATATGATAAATCGTTATATATGGGGTCTCGTGAGTGAGATTCGTGATACAGTGAAGGTAGCAATGCCTACAATGATTGATTCTGCAGTCGAGCTTGTAAGAAAGAGGTTTGTGACACCCCGCCCTGCGGCGGAAAACACCGGGCGCGTCAAGTGAATTGGATATCAATAGTACAAAGCACATGGCACTAAACGCATATTTTAATATCATTAAAGTAATAATGTCGTGACATAAATGAAGCAATAAATAGTCTTAAACCACAATAAAAGCCGACAAATAATAAAGTTTATATAATTCTAGGTCCATAGCATCCTAAATGTCTTGAAGCCTAAAAGTCTCTAACTCCACCTGAAATACGTGTAAAATAAGTTAGCTAAAGAATTAGCTAGTGACTAAAACACAGTTGATAGTACATAATATGAAATCCGAGATCATTATAAATATGTTTCGCAATCTCATGTGTATAGCAATATCATCATATATCTCAACCATGACCATAGAATCACATAGAAACAAGAATCCATAGACCCCGCAGGGTAACTTTTAGCAACAAGTCATGAGGAACCACTCATGTTACAAACACTGATAACTATCATTTAACCGTCATTTAACCGTCTCGATATATATAAGTTATCAATAAATGTTTAAGCATCTAAGGGACATAGCAACGTAGCAACAAGCATCACATATAGTAACTAGTAACCAACACATAGATCGAACATAGAATCGCCGGGTTAAAATTACCTATCAGGCAATTAGTGTAGGTGGGCTTGTCAAGCCATTAGCGCTAACATCGTAACGGTGGAAATTACAAGAACATATAAGTACTATTGACTACCACATAATTTTGCATCCTGTCGCGAGTCAAGACTAACACATTTAATGATCTCATTTGAAATAGAATCAAAAGAAATGAAAATTGTAGTAAAATACTGGAACACGTATTTTAGCCCCAAAAGTAAAATAGTAAAAAGGGAAGTGAGTTTACTCACCTTGAAATACAAATATAATCGAACCGTTAGAAACGCAGGTAAAGAGCACCGAGGGTTGCCCAAATATTAGTACCACCTATTTAATTGGGAAAAACCCTAACTTAGAAACGAAACAATAGAAACAAGAATAAAAATCCGAGATCTAGGGTTTCGGAAATATAAATTGGGAATTAGGGTTTTGAAATAAAAATTAGGAATTAGGGTTCTGAATTATACGAATTGAGATTTAGGTACGAAACGTAATTCTATCTTCGTATTGTAAATATTTTACAAGATTTCGTTTTAGTATTTTCTTTAAATACTTTAAATACTTGTATAAATACTTATAGCCTTAAAACCTTATCATTTGCATATATGTATTAAAAATTTACAAGCTAATTCTCAAAATATATATTTAACTTTAAAGGTGTTATTTAGGTTTTTTTAAAAATATAGTTTAAATGTTTAAAATGTGAAATTAAAGAAAGGGGGCAGGGAGAATCGAACCCCTGATCAACAACTTCAAAGCAACAGTCTAACCACTGAACCAGAACTAACTTTTTGTTATTTCATTCAGCAATTAATTGTTTTATCCATTACAAATCAACAACACCCATCTCCAATACAAGCCCTAGAAACAAGAATCCCAAATTCGTTTCGAATCTGTTAATCAAACCCAAATCAAAAATAGGGCTTTTAATCCCCATTGAATTTTGAGCATATTGATATATAATATGTTAGGGTTATTTCCTAGTTAAGATTTACTTTGTATTTTGTTTATATGTTTGTAAATAGTTTAGGGTCTATTTTGTTATATTCCTTAAACTTGTAATTGTTTGCTTTAAAGCATGTAGTGAGAGAGTGTGAGGAGAGAGGCTAGATCACAAATTCACGTAAGAGAGAGAACTTGTGTGTGTGATTTATTTTCTCCTGCACCTTGTATCACAATACTGCTTTGATCATCAATATACAAAGAGAATTATTAGTATGAATTGTGTTTATGATTGAACTGTGTTTGTGTTGATGTTATTCTGATCATTGAGCGATATTCACGATCCAATTGAACCTATCAATTGGTATCAGAGCTGTTGGTACTGTGTTCTTCGCTGTTCTTAAGCAAAACACATCAATATTGCTCAAAAAATCATGATCTGAATGAATTGTTCGTGTTTTCAGTTGTGATTCATCAGCATAATCACTTCTAATTCACAACAATTGTGCAAATTCCATCAGATTATCATCAGATCTGAGCAATTAAGAAGAAAGAAAAAGTTACTGTGCGATCAAATTTTGCTCAAATTCATCGAAAATTTGATCATGTTTTGGATTGATTGAGATTAGGGATTGTTAATCGGAGTGTTTCACATCTTGTGTGTGAATTTTGGACAAATTGGACAAGTTTTAGACAAAACCCAGAAAATTCTCATGGAGAAGATGATGAACAGTATGAACTTGGTTGAAGATTAACTTGCCGGGTGATTAATTTGACTTAGACAATTTTCCTTTGGACTTAGATTGAAGAACAATTAGGTCCTGTGCAGCCGTGTAAGGGAATTTGTTCTAGACGGGTAAAGAATTTGACGTGAAAAAGTGTTACTGTTCAGCCGGATCAAACACTGTAGTGCCGGGTGATACACTGTTACGCCGGGTGATTAAGAGATTTCAGCCGGGTAATCATCAACTGTGTAGTCGGGTGATTAACAACTGCCGTGTGATCGAGAACTGTTCAGCCGGGTAAAGACTTTTGCCGTGTCAAGATTCAAGCCGGGTCAAGTTTGTGCCGTGTGAAGTTGTTTCTTCTTGCCGGGTAACTGTTCAGCCGGGTCAAGAACAAATATTTTACAACTATTTAGCCGGGTAACTGTTTGGCCGTGTAAAGACTTTTTCCTGCCGGGTGAAGAACAAAGACACTGTTTAGCCGGTTGAAGAAGGATTTTCACTGTTTTGCCGTGTGACTCACTTTAGTTGTTTTTAATACTTGTTTCTTATCTTATCTTTAATTACTTGTCTTAATTTTAGTATTTTAATCATTTCTTTTCAAAAAATTAACAAAAACCAAAAATATTTTCTTTAAAAATTTGTTAAAGATTCTACTACACCTTATCCAGAGGATAATTTGTCAGCAGAAGATCTAAGGAAGGTAAAGAATGATAGCAAGGCCTATTCTTTAATGTGCAAGGGGTTGCCACTCCAAGTTCTGTCTAGATTGGATGCATATCAGACTGGTTATACATGCTTCAAGGCATTAAAGTCGATATGTGAAGGAGGAGAACAATTGAGAAGTTTGAAGAAATCTAAGTTGAAAAGGCAATTGGAGTTGTTCGAGCATATTAATGGAGAAACAGTGCATCAGATGATGAACAGGTTTGTTCACTTAACTACTGAGATGTCAAACCTCGGAGTGAAGACTGAACTTCAAGATTTGAATGATCGTTTGTTATGTGCTTTACCATCATCATGGAAGCAAACTGTTACTTTGTTGAAACATACTGAGAAATTTCCAATGGAATTAGATTTGCTTATTGGAAAGATTGAAGAAGTTGAGATTGATGAAGGATCAAGAAACACTGATAGATCAAGCTCACAAACTCAGTATAAGTATGTGGTAAATCCTGCCAATACTGTGGAGAATGCTTTTCTTGCACAAGATGCAATGAAGTTTGAAGAAGAGGGTGATTTATTCGTTGGTGCGAGTTTCTATACTGATTCAGCATACTTTCCAGATTCACCAACTTATTCTCAACCTCAATCTCCACCAAGAGCTCAAGTTCAAACTCAGAATCTGAAGAATCAGTCAGACAGTCAAAGTTCAAATGTTCAAGCCAAGGTGAAAGACGTTATGAATATTCTGTTGCAAGATGACGAGACCAAAACTGCTTTTACAGCGTTTATGGCAAGTTTTCAAGCATACCAAGGAAGTCATTTAAGTCAAATGGACGTGGTACTTCAAGACTTATTTGAGATGGATCCAGTTGACGTTGAGGAAATGGATCTTAACTGGCAAATGGTCATGGTTGCATATAGGACGCAGAAGCATGCATATGTTAACCGAAGTTATAAGCCACATGCAAACAAGACGGTTGGTTTTGACAAATCAAAGGCCAGATGCTTTAATTGTAACCAGTATGGTCATTTCTCAAGAGAATGCAAAGCTCCCAAGAATCAAAATTTCAATGACCAAGCTAGTTCAAGTAATCAAGGTCAAGGTCAAAGCTCACAACAGTCTTCAAGCTACCAAAGCAGAAATCAACGTTTCTTTCAGAAACCATACCAAAGTCTTCCCATGCCGGAACTGAAGGATGAAGGAAAGAAACCAGAAGACCAAACAAAGGCATTGGTGGTCAGCGTAAAAGATGGTTATGATTGGAGTGCGTATGCAGAACCATTTACATCTGATCTTACATCAAGTCTGGCACTGGTATGTGAAATTGAAGAAGACTGGTCTGAAGAAAGGGATGGAAAAGCGATTGAAGATGTCAGTGAAGAGTCTGAAGATTATGATTGGAGTGCAAAGTCTGATCCTACTGAAGAATCAGAGTCTGAAGTTGCGCCGATGGTTACTGCAAATGAATCTTCATCTTCTACTGAACAACCAAAGGTTAGTAATGACTTACCCCCTAACTATGTTCCATTACCTGCTGATGTGAAAGAAAGGTTATGTTCTGAACAGTGCATTCAACAAGTAGAACATTATCGAACTCATTCATTTAAAATCGGTGACAAATTAAGCAAACATGAAAAGATTCATGAACAACTTAAAATTGATCACAAAATTTCTGATGAGAAGATTTTGTCACTAACTGAATCATGGAACAAAACTTTAAAAGAATTGGAACTTGTTACCAAACAACTTGAAGAAATGACAAAGAACTTTGAACAAGAAAAAGTTGCACATGCAGTCACTCAAGTTGAATTAAAGAAAGTTAAAAGTTGTAAAACAATGGTCGAACAACTGATTAATGAAAGAGGTAACAAAAATAAAACCGGGTTGGGTTTTACTCATGAACCGATGCCTAAATCAATCACTCAAACCTTACCGGAAAACTTTAATGAATTTGATCATTCACCTGAAAATGAACGTAAATTCAAAGAAATTCAAAGAAGTAAATCCGAGTCCGAAGGATCAGAGGTGTTGATTGAAAGCTTGAAAGATGAAGATGACGTGACAACTGAAGCAGATGATGAAGCAAGCAACAAATCCGAAAACAAGCCGGAGCCTGTTCTTATTCAACTGGTTGAATATCCAAAGCTTAATCCCGAACCAAAACAAACGGTGAAGGAAGAAGGTGAATTTTCAGGATTCAATGATCCTAATTACATCAAATGGAAGAAGAATGAAGAAAAGGCAAAAGTTGCTGCTCAACTGCTCAAGAAGAATGCAGTGAAGAAGGATGAAGTTTCAAATGCAAAGAAGCAAAAATCGAAAGTAATGACCAATCAATCTGAAACAAAAGAAGTGAAAGGTAAAAGTGTCATAAAATCAAATGACAACACCAAAGCTCAAAATGTTAAACCTGTCAAGAAAGTGTCAAAAGGTAAGACAATCAAATTTGTGTCTGCAGGTACTTTCGACATGAACGGTTCTTATGGTAACCAAATCAATGCTCAAATCAAATCTAACTCTGGTCTGAAAACAGGTTCAGGTCCTAAGTCTTCCGCTGTCAATGATAAGAGAATTGAAAACAAAAAGGTAACCAAACAGAACAGTTTAAAATCGAACCAAAGTCCCATGCAATCAAAATCACAAACAATGTCTCCACAAAAGAATCAAGTTAATCTAAAACCGAACAAAACTGATAATGAATCTCGAATGAGTTCAACATCAAAAGTTAACAATCGGCTCTTTAGGATTAGCAAGAGACAATGTGAGATATGTGATCGTTATAACCATACAACTGCTGAATGTTTCTTTAACAGGTACTGCAGTTTCTGTGACAAAAGAAATCATTCTTCAGAAGAATGTTTTTATAACAAATTTTGTGATATTTGTGAAAGAAGAAACCATGACACAAAGGATTGTTTCTTTCGATCAAACTCAACAAGAGAAATGACTCCGTTTTCAAATTTACAAAGAAATCATTCATTTGGTTTTCAAAATATGAGTCAAAGTCATTCTCCGGCTTTGAGAAATTTTAATCGAAACAATTATGTTTCTAACTTTTCATCAAGAAATGTGCAGGTTAACAGTTTTAAGCCAAGAGCTTTGATGGTTAGAAATCAAAAGTTTGAAAATAACCTTGATCCTAAGTTAGAGGAAAGGTTCAGTGCTTTGAGAAGAAAGCAATCAATGAACGCCAATGGGCGAAACAATAGTTATCAGCATCAAAATCTCTTAAATGAAACAAATTTTCAAAACGTTCAATATCAACAAGTTACTATTGTAGATAGATTCGGAAAACCCAAGACCGTGTGGGCCTGGGTTGACCAAACTAACTAAGTGATTGTTGAAATGCAGGTACGCCCAAGAAGACCTATCAACTCATGGTTCGTTGATAGTGGGTGTAGCCGACATATGACAGGCAACCATGCCTTGCTTCTGGATTTCAAGCTGAAAAATGGTACACACATGGCATTTGGAGGTGATGCGGGTGGTAAAATCACAGGAGAAGGAACTGTCTCGAATGGGGTCATTAGTTTTGATAAAGTCAACTACTGTGCACAGTTGAACTTTAATTTACTAAGTGTATCTCAAATCTGTGATAAATCTTATTCAACTCTTTTTGATGATTCTTTCTGTTATATTCTTAAACCAGGTTTCAAGATTGACAATGAGTGGGTAGTGGTTAAAGCTCCAAGAGATCGTGATGTATACAAATTGGATATGTCGCAGATTGATGCTGAAACCGAAACAACCTGTCTCATTGCACATGCTTCAAATGATGAGAGTCAGCTTTGGCATAGACGGCTGGGCCATTCAACTTTCAGAAACATGAACCGTCTGGTGTCTGGAAATCACGCTGTGGGAATCCCATCGAAGAAATTCTCCACAACTGATCTCTGTCCAGCGTGTTTGAAGGGAAAACAACATCGCATGTCTTTTAAGTCCAAGCAAGAAAACTCCATTTCAAAACCCTTGCAGATGCTACATATGGATCTTTTCGGACCAACAAATGTGCAAAGCATCGGAAAGAAGTCTTACTGTTTTGTCATTATTGACGATTTCACTAGATTTTCTTGGGTTTATTTTTTGCATGCTAAATCTGAAACAGCTGAATTATTAAAAGAATTTATCATCAAAGTTGAAAATCAATTGGAATGCAAAGTTAAAGTTTTGAGAAGTGATAATGGAACTGAATTTAAGAACGCTAATGTTGATTTATTTTGTGCAGAAAAGGGGATTGCTAGACAATTTAGTGCTCCAAGAACACCTCAACAAAACGGGGTTGCGGAACGGAAAAACCGGACACTGATTGAAGCAGCAAGATCCATGCTCGCAAATGCCAAAATCCCTATCACTTTTTGGGACGAAGCTATTGCTACTGCGTGTTTTGTACAAAATAGAACATTATTGGTTCAAGATAAACAGAAAACTTCTTATGAGTTGTTATTTGAAAGAAAACCAAATATTTCATACTTGAAAGCATTTGGTTGTCCTGTTTCGATTTTAAATTTGAATGATCATCTCGGGAAGTTTGAGTCAAAATCTGACGATGGATTTTTCTTAGGTTATTCGTCTGTTTCTAAAGCTTATCGAGTTTTTAATAGCAAAACAAATACTGTTATTGAAACTAATAACGTCAAGTTTTTAGAAAATTCGTTTCCTTTAGTGGCTCATAGTCCCGAATGGTTATTTGATTTAGATTCGTTATCGAAATCTTTCAATTCTAACTTATTTGATTTTTCAGGAAAAACAAACAAGGAATCAGGCGACTTGGGATGCTTTAGTGACGATTCTGATAATGACGAGGATGGAAATCTCAACTCAGAATATCCATTCATGTCTTTTCACAATCCTGATCATGTCAAATCCAGTCAAGATCCGGGTCCTTCTGGTTCTCATGAAGATCAAGAGTCAAACAATCTTGAAGAAGATGTGAATCCGCAAGTTTCTCCTAATGATGGTGGATCTGTTCAGAATCAACCATCATCCGATCCGAATGTTGAAGCTGTTCCAGAATCTTTTGATTACTTCATCAATTCACCGGATCAAGTCCCAAATTTCACTCCACATACTTCGTCCATTCTACAAGATCTACCAAATCTGAATACTTCTAATCTGGAGAGTCAAGTGCAAGGAGGTGACATACTAATTCATCGAATTCACAAGAAACATCCTGTCTCTCATATTATTGGGCCGTTGAATCAGAGAACTACAAGAAGTCAGAATGAGCAAGCAAATGTCTGTCTTTATTCGTGTTTTCTATCTCAAGTGGTGCCAAAGAACATTTCAGAGGCGTTGAAAGATAATAGTTGGATTGAAGCTATGCAAGAGGAACTACTTCAGTTTCGCAAACAGGAAGTATGGAAGTTAGTGGATTTACCTGAAGGAGAGAATGCGATAGGTACAAGGTGGTTGTACAAAAACAAGCCAGACGAACGTGGCATTGTTGTGAGAAATAAAGCGAGACTCATTGCACAGGGATATACTCAGGAAGAAGGCATTGATTATGAAGAAGTGTTTGCTCCAGTCGCAAGACTTGAAGCCATACACGTTTTTCTTGCATATGCTTCCTTCATGAAGTTTAAAGTATTCCAAATGGACGTTAAAGGTGCTTTTCTGTATGGAACAATTACAGATGACGTTTATGTCAGACAACCTCCGGGTTTTGAAGATCCTGACTATCCTCATCGTGTATACAAGTTGAGTAAAGCTCTATATGGTCTACACCAAGCTCCAAGAATCTAGTATGAGACGTTATCCAAGCATTTACTAGAACATGGATTTACAAGAGGTCAGATTGATCCAACTTTGTTTATGAAGAGGGAGAATGATGATTTGTTGTGCGTTCAAGTATATGTGGACGATATTATCTTCGGATCAACCAGTGCGTCAATGTGCAAAGAATTTGAAGAAATCATGAAGTCTAGATTCCAGATGAGTTCAATAGGAGAGATTAACTTCTTTCTTGGATTACAAGTGAAACAATCTGCTGACGGAATTTTCATCAATCAATCAAAATTTGTTGAGAAATTGTTGAAGAAGTTCAAGATGCAAGATTGTCAAACAATTCGAACTCCATCTGATGTGAATTGCAAGATTCAACCGGATCCAAAGGGCAAAGCAGTTGATCAAACACTATACAGATCAATGATCGGTTCTCTGATGTATCTTACTGCATCAAGACCAGACATCATGTACGCTGTTTGTGTATGCGCCAGATATCAGTCTGATCCGAAAGAGTCGCATCTTGTTGCTGTGAAGCGTATATTCAGATATCTTAAAGGGAAACCAAATCTTGGGTTATGGTATCCTTACGAAGGAAATTTTGAATTATATAGCTATTCTGACAGTGATTTTGGTGGTTGTGCTCTTGACAGGAAATCGACTACTGGTGGCTGTCAATTTCTGGGTCCTAGGCTTGTCTCTTGGCAATGCAAGAAGCAGACCAATGTTTCTGTATCCACAGCTGAAGCAGAGTATATCGCTGCATCTGCAGGATGTTCTCAAGTTTTATGGTTACAAAATCAGTTGCTGGACTACGGGTTTAACTTTCTAAAAACACCTATTTACATAGACAATACTGCTGCTATGTTTATTACTGCTAATCCTGTTCAACACTCAAAAACCAAACATATCGAAATTCGATATCACTTTTTAAGAGACAACTCTGAAAAGGGTTTAATAATTTTGATTAAGGTTCATACCGACAAACAACTGGCAGATCTTTTTACAAAATCCTTTTTGTCAGGCCGGTTTGAATTCTTAATTCAATCCATAGGATTAATCAATCATGATTGATTCTATTTTTCAAAACAAAACAAAAATCAGAAAAATATAAAAGCCAAAAATATAATAAGTTGATGTCATATATTGATTCCGTTGTCTTTTATTTTATGTCTTGCATTGTGTGTGTGCATGAAAAAGAAAATAGAAAAGCAAAAACAAAATTTAAAAGCAAAAAGAAAAGAAAATATCATGTCATAAGAATCTATATTGCAAAAAGTGAGAGATGATAGTTACACTAGACATTATTTGTTACATCATTTTTAATAAAGACTGATGAATGTTAATTGATGTGCTAGACAGCTCAGGCAATTAGACTGAACAAGTAAGTTGATTGTTGACAAATATAAACTTAATGATCTTTGTGTTAAGTTCCATTGTTATACATGTCTAGATATATATCTCTTGATACATTGCTTGTGATGATAGTTGTGCATGATCGGGTAATGATGTAGTCTATTCAGTGTGATGAACCGCATCGTGAGCTTCTTTGTTGTGGTACCCACAGACCTGAAGTCTCACACGAAGTCTCTTTTGAGCTTCAAGATGCAGCAAAAGATTCCAAAATGGAACAAAAAGAATCCCAAATGTGGACAAACACCAAACAAAAATTCCAAAAAGGAATTCAGAAGATTCCCAAGGGGAACAATAGGAAAGAAAAATTCCCAAAGATGGAATTAAAAAGAAGTCCCAAAGTGGACCAAATCCGAATAGAACCCAGATTCCACACTGTGTATGACTGTAAGTGACCAGGTTTTGTACAATATGCATTCAGGTAGTGATTGATAAGGAAATATGTTGACATATGTATACATGTGGGTCACATAAGTCATTCTAATCGAACCTTAAATATCATCATGATACTGAAAAAGTAAGTGTGTCAACTCGAGCTAATTGATATGTTTTCATATCATCACTCAATCAAGCATAAGTCAAATGTCTATTCAAAACTTGCAAAACATGTTCAGATAATGTGTGGTATGATCTCACTGCGATATTTTGATTCATTGCATTGCATATGTCTTTATTTTAATGTGTGCTTTGTGTGTGCAGGCATATGGAATCTTTATTGACACATCGACATCCTTGTTAAACTTAAAAATTTCAAGAAATTTCAAGTTTAGGGGGAGAATAAATGGAAGAAGAAAAATATTTACAAAAAAAAAAAATAAAAAAAAAATCCAAAAATATTGTGAATAAGTGTGTTTTGAATGAACAAGATTATGTGGTATGAAAAGCAAAAGTATTGGATGTGTTAAAAACAAACCCAAGGTCTTGTGAATTGTTTTTAAGAAATTGCTTCGGGATATAGAAAAATTGGTTGTGCAAAAACATTTTTGAAAAAGAAAAAGAAAAATGATTTTAATTTGTGTTAATTTTGTTGCCCTAAGAAATGTTGTTGATAATTAATGTGACAAATTCTTTTTAAGGATATCTTGTCTAATTAATATGTCGAGAATGTTTGCAGGTGCAATAAATGCTGTTGAAAAAGTCAACAGACGAGAAAAGTGAAGAAAAATTGCAAGTGTTATAGCCGGGCAAAGATATCAGATACAACTGTTCTGCCGGGTAATGAACATACTGTTCAGCCGGGTGATGTTGTGAATCTGATACAAGCCGGGTGATTGAGAAAAAGAAGTGATGGCGTGTGAAGATATTATGACTACTGTACAACCGGGCAAAGATCATGTCAAATACAGCCGGGTGAAGAAGTCAGATATCTGCCGGGTGACAAGTGTTTACTATACAGCCGGGTAAAAGAAAAATCTTCTTGCCGTGTAAGTGTATGACACTGTGTTGCCGGGTAATGAAGAAAAGCATGCCGGGTAATATAGAAGACAACTATGTTGCTGTGTGAAGAAGATTGCTGCCGTGTGAAGAAGGCATGCCGGGTGATGAAGAAAACAAGCCGGATGAAAGAAAAGCAACTGTGTTGCCGGGTGATGAAGAAAGGTTGCCGGGTGATGTTTTGAAGACTACTATTCTGCCGGGTGATGAATAAAACCCATCAGGTGTAGTTGTTCCTAACCTTTACCCGTCACTACAGTGACTCACCCGTCTCTACAGTGTTTGACCCGTCAAGTGTTTTTACACTTGTTTGTGACTTGTTTCATATACTTGACCCGTCACTACAGTGTATGACACGGATCAACAGTGCTTGACCCGGCAAGGCTTATTGGGGTTTTTTAAGCTTGCCCGTCCCTTTTGTTGACCCGGCACTTCAATTTTGACCTAAATTTTTTAACGATACAAAAACCCGCCTCTTCACAAACACTTATCATTTTTCACATTCACTTTCACACAAATCCTCTGTACTTAAATCGCTTTGTTATCATATTCAATTGTTTGCTCTGTAACAAGGTTGATCGATTGGATAAGGTAGTGATTAAGTGTTTTTGACCTTGATAGACCTGCAAATCAACTGTTAAAAAGAAAAACGATGATGAACAGTGTTTTGAGCATTGAATCGACACTTTGATTTTGTGTGTTAAAACCAAAATCGAATGTTGCTTTAAGGTTAAAAACGGTCGATCATCAACATTCAATCACTCATTTGCACCAAAACACCTTAAAATCAACTGAATCAACCAAAATTGTCACTACAGTTAAAATCGCCATTGATGAACTTTGAAAGTTCTTAAATGTTTCACTTCAAAATGATGAAATGTGTGTTAAAAGTAACAAATGCATGATAAAACTGAACTAAAACATGTTAAACAACTTCATCATACAAATGTCTAAATTTTGCCTTAAGTGATTAACTGTTAAAATGAAAAATGTTGTATAAATCATTAAAATTCAAAGTTGTGTTAATCAAAGTGATGAAAATCAATTTGTTAGATCAATTTAGGGTTAAAATGATTATGTGAATGTTTTTCTTTCTAACTTTTGTTCAAACACTTATGAAAATTTTGATATATATTTATGAAGAAACTAACACATTTGTCTTGTTTATGTTTTATGTTTGTTTTGACAGATGGAGAATCTTAAGTTTGAGCCTAAACACAATTTGGTAGCATGTCTGGATGAATCTATCCCTGAAACAGATGGTTACAGAGATATGATCAAATTTATCAAAAGGACCAAATATGTGTATGCTATGTGTGCCAAACCGGTCATATATGCAAGGCTGATCAAAAGATTTTGGAGGACTGCAGAGTTTATTAGAGAAGAGAATGGTGTTAATGTTGTTCGAGGCAACATTACTAGTGACATGGTGTTGACAGTGTCTGAAGAAGCAATCAGAGCTGCCCTGAGAATAGATGAAGATGAGATTGGAATGAATGATGAATTGACAATGGCAGAATGTCAAGCGTGTTTTGTTAATATGGGTCATCCACCTGTATTTCCAAAGTCACAGTTCTATCGGGCAAAGTTGGGAAAGAAGTATAAGTTGTTGTGCTATGTTGTGCAACAATGCATGTCAAGGAGGAGTGCAGGATTTGACAACTTCCCGTCTGACATTGCATCACCGATTGTTGCCATAGCAGAGAATAAGCCATTTAATATGTCGAGATGGATCATGAATGGCTTTGTGTTTAACTTGGTTAAAGGCAAGAGGTTTAAGTTTCTCATGTACCCGAGATTCTTACAACTGATGATGAACATGATGATGGTGGTAATGAAGGTGCTGAATCTGAATCTAATTCAGAGGAGGCAGAGATTGTAGAAACTGTTGAACCTTTGGATGTAGAGAATGTTGAAGTTATCGAACCTATGGTAATAGAAGAACCTGTTGAGGTTGCTTCTGGTGAAAAAGAAGAAGTTGCTGAAATTTCAAAAGATATGTCTATTCAGTATGTTAGAAGAAAGAGGTCGAAACCAGTTAAAGAGCCTGTGATTGTAGAGCCTGAAGAGATAGATGTACTTCAGATTGCTCAGGAGGTAATGGCCGAAGCTGAATCTATTGCACAGATAGTTGAGGCTGATGCTGGCATTACTGATCCTACACTTTTTGATTTTCCCACCACATCATCCTAATTTGCTGAAAACATTGAACAAGGTTTGGAGTCTTCACCAAACGTTGTGTCAAAGGTTGATGAAAATGAGAATGAAAAGGAGAAAAGAATTGCTGAGTTAGAGGAAATGGTTGCAAAGTTGATAGAAGCGAATGATTTGTTGAAAGCTTCAAATGAACGAAAAAAGAAAAGATTTGATGAGTATTGGGATATTCATAATCAAAATTTGAAAACCTTCAAGAAGTTGGATGAGGATCATGTCAAGCTTGTTGATGAACATGTGAAATTGAAGGACGATTATGAAAAACTGAAGGAGGAGCATGAGAATCTCAAATATGATTATACTGAACTGAAAGCTGAATGCAATACGTTGGAGGATGAGAAAGAAATGTTAGAAAAATGGTTGGAGGAAACGAAACCGAAGAAAGATGGCTCATCATCAGATAAAGATTTTTCAGATGAAGTAGTGGAAGTGACTGAATCTCAAGTACCGAAAGTTTATTTGACTAGAGCAAGAGGTACTACGAATGTTGGCATTAGAGTGGACTCACCAATCATTATTCCCGATGAAGCTGTTGCTGAAACTGTCATTTCTGACAAAGCTGAGGGAAAAAGGAAGTTAGATGCTATTCCAGAGATTTTGGGTGATGAAGGTAGTTCAAAAAGGGCAAAAGTTGATGAGATTGTGGTTGGTGCGAAAGATGACATAACAGTTCAGATTGAGCCGATTCAATCTGAATCTGTAGCTGAGACTGAAGTTTTTGAGGCCACAGAGAGTGAGAAAGAAGCTGGTTCTGAAGAAACAGTTCAGGTTGAGCCGATTCAATCTGAAGCTGTTGAAGTTGAAAGTGTGCCTAAAAATGTATCTGAAGTTGCAAGTCAGTTTGAGCCGGTTCAAACTGACAATGCACCTATGATTGAAGCGTTGGATGATTTGGACGATATAGATTTCACTGAATCTGAAGATGAAGCTGAGCCACAAACCAATGTTGTTGAAGAGATTCCGGATGATTTAGATCAGAGATTTGCATACCTTGAAAACATGAAGTACAATGCTGTGTTTTTGAATGGTTTGACTGTGAGCCAGATAAACGAAGAATATGAAAAGTGTATGATTCATCAAGACAAAGCTGCAGCCGATGAAAAAGAGTTTGTTACTGAAATGGGTGAATGGACTCCAATGCAAGAAAGTTTAAATATCGAAGATTTGCCTCCGACTGAGCTTTATCATCAGAATCCTGAGGAAATGTCAAGTAGAGAGATGCGTGATTGGTTAAGTTCAAGGAACTATCCGTACAAGACTTTAAAGAGGTTGAAATCTGAGTCACTGAGGAAGATTGTTACTAGTTTTATGAAGACGGAGAAAATGTACAACCGGATGTTTTATCTAGACTACAACAATCCTCAGTATTTCGAGCTGACAAAGAGATATAAAGTTCTTGGACCTAAAGAACTTCCGGTGATGGCTTTGCCTGAAAATGCTCATAAGAAAAGGCACGAATTGATGGATATGTTTCCAAGTGAGGTTAAATCTTACAACATACCAATGGAGGTGCGTGAGTCTTGGCATAAATCAGCAACAGCAGGTGATGTTGTTAGGTCACTACTGAGTAAGGGGCAGTCGATTGCCGAATTGCTTGATTCTATGATTGTGCCAGAGAAAAATAAGAAGGTGAAGATAATCGAATGGAAATACGATGAAGTATTTGATGCTTTCATGATTAAGAGAGTAAATGGTTTATGTGACGTATATCATTACTACTCGAGCATTTTTAAGTTGGAAGTTCAGGATTTAAAGGAGTTGCACAAACTCAGGTTGATAAATCACACGCATGCTGAGCGTGGTGATAAATGTGCAATGCTTCTTGATGCCGGGATAGCCAGACCACCGAAGTATCTTGATTTTAGAGGTCAACAGGAAGATACTGCGTATGTGGAAGCAAAGAACGAAAGGAAGAAGAAACGATTAGTTGTGACTGAAGATATGTATCTGGAAGGGTTTTCGGATGAGTACTTTGACAAAGTGACAAATCCTGGATTAAAGGTGATAGATGGTTCACAAATGACAAAGCCTATACTCAGAGTGTTTTATAATCAAGAGACTTTTGAATTGAAGCTTGTTCGAAACTTGGAAGATTGGGACAAAGACATGATCACGCTGTTTAGTACTTTTGAGTTGAAGCTGCTACATCCGTCATACATAGACTTTTTGAGAAGCTGCAGAATGGAGAAGTGTAAAGATGCACTTGCTGAAGCTGATAGGAAGTTGTTTGTTGTGATGATTGAAGTAATAGCTGCGGCAACTGAAAAGATACGAGTGAGAAAGGCATTGCTGAACTCTAATCTCGTGAGGGTTGATTTACCAGAGATAGAGTATATGAGGATATCTAGAAGAGGAACTTTGGAGGTGCAAGTCAAAGGACAAGAGATGCCGTTTGAGTTTTATGCTAATATTGACTTTGCAGGTTTAAATCTGGATTCACTTAGACGCATGAATGCCTGCCCAATTCTGACAAATGAGTCCAAGCCTCGTCAAGCCAAGATTGTAGAGAAATTTAAGTCGTGTATTGAAGAAGCATTGAAGGAACAAGAAGAGTACAAAGGCAAAGAGCTGCTGAATGTCAAAGATGAACCGGAAGATTGGTAGAAAGAGATTGATGCTGAACGAAGAAAAAGATAGAAGATTTTGATGAAGATTCAAAGTTAAATCTTAGGGGGAGTACTGTTAGGGTTATTTCCTAGTTAAGATTTACTTTGTATTTTGTTTATATGTTTGTAAATAGTTTAGGATCTATTTTGTTATATTCCTTAAACTTGTAATTGTTTGCTTTAAAGCATGTAGTGAGAGAGTGTGAGGAGAGAGGCTAGATCACAAATTCACGTAAGAGAGAGAACTTGTGTGTGTGATTTATTTTCTCCTGCACCTTGTATCACAATACTGCTTTGATCATCAATATACAAAGAGAATTATTAGTATGAATTGTGTTTATGATTGAACTGTGTTTGTGTTGATGTTATTCTGATCATTGAGCGATATTCACGATCCAATTGAACTTATCATAATACGTACTTGTTAGTTGACGATTGATACGGATTCGGATTGAAGAACAAGTCGACTGTTTTGGATCGATTCACACAAAATCTGGAAAGAAGAGATGAAATTGATGGTTTAGGAAGTTATAGATGATTGAAAGGATTAAAAAGAACCCAAAAAGTACCTGGAATGGTGTCCGGAAGATAGAAAACGACTGAGTCGCCGGAAAAATAAGTTTGGAGTTTTGGTTTGGTGATTGCAGTGAATGAATGCGGTATTTTGGTGATTGTAAAGTGTTAATCGATCGAAATGGGGTATTATGGAATAGTTATTTCTGTCAATTATACGACTAATTAAGAAATTGCCTGTCACAATTTGGGTCTCAAAATAAAATCCGCGTCAATCACGCTGTAACCGTGGTTTTTAGCATTAGACAGTTTTGAAACTTGGTAACTGATGTGTTGTTAAAACACATGGTTTTATTGACGTATTTCACCTCTTTATCCTCATTTTATGTAAATATATTTTATTTTTTAGTTACTTATTATCTTTATCTTTTATTTTTAGGTAATAATAATGAAAGAAGCGGTTTCGGAGCGAAACGGGACGAAAACGAGAAGAAAACGACTCCGTGACCAACCCGGAGAACCGCTGGAACCCCCCAGGAACGCCCAACGGTTCTCTGGGCGCTGGGTGCTGAACACAATGCAAAAACCCGCCCAACGGTCCGCTGGAACCCACCAGAAAAGCCCAACGGTTCTTCGGGCCCATCTGACGTGAAAAAACCTACTTTTTCACTATAAATTCATCTCTTGATGGATTTTAGGGCATCACCTCTACCCAAAAACACCAAAAACGGCTGAGAACAGGGGAATTAGTCTTTGGGGTGATCTTGGGTGCTAGTTTGGAGGATTAAAGCCATAATTTGGAGCTTGGATCTTGGATTTTGAAGGTTTTGAAGATTATTCTTGAAGATCTTGAAGATTGAAGATGGATTGAAGCTCTAGAGTTGCTGATTTGAAGATTGAAGCTAGAAGATCTTGTAGATTCAAGCTTTGATTGAAGATTGGTGGCCATTTCCGGTGTGATTTACTCTAAACTTTAAACAATTGAACTTGATTTGTTGTTTTTAGTTAAAATTATGCTAGATCTAGTCTTGTTCATGATGGGTTTGATGATTGTGATGGTGATTGGCTAGATTTAGAATGACTATTTAGGCATTATGGATGATTGATGATAATATGATGATCTTTGGTTGTTTATGATATGTTGGATGGATGTTTTATGTGAGAAAATTGGTTTATGATGATCTTGTATGCAATATGTGTGTTGACTTTATGATTCATGTTGAAATCTTGACTTGATTGTGGATAATATTATCTTGATTTGATAACTTGATAATAGATTTCACATTTTCGGTGGTTAGTCTACTAGATTTAATTATCATTTGAGTAGATCTAGGAATAGATACTCATAAGTTAAGATTGATTTATGGATTTGAGCCAATGTGCTAGCCGGATTCGTTACCGGAAGGTGAGGACTTGTAGATTTCATCCTTTTGTCAGTTGGTTTGGGTTAAAATACTACATGAGTAGGTTTTGCTTAATAAAAACTAACAACTTGTGTTATCTAGTCTTGATTTATCATAAACCGATTGATCCCGTTATTTTAGTTTACTGATTGAGTCAGTTTCTAGGATAAATGGACTTGTAAGCCGAGAGGTGAGCCAGTTTAGGATCCCTTAGACATCCGGGAGTGATTTGTCAACATTCCTCACACCGTGAGCTTCACATATTTATTTTAGGACTTTCTAGCACCCACGAGACCTTAGTAGTAGGTACTGATGTGTTAGTTTGTTTTGAGTAGATATATTCTCAGATCCGGTGCCGACATATCTAGAAAGCCGAGAGTTGTCAGATTATCATCAGGATTCCCGCCTAAGTAGTCATCACTCCACCCATTGTTCTCTTTTAGCTTATTTCCACCTTTAGTTTCCATTTAGTTAAGTTTTTACCCCTAGTTTATTTTAGATAATTTTCCGTAGTTTAAATCTTATTTTTTAGGATAATTTTAGATAAGTTGTCTCTTGCTTGTTTAATTTAGTCTTTATAATTAAAAATCCAAGTCTTTTACAACGGTTAGAAGTCGATAGAGATTCGGGATCAAAGGACGCAAAACTCAGATCTTTGGGTACGATATCCGGACTTACTTGACTCGCTACATACGACCGGTACACTTGCTGATTGTGTGAACTTGTTGGGTTTTTCCTTTATTTTACAAATTTAAAACCTGATTTACGATCCAAACATCATTTCATAAACCATACGGTTCACATCAAGTTTTTGATAAAAGAAAAAAAAAAAAATATATATATATATATATATATATATATATAAATGTTTTCTATTTTTTTTTGTATTTTTAATGACAGTTTAATCACGCTGTAACCGTGGTTTTTAGCATTAGACAGTTTTGAAACTTGGTAACCATTGTTTAGGAAAGATTCGGTTGCTTGAAATTGATTTAAAACGCGTAAATCTGAAGCTGCCGGAGTTGTCGGATTCGGCCGGAGAACCGGCCGGCAAGTCACTGGAATCACAGGGGTTGGATTTGGGTTGGGTTTTAATATTAAATTTACAATTTTGGTCCTTTTAGTTTCATTAATATTTCTAAGATCAAATTAAGTTTTATAGAAGTTTGAAAACTTACACTTTTGAGCCAAACTTAATTTTATAAATTATATTAACTAACTATCTTAACCAAATTGAAACGTAACGATTATATAAGTGACGTTTTTATAGTTTTAGTTCGTTTAAGTCATTAAGAGACTATTTCGAGATTTAGAGGTGATTTTGTTTAACGTCTTCAATAGTTTTCTTTTACGAACTATATATATATATATATATATATATATATATATATATATATATATATATATATATATATATAGGGAGGCATTCAATTAAGAACACTTGTAACTTGAGTACAAAAAGTACAAGGCATTGTCCAATGAGATTATTTCTAAATAATTAATTAAATTTAAAAATTAAAATTAACACATGTATGCAGTTATTTAAAACATTATTAGAAAAGGGTATTTTTGTAAAACCACAAATTGGATACAATTGTCGGTTTTTCAAGATTTTTAAGGAATTATAATTTAAAAATTGAAAACCTCCTCATCTTCTTCGACAACTTAAAAACACTATTTTAAAAAAATTACCGGTTTATCTATTGTTTATGGCCCATGATTTGAAATCCTCATATTCTTTCATGATTGCAATACTTCTCAAAACCGTTCATTGATGTTCATCCTAAATTTATTCATTACTATATAAAGCAACTTGCCAAAATCCAGTTGGGATTCAATCTGCTACATCAGTGTTCTAAATAAACATCTTAATCAAGAGGTAAATTTGGTATTACTTTCAAAATCATAACATATGTTTAAAAGGATGCATATATTTAAAAGGGACTATTTGCACATATGCATTATTCAGAAATGCATATATGCATTATCGAGAAATGCATATATGCATTTTCGAGAAATGCATATGTGCATTATTGAACAATTAAACATTCTGACCGTAATTTCCTATCATCTAATCTTCAACTAAGATTAAAAAAACTCTCGGTTCTACAAAAATTAGATCTTGGCAAGTTGTAAAGATCATGAGTGCATGGAACCTAAACAGAGTATGATTTTCTATGCATTCCAATTTCCTGATTCGATAACCGGCGGTTTCGAAAATCCGATAGTCGAAGTATGTTGCCGGAAAACATGGTGTGTTGCTTTGATCATTTGATATGATTTTCGACGTGCTGTAGCTGCAATATCAGTTCTCCACCTAATTCATTCACCAACACCACTAAGAAAAACACGTTCTTACAGATCGAGATGAAGATGGTCGTATGATAGTGATGATCTGTTTGATCTAAAATTACGAAATTGATTTTAGAGCCAATTTCATATTCTAAAATTAAAAATCAATCAAATATGAAATTCTGTCTGTGTTCCAAAATTTTTGAAATTCCAAAACTGTTTTTTTGAATCTTTTCAATCCGCCGAGAACGGTTTTTATGTGCTAATCAGTTAGTTACCAAAATATAAATCTTAAAATTACCATATTGCCCTTGTTCGTAAATAATGAATAAAATAAATAAACAAAATCTACAAATCATTTGATTGGTTAATACTAGTACTTTTTGTACTCAACTTAAGAGTTGTTCTCATTTGAGAGTCCCTCTATATATATATATATATATATATATATATATATATATATATATATATATATATATATATACTCTGAGATTCGTTATTACAAATAATAATTATTTGACACACGTGAATATAAATATAATTACTTAATGGCAAATTGGCCTAAAATAATCTCAACTAACACCCATTGGCCGAAAATAATCCCAACTCAGTTTATTCTCTCCAATGGTCCCAAATCCTACTTTTTTGGCCTACAGTGGTCCGCTGTTAAGCACTTAACGGCCGTTAACTTTTTTTCTATTTTTTTCGAATTTCAAACCGATATTTTAGGGATTTTGATCGGGAGGAGAATACGAGTCTGTTGATGTAAACCTTATTTCCAATTGTTGCTCCAAATGGTTTAATTTTGATATCCGGTTAAAGCACCGTTAGGTTTTAAACACCCATTTGAAGACCGTTTTGTCGTTTGGAACACCAGTTCGAGGTAAGGTTTACATCAATTGAATCGTATACTCCTCCCGATCAATTTCCATAAAACCTTGTTTTGAAATTCGAAAAAAAATAAAAAAAAAGTTAACGGCCGTTAAGTGCACTTAAAAGTTGGATTTGGGACCACTGGAGTGAATAAACTGAGTTGGGATTATTCTCGGCCAATAGGTGTTAGTTGGGATTATTTTTAGCCAATTTGCCTTACTTAATTGAGACGGGAATAACGTAGAATCTAATGTTTTTTTATTAATAATAATAATGATGAGCGTTACATCTTCTGAAATTACATATGAAAATAAAAAGTTAAACAATTTCGGGTTCGAGTCGGGCATTCGGGTTCGGGTTCGGGGTAGATGTCACAGTCTCCCCTCCTTATAGAAAATTCGTCCCGAAATTTGCTCAAACCGAAAAAGAAGATGAAGCAAAAAGATGCGGATACTAGGCTTTCATTTTGTCATAAATTTAGGTTCCCATTATGAGTTCCAACGAATTTTAACGATCGGTAGCCGGTTACGTTTGAGTTATTTAACTTCAATGCCCATGATTTTTAATGGCCGTTCGGTGAACTTCATTTAATTAAGGAGTTATATATTCTTAATTCGCTCGGAATCCTTAGGAGTCGTCTAATTAACTCTGTTCGAAATATGAGAGTCGAGGTGAATTAATTGTTATGGATATTCAACTAAGGATCATATGCTATCCAATATAAAAATGGAATAAGTTCTCCACGCGCGAATAAAACGTTTTAAGTAAATAGATTTAGAATAATTTAAATCAAGATAGGAAATAATCATGAAAAATAGAATGAATGAAACGAATAAAGTAACTTCACGTATAGTTAAATGAATTAGACGCAATTAGTAAAATGAGTAAATAAGTCGAGTGAAGATAGAATGAACTACACAAGTTTTCCATAATATTGCGTTTTCCATCATAAATGTACTTACGTTATTTAGCAACTAGGGTTGAATAAGAATACGTTAGTCTCGAAGAGTTGAATTAGAATATACCAACTTAAGAATTGGGCGATGGTGATGACAAATGGTAATATGCGAAAACAGTTGTCAAGTTTTGATTTCTATCTAATAAGAATTAATTTCTGGTTTCTGCGTAGGTTGAAATGGTAATTATTTATTATTTTAGGTCACCTTAGAATATAGTTTATCTTACTCGATGATATACGATAGGAAGTGTTATATGAGTAGAATGTTTAGAACAGCACAAAACTTCACAGATTGGAAACAACGCTTCATTTGACAGTATGTCAGAAACATTTATATATAGGATGTACAGCGGCGTATACACCATGTCCTCGTCATACCACATTTGTCGCATTGCCCTTAAACACAAGACAAAACTTGCCATGGTTCCCATGCACCAACTTTCATAATTCCGTGTGCACCCGTAATTACTTTAGTTTTTGCATGGACCCCACAGTTCATTAGATCACGTGCAAGTCAAATGTACGCAAAAATTTTAAGTTAAAGTGATGATACGCATAGGTATTGATATCATACCCGATAGAAATAGTACTTGTGAAAATCAGTTTAAGATGTTAAGTAGCCTGTTGATTCAAAAGAAACTAAAGTCCTTTAGGTAGGCATTGCTCACATAAATAGTTTTGTTCATCGATAATTAAGTTCGAGTACCAGAATAGTAACACTTAGCTTTGTGGAAATCGACTATATACGTGTAAGATGTAATTATCTAAGTTCTCTGATATTGACCAGTTCATAAGCATTAGTTGATGGTGTATATGTAATGATATAGTTTATTAGGATTTTTAGAAAAAAAATAGTTTCATGAGAATTTGAAAATGTGGATAATCCAATTTATAGTTCGAATGAATAGATCACTTAGTTCTTTTTGGATTTGATTTTTTTTAAGATGTTTGAATTTATATGAGCAACAGTTTTAGGTAAACCAGATGTGTTGACTATAGAGGTAAATAAGTTTTTAAGAGATGATGTTGTTTTTATATAATGCAGTTTTAAAAGCTAAGTAAAAAGTTGAAGGTTTTAACCTTTACTATAGATAAGAGGATTGATTTGAAAATAAATGACACAATTTAAGTTGTAAGTTCATGGTATTGGAAAACTGAAGACATAGTGTTTGTTGCAAGTCTTTGTGTCAAAGTTGAAAAAAATGGGGTAATCTTGTGTAAATATTTGACCAATGTTAGAATAATCAATCTCTTTTTAAAGAAGTTATTATCATGAAATGCATATATTTTATATATATTTTACCTTACAAAATAGTAAAACCAAAAGCTTATTTTAATTATTTTGTTCTATAAATTTTTTTTAAAAATATATATATATTTTTATTTGGAAAAATAAGGAAATTATTTTAATAGAATTGAACTTCGGTAGTTTACAAGTCCGTTGATTTACATTTCGTTAGAGTAACGAGTTTATAAATGAAATACATTGGGTTTAGATCAGTGCATGAAAACTAATTGCATAAAATTTCATTAGTGGTCTTATGTATAGATGAAACATTTAGTTCAATGAGCTCGAGAATAGTTATGTATTGAGTTCTCGTTAGTTTTTGGATAATGAATTTATGGAAAGCATCGCGTAGTTGATTAACGAGTACATGTTTTGATGGTTAGTTCATAATTTGATAGTATATTATAGTTTTAATGATGGATTAGAAATTGGATTAGAAGCTTATAGTTAGATGAGTAGTTTTGAAACTATTTGAATATAGAAGTCAAGTTGAAATATTTTGAGGGTAAACATTTGATTCGAATACGTTAGCTCATAAGATTAGCAAAATTCGTTAATTGTTATTTAGTTATGGAATTTAGCCTTGACTAGAATTCAAGAATCATGACAAACCTTTGATTGGAGAGTCGATAATTGCTTTGGGATTAGAAGTATGCCTTAGATTTAGTATTTGGTATTTGATTTTAAGTTTTGATAGTTCGACATGTCTTAGTTGTGATTCGGAACATTTGGTTTACCATGGTGCAATTGCGTTATATGGATAAGCTAGCGAGTATGACGCATAAGTATTATTATAGTTTAGAAACAAATAGAATGATGGAACGTAGAATAACACGGTTTTGTAGCAAAACTTTGACCGATAGAAACATCCGATGTAATAATAGCACCTCGTTCCATTTAGAATATCATAGAATCTTTTGAAACATACCATAGAGAATAACTTAGAAGATTTAGAAACTTTAGAAATTTTGATTAAATGAAATAGTAGTAGTACTTAGAAAATCATAGAATCCCTTGAAACATAACATATAAAATTACTTAGAAACTTTAGAAATATTAGTAAATACATTTGGAATATTGTTTGAATCACTATAGAAATTCATATAAATAATTATAAATCGTGGGAATGAAAATCATAGAATCATTAAGAAAATGAAAATTTAAAGGTTTAGGAGTGTGCCTTGGTTTTGGACACTAATGACTTATCAAAGAGTTAAGTTCGTTTTCAACGTATTCGAGAAAGCGTGCTTTAGCCTATAGGTTCACACTCATCTCGTACATCCCCAGGTAAGCATACAGGTCTCTTAAAGAGATTTATACGAAATGCTTTGCCTTAGACAGGATGTCCGTGATACAGGCGTTCCCCCTTCCGGATTGCACACGTTCCCATGTTTTCAAACTTACTTAAGACGATGATGAGATTCCACAAAGAGAAGATCCCAATCATACAGACGAGTCTCTTCTAGCTCCTTCGCGAAATCGGATAAGAAATGAGATTAAGAAAAACATAGAAAGGTTCGTAGAAGGAAAAACAAATAAGTTCAAAAGAATTCCTAAGTACATCTATTTGCACTAAGGACTCTTAGGTTATAGTCTAGGTCGGTGTGTTTCTAATACCCTATCCTAGTTCCCTATAACCATGGCTCTGATACCAAACTGTGACACCCCGCCCGGCGGCGGAAAACACCGGGCGCATCAAGTGAATTGGATATCAATAGTACAAAGCACATGGCACTAAACGCATATTTTAATATCATTAAAGTGATAATGTCGTGACATAAATGAAGCAATAAATAGTCTTAAACCACAATAAAAGCCGACAAATAATAAAGTTTATTTAATTCTAGGTCCATAGCATCCTAAATGTCTTGAAGCCTAAAAGTCTCTAACTCCACCTGAAATAAATGTAAAATAAGTTAGCTAAAGAATTAGCTAGTGAGTAAAACACAGTTGATAGTACATAATATGAAATCCGAGATCAATATAAATATGTTTCGCAATCTCATGTGTATAGCAATATCATCATATATCTCAACCATGACCATAGAATCACATAGAAACAAGAATCCATAGACCCCGCAGGGTAACTTTTAGCAACAAGTCATGAGGAACCACTCATGTTACAAACACTGATAACTATCGTTTAACCGTCATTTAACCGTCTCGATATATATAAGTTATCAATAAATGTTTAAGCATCTAAGGGACATAGCAACGTAGCAACAAGCATCACATATAGTAACTAGTAACCAACACATAGAATCGCCGGGTTAAAATCACCTATCAGGCCATTAGTGTAGGTGGGCTTGTCAAGCCATTAGCGCTAACATCGTACCGGTTGCAATTACAAGAATATATAAGTACTATTGACTACCACATAATTTTGCATCCTGTCGCGAGTCAAGACTAACACATTTAATGATCTCATTTGAAATAGAATAAAAAGAAACGAAAATTGATGTAAAATATTGGAACACGTATTTCAGCCCCAAAAGTAAAATAGTACAAAAGGGAGTGAGTTTACTCACCTTGAAATACAAATATAATCTAACCGTTAGAAACGCAGGTAAATAGCACCGAGGGTTGCCCAAATATTAGTACCACCTAATTAATTGGGAAAACCCTAACTTAGAAACGAAACAGTAGTAACAAGAATAAAAATCCGAGATCTAGGGTTTCGGAAATATAATTTGGGAATTAGGGTTTTGAAATAAAAATTAGGAATTAGGGTTTTGAATTATACTAATTGAGATTTAGGTACGAAACGTAATTCTATCTTCGTATTGTAAATTTTTTACAAGAGTCCGTTTTAGTATTTTCTTTAAATACTTTAAATACATGTATAAATACTTATAGCCTTAAAGCCTTATCATTTGCATATATGTATTAAAATTTTACAAGTTAATTCTCAAAATATATATTTAACTTTAAAGGTGTTATTTAGGTTTTTTTAAAAATATAGTTTAAATGTTTAAAATGTGAAATTAAAGAAAGGGGGCAGGGAGAATCGAACCCCTGACCAACAACTTCAAAGCAACACTCTAACCACTGAACCAGAACTAACTTTTTGTTATTTCATTCAGCAATTAAGTGTTTTATCCATTACAAATCAACAACACCCATCTCCAATACAAGCCCTAGAAACAAGAATCCCAAATTCGTTTCGAATATGTTAATCAAACCCAAATCAAACATAGGGCTTTTAATCCCCATTGAATTTTGAGCATATTGATATATAATACTTACTTGTTAGTTGACGATTGATACGGATTCGGATTGAAGAACAAGTCGACTGTTTTGGATCGATTCACACAAAATCTAGAAAGAAGAGATGAAATTGATGGTTTAGGAGGATATAGATGATTGAAAGGATTAAAACGAACCCAAAAAGTACCTGGAATGGTGCCCGGAAGATAGAAAACGACTGAGTCGCCGGAAAAATAAGTTTGGAGTTTTGGCTTGGTGATTGCAGTGAATGAATGCGGTATTTTGGTGATTGTAAAGTGTTAATCTATCGAAATGGGGTATTATGGAATTGTTATTTCTGTCAATTATACGACTAATTAAGAAATTGTCGGTCACAATTTGGGTCTCAAAATAAAATCCGCGTCAATCACGCTGTAACAATGGTTTTTAGCATTAGACAGGTTCGAAACTTGGTAACCATTGTTTAGGAAAGATTCGGTTGCTTGAAATTGATTTAAAACGCGTAAATCTGAAGCTGCCGGAGTTGCCGGATTCGACCGGAGAACCGGCCGGCAAGTCACCAGAATCACGGGGGGTTGGATTTGGGTTGGGTTTTAATATTAAATTTACACTTTTGGTCCTTTTAGTTTCATTAATATTTCTAAGATCAAATTAATTTTAATAGAAGTTTGAAAACTTACACTTTTGACCCAAACTTAATTTTATAAATTATATTAACTAACTATCTTAACCAAGTTGAAACGTAACGATTATATAAGTGACGTTTTTATAGTTTTAGTTCGTTTAAGTCATTAAGAGACTATTTCGAGATTTAGAGGTGATTTTGCTTAACGTCTTCAATAGTTTTCTTTTACGAACTCTCTCTATATATATATATATTCTGAGATTCGTTAATACAAATAATAATTATTTGACACACGTGAATATAAATATAATTACTTAATTGAGACGGGAATAACGTAGAATCCAATGTTTTTTTTATTAATAATAATAATGACGAGCGTTACATCTTCTGAAATTAAATATGAAAATAAAAAGATAAACAATTTCAGGTTCGAGTCGGGCATTCGGGTTCGGGTTCGGGGCAGATGTCACAAGGTTTTTGTTAGGGCTATTTCCAGTTTAAGATTTACTTTGTACTTGTTTTATACATTTATGTATAGTTTAGGGTTTATTTTGTTATTTTCCCTAAAATGTATTTGTTGCTTAAAGCATGTAGTGAGAGAGTGTGAGGAGGGAGGCTAGATCACTATTCACGTTAGAGAGAGAACTAAGTGTGTGTGATTTATTTTCTCCTGCATTTGTACTACAAAACTTGCTTTGATCATCAATATACAAAGAGAATTATTAGTAATGAACTGTGTTAATGATTGAACCTATCAATTGGTATCAGAGCTGTTGGTATTGTGTTCTTCCCTATTCATCAAGCAAAACACTACAATATTGCTCAAAAATCATGATCTGAATGAATTGTTGCTGTTTTTAGTTGTGATTTATCATCGCAATCACTCCTAATTCACAACAATCGTGCAAATTCCATCAGATTATCATCAGATCTGAGGAATTAAGAAGATTGAAAAAGTTACTGTTCAATCGAATTTTGCTCAAATTCATCAAAAATTTGATCATGTTTGGGATTGATTGAGATTAGGGATTGTTAATCGGACTATTTCACTGCTTATGTGTGAATTTTGAAGAAATTGGACAAGTTTTTGATAAACCCAGAAAAATTCTCATGATGAAGATGATGAACAGTAAGAACTGGTTGAAGATTAACTAGCTGGGTGATAAAATTGACTTAGACAATTTCCTTTGGACTTAGATTTGTGAACAATTAGGTACTGTGCAGTCGTGTAAAGGATTTTGTGCTAGACGGGTAAAGAATTTGACAAGAAAAAGGTGTTACTGTTCAGCCGGATCAAGTACTGTTGTGCCGGGTAATACACTGTTACGCCGGGTGATTAACAATTTCAGCCGGGTGATCGAAAACTGTGTAGCCGGGTAAACAACTTTGCTGCCGTGTGATCGTCAACTGTTCAGCCGGGTAAAGCTTTTTGCCGTGTCAAGATTCAAGCCGGGTCAAGTTATTGCCGTGTGAAGTTAATACTATTCTGCCGGGTCAAGAAGTCAAGTGTTACAACTATTCAGCCGGGTCAACTGTTTAGACGGGTGAAGATTTTCTCTCTGCCGGGTGAAGAACAAAAGCTACTGTTCAGCCGGGTCAAGAAGGATTTTTCACTGTTCAGCTGTGTGACTCATTTTTAGTTGTTTTAATCCTTGTTTTCTTATCTTGTCTTTAATTACTTGTCTTTATTTTAGTATTTTAACTGTTTCTTTTCAAAAATCTTTAAAAAAAAACACAAAAATATTTTCTTTAAAAATTGTCAAAATGACACCTAATGATGATTCTGATAACCGTGTTCCTAGACTTGTCAATCGTGCAGATTTCAAGAATTGGACGATTAGACTGAAGCATCATCTCTGCTCAATAGACAATGATCTTTGGAAGTCAATTGACAAGGGTCCTGTTGGTCCATAATGATCGTGATTTCAGTGCTATATTGACTTGTTTAACAACAAAACACACAAGACTTGAACAACAAAGTGTATAATAACCAAACAAACCCAATAACAAGATTAAACCATACAACCAGAGGTATACAAGCTACAAAGATGAATGATATAAGTTCCTAGCACCTCAGGTGAACAATTACACGACACAATCAGTTGGATAAGAGTTTTGTCAAAGTTGTGCAAAAGTTATATTAACTTGAAGATAAGGTTACAATATATATCAGTGTTAGGTTCGCCGATAGATTCGTTGTAGCGAATCTATCTAGCGAACCACACAGGTTCGCTGGGCACATACAGGTTCGCCCAGTCGACACCTTAGACAAAAGCTAACTTGAACTACGGGCGAATCTATAGATTCGCCCGTAGGTTCGCTAGAACAACTACAAACAAAAGTCATACAAATACATACAAAAGTAACACCGACAAGCCGGTGAGTCCAACCTATACATGTGACTATCAATACTCCCCCTAGGTTGGACCTCACCTGGGGAAGTCTTCTGATTAAGCTCCGTCTTTGTCTTGGCTTCAAAGGTTTTCAATGAAAGCTCCTGCCCTATCTTCAATACCGGCCAATGGATTTGTAACATCTTCTGATCCGGCCTCATCTTCACTAAAATTCAGCATCGACTCTACGAACTCAGCATCAGCGACATCAGCATCAGGCATTTGTTGAACAATCGTTTCCGCCTGAATCTCTGCAGTATGCTCCTCGCCCGTTACATCCAAATCTATAACCTCCACCGGTTTCTCGAACCTCTTTTCAATGGTTTGATCCAGCTGTCTAGATAAATCATCCATCTCCAACTGCTGATCATCAGTCCTCCTTAATCTTTCATTCACCGATCTCAATTCAGCACGGATCCCTCGGGCTTTGTTTGCGACCTTCACAAACAGGTTCGCTTCGATCCTTGTATCATCTCCAGCCCCGTGCTTAATCCGGTTTTCACACAACACCTTCAGATCCTCGTCACAAAAAGAGAAGACCTCCATTGGGTCAAACAAGCGAATCTCTGGACGGTTTTCCCCCTTTAATCTGATAACAGCTTCATCCGTACTGTTATCGTAAAACCATTTAAGGAAATCATTCAGTCTCGGTGGCTGTGTATCCGGAACCCTGACCCTTGTCATTACCTTCGGTGCTTCAATCTTCAAAACGATCTTTCCTTTCCACGATACCCAGTGCCTGTCTTTCTTCTGCCTCATCCTCCTCGGCTTCTGGTATCCAAAATCAGCAAAATTTGTCTTTGCAGCCTCCCTGATCGTCACTTCGAATGCATAAGCCCTCCCACTATCCTCTTTTCCCAATAATGGAAGTTCGGCCAACCTACGCAAATCCCACCTTGGCAGAGTGGCGAAATGCTTCCTATTCTTTATATAACAGATATCACCGCCCCTTCGTTTAACCATATACGCATCCACCTGACTGTTATACTTCCATGCTATTACCTGCCTATCCAGTTGGGAGGTGTTCGGTTCATCAATATTTTGAAAAATTGGCACTTCACGAACAACCTCATCATCCTTCCTGAACCATTCGGATTTGTCTAACTCAACATGCTCAAACTGATAGCTGACCCCTTTTTCTTCGACCTTATACATCTCCGGCTCATCTTCCAGATCCTCCTCACTATCTACATCTATATCAACCTCTGGTTCATCTATCAAAGTGTAATTCACACCAGATCCTCCAACCACTTCATCCCCTTCAAACACATCCAAGTCAATTCCCATTTCCTCGTCAAACTCCTCCTCAACTGCTTTGCCCTTTCCTTTGTCTCCAAAAACAACATCCATTAACGGATACCTTGCAGCATCCGTTAAGGAGTTCAGTTTGGCTTCAGTCATAGCAGGTTCAGTCCCCTCCTTTTCCTTCAAACTGTTCAGTTCTTTGAAGATTCTGACCATCAAACACTGCTGATCCTTCATCATTCTTCCCATTTCATAAATGACTGTCGATTTCTCAGCATCCTGTGTCTCCAACTCTTCATATTTGCCTTTCAGTTCCACCAGTTCTGCCTTCAACCTTTCAATCTCACCCTTCAATTCATTACCAGACTCAGCAGATGTACCCCCGGTATCGTGCCTTGCCTTCTTTGACCCTTCAGCTTGTGCATCAGATTTCCTCTTGGTTCGCTGTTCCCTACCAGCATCGATTTCTGCCTGTATCTCATCAACCTCTCGTTCAAATGAATAATCTTTTTCTTTTGCGTATGCCTTCCTTTTCTTAATCTTCTTCTCAACCTCTTCAATATTTTCACTGCCCCGTTTCCTCTCCGACTCCTTCAATCTCTGAATTTGCACCCATCTTTCTGCTGTGTACATGTTCTCCCACAGAAACGAAGGCCTCCCCACACAATCAGCCTTTACCGACTTACAATCACGGAATATCCTCGGATGCATCTCCCATATCTTCAGTACATCTCCAACTACCGGCAGATTCGGCAGTTTGTCATTCAGCACCATCTGAATGAATCTCGGATACATCAACCATTTAGCAGATTTGCTAGCATGGATGTTCTCGAGAATGTAATTGAAGATAAGCTTTGCAAGATTGGCTTTTGTCCCCGACAAAACAGCATCATTGCCCGTGCCCAATCCAAATTCAGTCCGTCGGTACCCCCTTTCCTATGATCCAGGCACATAATAAACACATGTGAAATATACCTCCATTCCTGGATCAGATAGGACTTCACAAACTCCATCTTCTTCTCACCGGGCATCGGTCCCTCATAACCCGCAGTCCGGAATGCCCCATACACTTCTTCAGCAGTCATACTGACCTCCTCACCCACATCCTCTTCTAACCTCAAGATTCTAGCCAGATCGGCTTCAGTAAACTCCAAATCATAGCTACCGACTTTGGCACATATACGCGATGGCTGTGTAGACACATTCATCACTGCAGTTCTCCAAAAGTCTCGAACATGCAGCTCGTATATGGTAGGTGAGTGAGAAATGGCGTGATGTATATGAGACGACTTCAGCCACTTGATACAGTCTCTATAGCCGCCGGCCTTATCGTGATTCTCATCAAGCAAAGCACACATATTGTGCTTTCTTTCGAAGAATAATGTCGACATTGTGCCTGAAAAATAAACGGAGATTGATCAAAAACGAAGATTTGAAAAACAGTTAATAGATTCGCTGGAATTTAGGTTCGCTTGAAGAGCGAACCTGAGATTTGGCACCAGAACCTATAGATTCGCTGACATGAAAAATCAGTCATTTTGGTCGAGCGAATGTATAGGTTCGCTAGAAACAGTCGGGCGAATCTATGTTGATGCGCGGGCAGCATAACGACATAGGTTCACTCGAAGTTTTGAACTTTCGTTCAGATTCGCCAGACGAACACGTAGGTTCGCTGGAAACCCTAGTTTCTGAAAAACGGCCAGAATCACACACGATACAACATAAATAACCAAACAAGGCAACAATCAAGTAATATAAATATTAAACGAGGATTTATGAAGTAGATTCCTAACAATAAAAACCAAATCAGTCATTTAATTTACACACAATCACAGATCGACAGAATTAAGAGGTTTAAGATGCGATTAAGAGTTTAAAACATAGATTAAGATGAAGGCGATCACATACCGGACAATATTAGTGATGTTTAAGTGTGAAAAAGCAGGTTGAATGTGAGAATCGAACGTTCGTGAGTGATTTTTTTTGAAAAACTTGCTACAGTAGCAGTGACAGCGAATATGTGAAATGCTTCGCTGTCACTGTATATATATACAGACATAGGTTCGCTGGCAGACAAACTAGCGAACTTTAGATTCGCCAGAAGACCAAAAGTCAAGTAAACCACGGCGGCGAAACAAAGAGGTTCATGGCGAACCTGAGGTTCTGGCGAACCAGTAGGTTCGCTAGCAGGTTCGCTAGCACAAAAAATATAATATTTTTGCTTTTTCTCAAATTTTAAATTCTTTGTAAATCCATGAAAACGTCCCACGATTTCAACGCTCCAAAAATAAACATATTATCCTAAAAATCCTAAAAATACAAATAAAAACAAGATAGAATTTAGAAAAAATAAAATAAAATAAAATGAAATAAAAGGACAAGAAATTTTAAACGCTAAAGAAGAATATATATATTTATCATGATGTTTTGAGCAGAATCCGGAGAATCATCGATTGGCGGGATTGCAGATATGTTTGTCCATTTAAACCCATGCCTTAGTCCTTTCAACAAGAGATCAGCAGCTTCTTTTATCATGTTTTTGGTTTGATTGAAGAAGCTCAGACAACTCGGTCCCCACAGACATTTAGGTAAAAAGAACAGGTTCTGTCATCAGGGTATATCTGAGCAATACGATTGACTTTGCTTGATTTTCAAGGATCAAATTTTGAATATTGATCGATGCATTTGCTTCTTTTGACACTTGTGCAATTTTTGCATCTTTTCTTTGTGAGTGGGGCTTGTCAACAATTGATTCTTTTGAACACAATGCGACTTATTATTTGGGAAACTCAAATAGTTCAGAGCTCTAGGTCTATACCGACGTATAACAGAGGAGATAAACATTTGAGCATGCTCGGTGAATCTTCAGGTCAATACTTCCGTATAGCAGAGAAGATTCACCAACTCCAGGTCAATACTTCCGTATAGCAGAGGAGTTAAGCACTTTGACTCAATACGTTCTGAGGAGTTAACAAGTAACTCACTCAGAGGCTTTTCCGAAGAGCATCACTAGCAGCTTTTAGCAAACTAGAAACTCGATTCGGGGATAGGGCGAGGGTGATTTGGGATGTTTGGGGAAATCAAGGCAAAGATTTGACGCTCTCAACCCATTTTTGACAGAACCCTTATCTTTGTGCAATCCAATCATGTCAAGGAGATAATCCTTGTTGTCGAGATCTTGAACGTTATGTTTGGCTGCACAATCACTGTTTACTTTGTTTTCGGGCTGAGCCTATCTGACATATCCCAAACGCAATGCTTCTGACCTCCTTCAACGTCTCATCAGCATCAATCAAAATGGAGATCCTGAAATAGCAAAATTTGAAAAACTATAAATAGTTAATCTTTTATATCTCCCCCAAAATTTCTATATTATAGCTATCTAATAAGAAATTTTTGTTTTTCATATTTTCTTAATATATATATATGTACAGAATAAAAGAAAGATAGAAGGAAATAAAAGAAAATAAAGATAAAATAAAGAAACGGAGCGATGAATCGAGTGACCCACGGAATTTGCAAAGAAGAAAAAGAAAAAGTTATTTACATAATTACAAATTGATTCTCACAGAAAAGGTTTTCAAAAGGATATAAGTCCCAGCATGGAGATCAGTTCATAAAAACGTGGTTTGTCAAAAGTTTTGTGAAAAGATCAGCTTTTTGCTTTCGAGTTTCAATAGGAATAATATCAATAAACCCCTTTTCCTGTGCATCCCTGATTGCATGAATTCTTGTTTCAATGTGCTTGGTGCGAGTGTGATGAATAGGATTCTTGGCAATTCCAACAGCAGCTTCATTATCACAAAAGAGTGGCGTATGAAGAAAGTTGATGCCATAATCCATCATCTGATGCTGAATCCAGAGCACTTGGTAACAGCAACTTGACGCAGCTATGTATTCTGCTTCTCCTGTGGACAGAGAGATGGTTGTTTGCTTCTTGCTTTGCAGGAAACAAGACATTCTCCAAGGTATTGACATCCGCCAGTGACTGATTTTCTGTTAATCCTGCAACCAGCATGATCACTATCAGAAAAAGCATGTAAATAAAAGTTCCCACCTTTTGGGTACCAAAGTCCCAAACGAGAGGAACCCTTAAGGTAGCAAAAATGCGTTTGACAGCTTTCTCATGTGATTCTTTTGGGTTGGCTTGGAAACGAGCACAGTAACACACGGCAAATGTAATATCTGGTCGGCTTGCAGTCAGATACATGAGAGATCCGATCATCGAGCGGTACCGATGAGCATCCACAGGATTCCCATTATCATCGGAAGTAAGGCATGTTTGAGCTGTAAAAGGAATCAATTCAGGAGAAGAATCATCCATGCCAAACTTCGTGAGGATCTCTTTGATATATTTCTCTTGGTGGATCAGTATTCCATCAGGCTTTTGTTCCACTTGCAGCCCCAAGAAGAAACACATCTCCCCCATTATTGTCATCTCAAAGCGATCCATCATCACCTTCTCAAATTCTCTACACAGCCCTTCATTAGTCGAACCAAAAATGATATCATCAACATACACTTGAACGATCAGCAGCTCACCATTCACCTCCTTCTTGAACAATGTCATATCTATAGTCCCACGAGAGAAACCTTTGCTGAGAAGATACTGTGTCAAAGTTTCATACCAGATACGTGGAGCTTGATGCAGCCCATACAAGGATTTATCAAGCTTGTAAACCTTTGACGGGAAATCTGGATCCTCGAAACCCGGTGGTTGACATACGTAGATCTCCTCATCGATATCTCCATATAGAAATGCACATTTCACATCCATCTGATAAACTTTAAAGTTTTTGTTTGCAGCATGAGCAAGAAAGATTCTGATGGCTTCAAGGCGAGCGACTGGAGCAAAAACTTCGGTGTAGTCAATCCCCTCCTCTTGAGCAAATCCTTGAACAGCCAGTCTCGCCTTGTTTATGATTACCACACCGCGATCATCTGGATTGTTTCGGAAAACCCATTTAGTGCCGATTGGACACTTATTAGGAGGAAGATCAACCAGTTCCCAAACTTTAAGCTTCCTAAATTGCTGCAGTTCCATTTGCATGGCATCCACCCAACTTGGATCTTCAAGTGCTTGTTTATAATTCTTTGGAACAACTTGAGACAGAAAGGCAGCATAGAGACATTCATTAATCAAACCACTCTGACTCTGAGTTCGCACACCATCAGTAATAGATCCTATGATATAATCGTGAGGATGGTTTTTCAAGGTTTTGAAGTCAGTGTTGAGGAGTAAAGGATTGGTTTCGGTTGAGGGTGTTTGATTAGATGGTTGTGAAGGTGTAGTATGTGAAGTTGAAGGAATTGTATTAGTGGTAGATGATTGAATGATAGTGGATGAGGATAGAATATCTGATGGAGAAGTTGCAACAGTTTGAGGTGGTGGAGGTGGTGGAATGTCAAATGAAGTGGGAGGTAGTTGTGTAGGTGAAGGTTGTGGTTGTGGTACATGTGGATGATTAAAGATAGAAACTGATGTGTGTGGAATGATGTCATCATCGTCAGAGTCAGGAAGATTAAATGATTTGAAAATGGTGGTGGAATCATAAAACCATGCCGGTTCACAGCCAATACTTGTTGTGTTTGACTCTTGCCAGTCAACATAGTAGGACTCTTGCACAATCCGCGTTCGCTTGTTGTAAACACGATACGCCTTTTGTGTGTTCGAGTATCCTACAAAGAAGCATTCATCAGAAACAGCACCAAACTTCGTCCTCTGGTCTTGAGTATTCAAAAGAGTACAAGAACATCCAAAGGGGCGCAGAAAATCAATCAGCGGCTTAATTCCTCGAAACAGCTGGTATGA